>WNWU01012990.1:449734-506786 GCA_012654045.1 Ptyas mucosa | reverse complement strand
GAGAGAGAAAGGAAGGAAGGAGAGAGAGATAGAAAAGAAAGAAAGAGGAAGGGAGGGAGGGAGAGAGAAAAAAAACTCTGTGCTATTATTTTTAATTGTTCCATTATTTATCATGTGTTAATATTTTACACTGTCCCTACACCTAGAGTGATTTTACTGCCTTTCTTTTGCCCAGGGCTAGCACATATTTTTCAGGGATTTACATGCATTCAATGTCTATAGTCCACAGCATAAATATGTGTGTGTTTATTTTGTACATCAGGTTGTATAAGTCCATCTTAATATGCTATTCCTGGTATGTGATGTTTTGTATACATACAGAGAAAAAAGCACTCTTGTGATCTTTGACTTTTAGGCTTGCTGTCAAACATCAGCCATAATACTAATGACTGTTTTGAACAATATGCAGGTTGTATTACACAAATGGCTATTTTATATGTGAAATTATGACTGAAATATTTCTGCACCTATATTGGTTCTCACTGTCAGGAAGTTTCTCCTTAGTTTTAGGTTGCTTCTCTCTTTGTTCAGTTTCCATCCATTGCTTTTTGTTTTGCCTTCTGGTACTTTGGAAAATACATTGCCCCCCCCCCCCTTCTTTCTGGCAACCCCTTAAAAGCCTGTTGCCTATCACACTCTTGGGCAAAGCATGTGAGCCATTTCCTCCTTTCAGTGGTCCATGAAAGTACAGCTATAGTATGTAGATAATAAAGTTGAAAAAAGGTGAACAACATTTTTACAGAACTATAGATATGTTGAGGCTGGGTGTGACAAGGAATGGCTGGGAGGGGAGGGGCAAGTGAGGCACTCCTTGACATGAATGACATTGAGTTGGCCATGCCCACCCAGTCACATGCCCATCAAGCCACGCCCACAAAATAAGCCACGCCCACAGAGCCGGTAGTAAAAATATTTAGAAGCCACCCCTGGGGTATCCCTCTGCTTACTTCCCTCCATGTAGATGTAGTTTCATTAAGGACCACACACTGAGAGCAGTTTGCCAGCCAGTTACAAATCCATCTGGTGGTGATGCTGTCTATTCCACATTTTTTTAGCTTACCAAGAAGTAGTTTGTGGTCTACTTTGTCAAATGCCTTACCGAAATTCAAGTATACTATGTCTACTACATTTCTCTGGTCCACTAGTTTAGTCATTTTGTCAAAGAATGAAATAAGATTTGTTTGGCATGATCTGTTGACAAATCCATATTGGCTTCTAGTTATACCTTTGCTTGCTTCTAGGTGTTTGCAGATCTGTTGCTTCATTATCTTTTCCAGGATCTTCCCAGGTATTGATGTCAGGCTAATTGGTCTGTAGTTTCCTAGATCTGGTTCCCCCCCTTTTTTTTTTTGAAGATGGGAAGCACATCAGCTCTTTTCCAGTCCTCTGGTAGTTCCCCAGTGCTCTAGGATCTTTGAAAGATATGGTTCAATGGTTCCGAGATCACATCTGCCAGCTCCTTCAGAACTCTGTAATCTGTCAGGTCCCGGTGATTTGAACTCGTCTAGAGCAGACAGGTGTTCTCTTACCATTTTCTTGCTTATCTTAATTTGTATTCCTGGTCTGTCTTTTATGGTTATGTTTTTGGTAGGTTGGACTGTATTATCTTCCCAGACTGGCAGTTTGCCCCTGGGAAAGACTACGATATTTTTCGGAGTATAAGATGCACCAGAGTATAAAACGCACCTTAATTTTGGGGGAGGAAAACAAGCAAACAAGAATTCTGCCTCTGCCTACCAGCATCAGGCTCAGCGGCGTCCTCACTTCCATTCGGATTTTGATAACGAGTAGCACAGATCTTTTTGTCAGTTTAAAACAAATCCTATCACTCTATTTAACCAAAGTGTGTAGAGTGGGGTGGGGGATGATTTTCATGGGGGCAGAAGAAAGACTTGGCACCAAAGGCTCCACTCTCGAGACACTGCTGTCTTCCTACCTATAGCTGTAGGCATTGAAAGCCTGGCTTTCTTGCAGCAAGGCCCCATAGAGACGCAGCACTTCAGTCCTCCTGGACGCTGCCATCTCGTAAACACAGTGTTGGGCTTCCCAGCAAGCCCCCTGCGCCTTTGCTACCTTGGTCGGAGCCTGATTCCGGAAGCGGCCTGGGGAAGCGCGGAGGTCGGGACTTGGTTGGCGAAGCAGGCGCTGTGCAGGGGGCATAAGGCAAGGCTCTGACACCCAAAAACACTGTTGCTGTGATCTCTGCTGCCTCCCCGATTCCAAAAATGGGGTGTGTGGAGGCAAAGAAAGAGCATCATGTTTTCGGGCGGTTCCAGGCAGCGGAGATTGCAGCAACAGTTTTCGGGTGGCAGTGCCTTGCCTTACACCTCCTTTGCAGTGCCCAGCAAGCCACAAGTTCCTTGAAGATGTAAGCCCACTCAGCACACCCTAAGCCTGCAGGTGGTCTGCACAGACCACCCTCACCCTATGCCGCGCAGCAGCCATGGGGGCAGAAATCTCAAGAGGTTAAGGAGAGGTCTACTGCTGTAGGGAGTGGGGATCTCCAGTCCTCGCACAAGTTGTGAAGGCAGCTGTCAGAACTGCTGGAGCTGCTTCCAGGCAGACCCTGGGAGAACTCAGAGCTCTCGGTGGCTAAAGGGGAAGAAGAAAACTCTGGGCACATTGAGAACACACACACTCCTGTTGCTGGAAGAAGAGGAGAAGGGCTGTTTCTCCTGCAGTCCCCCCACCCCCGTCCTTCTGCCTTCCCTTACACCTACATTCCTCCCTCCTCAGCCACCTTCTCCTCCCAAATGGCCTTTGTGCCCAGAGGGGCTCCATCCGCAATTGAGGTTGGTTCCTCGCCCCCCTTGCTCTCTTAAACTGAACTGCACTGAGTGTCAGGTTTCGAAGTTATTTCAAATAAATTGCATTTCCAAACACAAAGTCTTTGATGAAACCTTTCATTTATTGGAATAACGATCTGGCCCCGGACTCGGTTGCAGCCGAAACTGACCCTCTGCCCCCAAACCCTTCCCTTTCCGTTCCTCAATTCTCAGCGTCTCATTGGCCATCTTCCAAATCACTCTCGTCTTCTTGGCTACTTCAATTCACAGGAATTCCCCCCCTCCCATCTCATCTCCTAGGGGACGTTATCTGCCAGGGGAAAAAATGGGTGAAAAGTCAAACTGCTACTTCTACTGTTCATGTCAGCGCTGGAGAGAATGTAACTTGGAGCGCTGACATCCGGCCCCTCCCCCTTCATTTTTCCAGGGAGGCCTGCCAAAAAACCCCAACAAGTTAAGTATCGTTACCCCGTCCAAGCGTGTGTTCCCCCCCTTCCGCCTTGTCCGGGTAATCTGCATGGAATTTGGCTATAAGGCGGTCAGCTTGGATGTTTGTGCTCTTCACCCAGGAAGCCTCTGACAATGCGTAACCCTTCCATTTAATTAAGTATTGGAGGCGCCCCCTGTGCCATCTCAAATCGAGAATTTGCTGTACCTCATAGTGAGTGTGGCCCCCAATGACCAGGGGCCCAGGGGGTCACGTGGTGCCGGTCTTAAAGTTGACCCCACCACAGGCTTCACAAGGCTGCTGTGGAAAATGGGGTGTATCTTTCCTAGTAGCCGGGGCAACTGCAGTTGTACTGTAACCGGGTTTGAGGTTTATTTCATTTATATACCGCCCTATCTCCCGAGGGACTCAGGGCGGTGAACAGCCATATAATAAAACAATATGCATACAAAATTAAAAACAAATTAAAATCCAATTAAATAATTTGGCCTTAATATTTAAAACCCTAATAATTTAAAACAAATTAAAATTTTAAAATTTACATGATTATTAAAAGAGGAGAATTAGGCCAGGCCGGCCTGGTTAAATAAAAAGGTCTTAAGAGCGCAGCGGAAGGTGCGTAGGTCCAGGATCCTTCGTATCTCCGGGGGGAGCTCATTCCAGATGGTAGCTGCCCCCACAGAGAAGGCTCTCCCCCTGGGGGTCGCCAGCCGACATTGTTTGGCTGACGGCACCCTGAGGAGACCCTCTCTGTGGGAGCGAATCGGCCGGTGGGAGGCTATTGGTGGCAGCAGGCGGTCTCATAAATAGCCAGGTCCTAAGCCATGGAGCGCCCTGAAGGTGGTAACCAAAACCTTGAAGCGCACCCAGAAGACCACCGGGAGCCAGTGCAGCTCGCACAGGAGAGGTGTCACCCGGGAACGCCATGTCACTCCCGTAACCACCCGCACGGCCGCACTCTGTGCCAGTTGGAGCCTCCGAGTGCTCCTCGAGGGGAACCCCATGTAGAGAGCATTACAGTAGTCCAGACGGGAAGTGACGAGAGCATGAGTGACTGTGTGTAAGGAGTCCCGATCCAGAAAGGGACGCAACTGGCGAATCAGGCGAACCTGATAGAAAATCCCCTGGTCACGGCTGTCGTATGCTCTTCTAAAGACAGCTGTGAATCCAGGAGGACGCCCAAGTTGCGAGCCCTCTCTGTGGGGGCCAATGATTCGCCCCCAATAGTCAGCGATGGCACCAACTGACAATATCGGGACGTCGGAAACCACAGCCACTCGGTCTTGGATGGGTTGAGTCTGAGCCTGTTCCTCCCCATCCAGATCCGTACGGCCTCCAGGCACCGGGACATCACTTCAAGGGCATTGTTGGGGTGGTCCGGGGTGGAGAAGTACAACTGCGTATCATCAGCATACTGATGATACTGCACCCCAAAACCACGGATGATCTCGCCCAGCGGCTTTACATAAATGAACAGGAGGGGCGAGAGGACCGACCCTTGTGGTACCCCACAGATGAGGCGCCTCGGAGTCTACCTCTGCCCCCCTGCCAACACAGACTGCCACCGGTCAGAGAGAAAGGAGGAGAACCACCGTAACACGGTGCCTCCCACCCCTAACTCTTCCAACTGGTGCAGCATGATACCATGGTCAATGGTATCAAAAGCCGCTGAGAGATCTAATAGGACCAGGACAGAGGAGCAACCTCTGTCCCGAGCCCTCCAGAGATCATCTACCAACACGACCAATGCCGTTTCAGTGCTGTACCCAGGCCTGAAGCCCGACTGGAACGGATCCAGATATACTGTTTCATCCAGGTACTGGGGGAGCTGCTGTGCAACCACACTCTCGACAACCTTCGCCACAAAGCGAAGGTTGGAGACCGGACGGTAATTAGACAACATTGCTGGGTCCAGGGAAGGCTTCTTGAGGAGAGGCCTCACCACCGCCTCTTTCAAGGCGGCAGGAAAGACACCCTCGCTCAATGAAGTGTTTATGATCCCCTGGAGCCAGCCTCGCGTCACCTCCTGGGAAGCCAGCACTAACCAGGAGGGACACGGGTCCAACAAACATGTGGTTGCATTCAGTCTTCCCAGAATCCTGTCCACATCCTCAGGACCCACAGGATCAAACTCATCCCAGATAACATTCACAGGACCTGCCCCAGCCACTTCCCCCGAGACCACCCAGTCGGAGTCCAAATCTTCTCGAATCTGAGTGATTTTGTCATACAGATACTGTACAAAGTCCTCGGCTCTACCCTCCAAGGGGTCCTCCCTCATTCCCTGGTGGAGCAGGGAGCGGGTCACCCTAAACAGGGCGGCTGGGCGGTTATCTGATGACGCGATAAGAGCAGCAAAATAGTTACATTTCGCTGCTTTTATCGCCACTAGGTAATTCTTAATAAGAGATCTTACCAGTGTCCGGTCCGATTCGGAAAGACTGGTCCTCCAACTACTCTCTAGGCATTGATTACTTTTACTATAGGGAATGGCCCTATAAAATTCGGGGCCAATTTTCTGCTTGGGAATCTAAGTCTCAAATACTTGGTGGAGAGGTAGACCTTCTCTCCCACTTGAAATGGTCTTTGGGGAGTTTGGTGCTTGTCTGCTTGTTTCTTATAGGATTGTGCCGCCTTGGCCAATGCCCCCTTAACGTTCTCCCAGGATTCTCTCAACATGGCCATCCAATTGGTCAAACTGACTGAGGAAGGGGGCTCCCTCGGGTACTCTGGCATGGGGACGAAATCCATACCACTCACTATTTTAAATGGGGTTAATCCCGTGCTACTGTGGACAGCATTATTATACGTGACCTCCGCAAAAGATAGGAGGTCTGCCCAATTGGACTGTTGGTAGTTGACGTAGCATCTTAAGTATTGCTCTATCATGGCATTTAGTCTCTCCACCCCACCATTGATGCTCGGGTGAAACGCTGAGCTGAGGCTTTGGGATGACCCTATGGATCGTAGGAACTCCCTCCAGAATTTTGCTGTGAACTGGACCCCTCGGTCGGAGATGATTCTTCTGGGGACTCCATACAGGCGATAGATGTGTTTCAGGAACAGTTTGGATAACTGGTGGGCTGAGGGTAGCCCACTGCAAGGTATGAAGTGTGCCTGTTTGGAGAATAAGTCTATTACAGTCCAGATCACTGTATTTCCACCACTCCTCGGTAGTTCTACTATGAAATCCATCGCAATCTCCTCCCATGGTCTTGTCGGTTCAGCTACTGGTTGCAGCAGTCCGGGAGGGCATCCTGGTCGTTTCTTCATCATGGCACAAATGGTACAACTTTTTACATAACTGTCTACGTCCTTTCTCATGTGAGGCCACCAGTACAATGCATTGATACCTCGAAAGTCCACCAGTAGACGCATAGAGCCGTCTTTCTTCTCTTTGAAAAGGACCGGTGCCGCGCCCCGTGGTTTAGCTGGCTCAATGAAACTCCTTTGTAGGTTCTTGTCTATGTAGTTCCGCATTTCTTGCATTTCACGGGGCATCATGGCATATAGTTTAGGTTTAGGTAGTTTCACTCCAGGGATGATCTCAATGGAGCAATCAGCCTTGCGGTGGGGCGGTAGAATGTCACACTCGGCCTCGCTAAACACCTCTGCAAGGTCTTGGTATTCCTCTGGGATCTGTTCTGTGTCGTGGGAGCTGTCGGATGCAGCCGCCAGTTGCTCTGTTGTACCCTCAGGGAGGGGCCCTTGTGTTGGCGGCATTTTGTTTTGCTGAGGTGGGAAGGATTGGGGCCCCTGCGTGGGGACCATCTACCCTGGTTGGAGTGGCAGGGGTTGGGGGCCCTTTGCAATCCTCAGCCTGTGGGTTCCCTCTTGCCACCAGATGATTGGCCCCCACTTGTCTAGCCACGAGAGTCCCAGTATGACTGGGTCTGTCATTTTGGGGGCTATTATGAACCGAATCGTTTCCCAGTGGTCTGCTAGCTCCAGCCTCACTGGCTTGGTCAAGTGTGTGGCGTAAGTCCCCCCCACTAGGGATCCATCAACTAGTTCAAATCAGATTGGGTGTTTGAGCTTTTTTGCACCGATCCCCAAATTTAGGACTGTGGGTAGGTTAATCAGGCACCTCGTGCAGCCTGAATCTATTAGGGCTTGGAAAGTCCCTTGGGTCCCTGTTTTCGGGGCTGTTAGGCGTATAGGGAAGAGAAAGGGGTGGATGGGTCCACGCACCATTGGGTCATCTTCACCCTCGTCCTCACTGTCATACGACTCAGGGGATTGATTTCCCTTATTGTTTCGGTCAGGTGGACGAAGTCCTCTGGGCCTTGGGGGGGTTTCCTTGGCGCGTTGGTGGCGCATTTGGGCCCTCGTTCCTGTCGTGCCCTGAGCGGTGGGTCTGGCCTCGTTCTCGGGGTTCCACATGCTGCTGCCAGGTGACCAATCCCCCCGCACCTGTAGCACCTCAGCGGGCTCTGTGGGACAGCTGGCCTCTGGATGGGCTGTGGTGCTGCAGTTCCTCATCTACCAGGTGGTCCCTGGTCCGGTTGGCCTCTCTCCCTGCTATCTGGCTGCTTCGACATGTCGTTGGCCCGCAGCCCTCTGTCGACTTTTATCGCTACCCAGAACCATTCGGAGAGTCGGTTCGGGATGTCTCGATACGCGGTCACTTGGGCAATTTGCTTATCTAGGCTCGTTCTAAAGAAATACACCAGTAGTCGCTCTGGTAGGGGAGGTAAGGTCCCAATGACTCTCCTGAATTCACGGATATGCTCTCTGATAGGCTTTCCCTTCTGCATTAGGTTCCTGAGCTCGTCCTCCACATAGGGGTCCTCTTCTGCCTCCTCGAACCGGGTTTGTAATAGTTGTAGGAACCCATCTGCGTCTTGCAGTTGGGGGCCCCTGTTCTTGTAGAGGGCTGCTGACCACCTTCTTGCTTCTCCCTCCAACCCCTCTGAGATGGCACTGACTAGGGCTCTGGGAAATGGATAGAGGTGTCCATAGCGCTCGATATAGATCTCAGCTGTGTCGAGGAATTGTGCCAGCTGGTCTGGGTCGCCATCGAACTTTCCTCTGAAGCGGGGTGGGTCCTCCCTCGCTGCTCTATCTTCCCAGTGCAGGGCTCTGTAAGCCTGCTCTCAGTGCCACTGGCCCTCTTCCTCTCCTTTCATTCTAGGGTAGGGAGGTGGTGTCCTGTCTCAGCGGCTCTGTTTGCTTTGCAAGGGAGGAACCCATGGATGTGGTTTTGGGCTTCCTCTCTTTCTGCTGGGCAGGGGGGAAGGGCTGTGCCTCCGTCTAGGGTGTCTCAATTCAGCAGGCTTGACTGGTCCCCACCTCTCCTTAGGCCTGCATGATGGCCCCTCCTCCAGAAGGGTGGCACGGTCAAATTTCTCCTTCAATTCATCTATGGGGCACTCGAGTGGCTTCCCTGAAGCTTTTTGGTGCCTGGCCTGCTGCCAGTCCCATAGCCAGTCTGCCGTCCCCAATTCACTTAGGGGTTTCCCCTTCCCCTGAACGTTTGGGAAGGGAAACTCAGCCTCTGCAGCTTTTGGCAAGGGCCCCAAATACTCATCTTTCTTCTTCTTGGCTTGCAGCACGATCACCTGACCTTGGCTGTCTTGCAACTTCACTGGGGGAGGGAGGGGGTGAGGCCCCGAGGCATCCAAGCTGGCTGGGGTCAAGACTGGCTCCTTTCCAGTTGCTTGAATTAAACTTTCCTCAGATAAATTGCCCTCTGCCATGATGTCCGGACTGCTCCTCCATTCATTCCATATATCAGGGAGGGAACTGGAAGTTTGGAGGTCAGCCAGCTTGGCTTGGAAAGGAGTTTCGGCTGTCTGTCAGGTCCAATGTTATCTCAAATAAATTGCATTTCCAAACACAAAGTCTTTGATGAAACCTTTCATTTATTGGAATAACGATCTGGCCCCGGACTCGGTTGCAGCCGAAATTGACCCTCTGCCCCCAAATCATTCCCTTTCTGTTCCTCAATTCTCAGCGTCTAATTGGCCATCTTCCAAATCACTCTCGTCTTCTTGGCTACTTCAACTCACAGGAATTTCCCCCCTCCCATCTCATCTCCTAGGGGACGTTATCTGCCGGGGGAAAAAGTGGGTGAAAAGTCAAACTGCTACTTCTACTGTTCATATCAGCACTGGAGAGAATGTAACTTGGAGCGCTGACACTGAGCAGCTGGGGGGCGGCTCGAAGGAGAAATGTCTCAGCTCCCCACAGTCGCTTGGCGTTTTGACCACCCAAAACGGATCAGTGCCGCCTCCGCAGTGGCCGGCTGCTGCTTTCTCCCAGAATCATTTATCAACAAGTCAGAAAAGCAGTGCAGTTCAGTTTAAGAGAGCAAGGGGGTGGAAACCAACTTTGACCTTCTTCCAGCAACAGGAGCATGTGTCTTCTCAATGTGCCCAAAGTTTTCTTCTTCCTGTTTAGCCACCAAGGAGGAGGAGGGGGCATGGCTTTGTGAATTGCATCGGAGAATCGGGGAGGAAAACACCAGAAAACGCGATGCATGGAGGCGATGCTCTTGTGAAGCGGGCGCTTCTGCGTGAGAGGCGTATGGCAAGGTGCTCACTGCCCGGCCTGCCCCTTCTCCAGACGACCCAGGCTGAGGGCTGTCAGCTTCTGGTCCTGGCCTGGGAGATGGAACTGGCCAGGAGGAAAGAGAAAGTGAGACTGCGGAAAAGGTGGAGGAGACTGCACGGCTCTGTGACTTGCTTCGGGGAATTGAGGAGGAAAACGCCGGAAAACACAATGCATGGAGGCAATGCTTTTTCCTCCCCAATTCCCTGAAGCAATTTGCAGAGCTGCGTGCCCTCCTCCTCCTTTTCTGCAGTCTCACTTTCTCTTTCCTCCTGGCCAGATCCGTCTCCCGGGCCAGGAGCAAAAGCTGACCGCCCTCAGCCAGGGTCGTCTGGAGAAGGGGCAGGCCAGGCGGCGAGCCACCTAGCCTTACACCTCTTGCGCAGAAGTGCCTGCTTTGCAAGAGCATCGCCTCCATGCATCGTGTTTTCTGGGGTTTTCGTCCCCGATGCAATTCGTAGAGCCGCGTGCCCTCATAAAAATGCGGCAGCAGTGGTTTTTGGCCGGTTCCAAGCAGCACCCTAACCATTTCCGCCGCCCATCTTCTAGCGTGCGGAGACCGAAAATGCGATGCTCATTTTTGGCAATGTGATGATCCCCGCTGCCTGAAACCATCGGAAAATGCGACACACGGAGGCCAACAACCTCCAAAGTGTGAGGGCCAGCAGGTGGGTGGGGCTACATTTGGACTATAAGACACACCCAGATTTTCACCCTCTTTTTGGGGGTAAAAACGTGCGTCTTATACTCCGAAAAATACGGTAGCTAACGTTCAATGGCATTCCAGGGGTTGTCGTACCTTGCCCTTTTGTGTCTACATAATGATTCCAGACTGATCCCTCACTTGACCCCCTCCTCCCTAGTTGGGAAGTGTAGTCAGTCGTACTGATGCCTGCCCTTTAGTCTTATATTACTTTGCAGGAATAGTCCAGGATCTAAAGCCTGGTAAAGGAATATTTTCCTCATCTGTAGTGAACCAGGTCTCTTGGAGTGCTATGAAATCAAAATTGGAGAGGAAATCCACCAGGTCATCTCCTACATCCCCCATCCCCCATCTTGGCTCCCTTCCTCTTCCATGGCTTCTTCAGTGCTGCTTTCCCCTTCCTGCGTTGTGTCTTCAAAGTCTGAGTTCTCATGGGAACTTGGCAAGGGCGGAAGGGAGGCAGTCTCAAAGGAATCCTCCTCCCTCTCCTTTGAAGGAGCTGGTGAGCCACGTGATGGTTGCTGTAACACACAAACATCGTTAGAGGGTCCCTCCACTCTCCAGGAAGTGAAGGCCGCATGTGGAAAGGCCCATTGTAGGCGAGTCTCCTGCATCCCCCTGGAGGAATGCAGAGGGGCTGGTTAACCTCTTCCTCGACAGGTTCCTCAGGCAAAATCAGGCAGGGGGCTGGTAGCTTGGTCAGCCTTGACTTGTTGGGGAAGCACTGGTGAAACTTATGAACTAAATCAGGGGCATGAACATACCATGCGTTTTCCCAGGAGCAATCTGCAACAGGGTAGCCTTTCCAATGAATCAAGTACTGCATGCCTTTGCCTCTTTTCCTAGAGTCTAGGATTTCTTCCACCTCGTATTCTGGTTCTCCCTCTACTATAACTGGTGGGGGGGGGGTGCTGAGATTTTATTGCGCTTGGGGGAGCATCTTTGGAAAATAATTCTCGGTGAAATACTGGTTGTACCTTCATTAAAGGGGGTAATTGGAGGTGGAAGGCTACATGGTCGATTTGTCTAAGAACTTTGAATGGTCCCACAACTTTAGCATCTAGACTCTTGGAAGGTCTTGAAGTGGGTAAGAACCTGGTAGAGAGCCAAACTTTGTTTCCTACTGCTATGGGTGGGCCCTCCTACCAAAGGGCATCTGCTGCCTTCTTGTAAGCCTGTTTTGCTTGATGGAGTTGCTGTTTCAAAAGGTCATGGGCTGCAAGTTGCTCCTGTAAGAACTCAATGGCCCCTGGGACAGTTGAGTCCAGTGCAGGGTGGTCTGGCAAGACTGTAGGGTCTGTGCCATACATGGCTTGAAATGGCATCATTGAAGTCAATGAGTGCAGCGAATTGTTGTAAGAAAATTCTGTGAGTGGCAATAACGGTGGCCAGTTGTCTTGGCTGTAGGTGCAGTAGCATTTCAAGTACTGCTGGAGGAACTGGCTAGTCTTCTCAGTCTTCCCATTCATGGCAGGGTGGTGAGCTGAGGAGAGGTTGACCTTGACATTTAGTAGCTGGAAATGAGCTTTCCAAAATCTAGATTGCAATTCTGCACCTCTGTCTGACATGAGTACTGAGACCATGCCGTGGTAGGGAAAGATGTGGTCTAAAAACAGTTGGGCATTCTTTGGCATTGGGCAATCCTGCCAGGGTAATGAAGATTTAAAGCTGACCAGCCGCTGTAAGGCTGTGGAGCAGGATGATGAACTGAGGATGAGCCAGCAGGGTTATTGTCGCTTTAAGAAGCTGTCTATATAAGGGAGGCCATGAGAAGGCGTCTCTCTCTCTCCTTGTGTATCTCTCTCCTCATCGTGTTCTATCTGCATTGTAGCTCTCCGTGTAGAGTTGAAGATTGATTGCATGCCTGGTATGTGCCTACCACATGTATGTCTGTATATAGAAGTCTTGTATATAAACCACTGTTTGTAATGACAAAACCTCTGTGTCCTGTATTTTGCTCCTGGGTTGTCTCAAAATAGTAGTCACACTGTAAACACTCTGACAGGTTATGGGCCCAGTCCAGAGAGAAGGCCAGAGTGACTAGAGAAACTAGAGAGAAGAGAAACCCAGTGAGAGCTTGCACCAGAGTCAGAGGGGTTGTACAACGTGGTTTGATAGTGGTTAGTGGCTTTTGAAGGAAAGCAGGCAGCATGGCCTCCGTTGGCATAATGGGAGGAGGTGTCATGGTTGTCATTGCGTTATTTGTTTGCCAGCTGAGCTTCCATCCTAAGACTTACGGTAGCTGCCAGAGAACCTTATCACAAAGATAAGACTGTCTTGTGATGTCTGAGCTACTGCGCATGTCCACATTCTTTTTTCTCTTACTTCCTCTTTTGTCCGTCTGTGATACAGCTGCCAAGATGTAGTTAGCTAGGTTTTTTTACTTTCGTAATAAAATGTTTCTTAGAATACATTCGAGTTTTCTTTCTTTGAGAGTATACACCAAGAAAAACAAGATCCGTCCATTTCTTATCAAGAGCAATTACCCCAGGGGGGGAAAGGGGCTGATTCATGCTCCGACAATGGTAGCAGGGGATGGTTTGATTTATATTGCTTTCCTTGGCTGTTGCTCAACTGATGAGCGAATAGGCTATTGAGCAGATAATTTAGTCGGCGACCGAGGAACGCTGATTATTTATTGCAAATATGCCAAAGAAGAAAAAGAAATATGCCAAAGAAAAATACAGGATACAGTCTGCTGAAGACATAAATATCTCTGATCTCTCTGATCTCTCTCATGAAGAAGCGAAAAGAATTTTACACAGGCTTTCAACTTTTCAAACACCTCTTGCTTCAGCAACCAGACTGGATGGAGAAGCTGTTGGGGAAGCTGCTCTCAAAGAAGACGTGCTAACGAGGTCAATGATGCCTTCTTATCTTTCTTCATGCCCCCAATTAGTTCCTAAAGAAGCCCAGGAATTTGAAAGGCTTGGTGCCAAACCTAAAATTCCACAAGCGGCTGGGTTTTCTTTACCCACAGAGAGAGGTGAAATTCAATATTCTCCTCCTACCCCTGAACAAACCCTGCATGATAAGGCTGTGTGAGGTTATTGTGATCAAATAGAGTTTCTGGAACATGAGCTGCACAAGGCAAAAGCGTTTGTTTCTATACTTAAGCCAGATAAGAGGGACTCTCATCTTTTTCAAATTCCTGAGTCCTCCATTTTGCCTTCTTCTTTGAAGCCAAAGCCACACCCACAGGAGGGTTTTGTGTCAGGCAAATCAGAACAGAGAGCTGTGTACACGTCACATGTGTCTAGTGATGTTGTCCCTTCTCAGATTTCACATGATGTTGATAGAGAAGCAAAGTTTTCTACGATGCCTGAAACTAATGTTGTGGCACCACCTGCTGGCGAAAGTAATTTACAAGATAAAGCTGAAATGCACAGAATGATGCAACAGCAGTTAAGAAAACTACACCAGACTTTTTCAAACGTGTCCCTAACTCAATCAAGTCTGCAGGCTACAACGCCACACATATCTCCACAGGCTCAATCTTCAGCACCCCCTGGTGGTGCTGATGACCTTTTTATCCAAATTCCTAATTTAGATGGAGCACAGTAATGCTTAATGCAACCAATACAAATGTCAGCACCCCCAGCAGGCCATATTAATATGGCAGCTCATGCACAAGGGGCAGCCAGAATACAGCAGCCACAGATTCAAGTACAGCAACCACAGGTTCAAATACAGCAACCACAGGTTCAAATACAGCAACCTCAGTTTCAACCACAGGTGCCTTTACTTCTACAGCCAGTACCTCAGGTGTACATTCCTCAACAGGCATCTTCTATTGTTCCACTGGCTGGTGATTCAAAATTAAAGCATTCAGGACAAAATTATAAAGCATGGTGTTTAATCCTCCTGACCAGCCATAGACTCCTGCAATAAGAGACTTAGACACAAAAGCATGCACAACATTATTGATGTCCATGGATACTGAACTGCAGGTTACTTTTCCACCTGATGCAACTGCCCAACAAATTTGGACCCAATTAGAAACATGCTACTGGCCTGTTTCAATTGAATCTACATGTTTGCTCTTGTCTGAGTTCCATGGTTCGAAATTAAAACCTGGTGAATATATCGGAGAACATTTAACAAAAATGAAAGGAATGAGGAAGGATTTGGGCAAAAGAGGCTATCTTATTGATGATTTTCAAATGATCAGCATTATTATTAACTCATTGAATTATGAATGGAAAGATGCCATTACAAAGATTAATCAAGTGCCTATTGCCCAACGCACAGTGGATCATGTATGTAGAATTTTAACTGAAGAAGAGGCATTTATGCTACTCACTCCACATTTGAGAGGACCACATGCATCAAGAGCTCCAGCGAGGCGCCCCTTCCGAGGAAGAGCCCACGTTCCAAGGATGCCAAGATGCTACATCTGTAATCATGTGGGACATGACACGTTGTCCCCAACGATTTCCAGCTCCCATCACATACCAGCCCAGAGGAACAGACTCCAGAAGAGGCAGAGGCAGAAGACAAGGTCGTCGTGGTCCCAGGCGTGATCCGCAAGCTCCACTCGCCACATTGGCTTTAACCAACAATCAACAACCTCGTCCAGAATACAACAGACAACTTTTGTGGACTTTGGATAGTGGTGCAACATTGCATGTTACTTACAGAAAGGAACTTTTTACAGAGATGCACGAGCCTGAACCTGAACTACGTGAACTTTATTCTTTTTCCAATCATCCTTGTCAGGTCAAGGGAAAAGGAACTGTTTATGTTGAAGAGCTCGATGCATTCATCCCTGATGTTTATTATATACCAACAGCAAATAGCAGTTTGCTTAGTCAGAGTCACTTGTCTAGAGTATTAAAGTTCCAGGTCCACCACTTTGAAAAAGTGAGCTATATAGTTAAAAATGGAGATATTGTTGCTGAAACCATGTTAATTGGTGGTGTTTATTACATAAAGCCAAAGGCTAAACCGCAAGCACAGGCAAGTATACAAACTCCAAAAGAGGAGAGCACAGGCCCAGAGAGAGATGTTTCAGAGAGAGATCCTGTTGCTACTCCAAAGGCTCCTAAAGCCAACAAAAAGAAAATTAGGAAACAGGTTGCTCAGAGCAAGCCTGAGGTCCCTCATAAAACTGTTAATGTTGAAAATTCACTAACTGGTAAACCTTTGCATTACAGGTGTATCCATAAGTGGCATAGAAGATTGAGGCATGCCAGTTTTTGTGTTCTTAGGAAAATGCCGGAGTTCGCTAAAGGTTTGGATCTAAAGGGGTGTAGGGTGTTTTTGGATTGTGCTGTCTGCAAAAAATCCAAATCCAAAGCAGCAGCCATTCCCAAATGTGCTACATGCCTGTCAACATGCATTTTTGATTTGGTACACACTGACATAGTAGGTCCGTTCAAACCAACCCTTGGTGGTAAAAAATATTTTTAACAACTGTTGATAATTACTCTAGATATGGATATGTATATCCTATGAAAGAAAAATCTGAGACCTTTCAGATCTTTAAAGACTTTGCCGCTCTTGTTTATACCCAACACGGAGTAAGCATCACCAGAATTCAAAGTGATCATGGTGCTCAATTCATGTCTCAGCGGTTCCAGGACTGGATGCGTAAGAATGGAATTCTTCATCACACCTCGGCCCCTTACACCCCGGCGCATAATGGGGTGGTAGAAAGACGACAAGGGGTCCTGCAAACCATGATGCATTGTCTCCTAGAAGACGCCAACCTCAGTAACCCATACTGGGGTGAAGCTATTAAATATGCAAATTACATTGTCAACCGTACTTGGAGTAGAAGTGGTATGAGGCAATGCAGGCTTAAATGGACAGTCTAAAGAAACTTAAGGTGTTTATTTATTTATTTACATTTTTATACCGCCCTTCTCCTTCCGGACTCAGGGTGGTGAACAGCCAACTAAAACAACTGTATACAAAAGTTAAAATGAATTTAAAATAATTTATAAAAATTTGGCCCATAATTTAAAACGATTCAGTTAAAATCCATATTATACATTTAAAACCCAAATGGAGTCAGGCCAGCCTGGCTAGCTGAAAAAAGTAGGTTTTAAGTGCCCGATGAAAAGTCTGGAGGTCTGGGATCACTCGTATCTCTTGGGGTAGATTGTTCCAGAGGGTGGGCACCACCACAGAGAAGGCTCTCCCCCTGGGGGTCACCAGCTGACATTGTCTGGCGGACGACACCCTCAGGAGGCCCTCTCTGTGGGAGCGAACTGGCCGGTGGGAGGCAATTGGTGGCAGAAGGCGGTCCCGTAGATACCCCAGTCCTAAGCCCGGTTTACGCCTGCAAAACCTCCAGTAAACAAAAAAAGTCATTGGCACTCGATGGATCTACAGAATCAAAAAGAAGCCAAATGGTGAGTCATTGTACAAGGCTAGACTTGTAGCTCAGGGTTTCACTCAACGTTATCCTGAGGACTACACAAATACCTACTCACCAACAGTCCGGACTGAAAGTGTAAAAAATTGCTTTAGCCACCGCAACTATCCTTGGTTTAGAAGCTTTCCAGTTCAATGTTGATACGGCTTATCTACATGCTGACCTAGATGAGGAGATCTACGTAAAAGGTCCTCTAGGTTTCCAACAGCAAGAAGGGGATACCTGGTTTCTACAAAAAAGTCTTTATGGTCTGAAACAGTCTGGTTTAATGTGGTACTTATGTCTTACTGACAAACTAAATTCAATGGGCTTTATTAAGTCCGAAACTGATGAATGCGTGTTTACAAAAAGATCTAACAATACATATGAGATAGTTCTTGTTTATGTTGATGACATTGTTTATATTGGTCCAAATAAGCAGATGAGTGAGAATTTTGCTAAAGCTTTGCAGAGATATTTCACATTGAAATATTTAGGTCATGTTAGCACTTATTTAGGTGTTCAGATTGTCAAAACTCAGAAGGGGTTTAGTCTTTAGTCACAAGAGGATAAAATTGAACAAATTTTGCATCATTGCAACATGAAAGATGCTAATACAACACGCATACCCATGCAAACAGATTTTCATAATTTGACACATGAACCAAGTCCTGAATTTGAGGATCAAACACTTTATCGTTCAGTTATTGGGTCACTGTTGTATATTAGTAGTTGGACTAGACCCGACATTGCACTTAGTGTTAATCTCTTGTCACGACACATAGGTAAGGCAAAACAGTTTCATTGGACATGTGTTAAGAAATTATTGAAATACTTAAAGCACACTAAAAATATGAGGTTATTGTTAGAACCAACACATACTGATCATGCAGAATTATGTTGTTATGCAGATTCTGATTGGGCGAGTGATAAGAAATCACGTAAAAGTACTTCAGGTTATATGATGTTTTTAAATGGATGTCCTGTTTACTGGCAAGTGCGAAAACAGAATTTTGTTTCTTGTTCATCTACTGAAGCTGAATATGCTTCTGTTTTAGATGCATGTAATTCTCTAACATGGTTTGATGCTTTGGTCACAGATATCTGGACACACCCGATTCGACCGATCACCATGATGGAAGACAATGAATTGGTGGTTTATATTTCTGACTCACGTTTTACGGGTTCTAGGTCCAGACACATTGACATCCGTTATAAAAATATCAAACAATTAGTGAAACAAGGTTTTGTAAAATTGCAGTATGTGCCTACACATGATCAGATTGCTGATATGCTCAACAAACCGCTTCCAGCAGCTCAGCATGAGTATCTGCGTAAGAAGATGTGCCTTAACTGATGGCTATACCTGATGTCTGCTCAACTGACAAAGAAGGGGTTGTCACTGCGTTATTTGTTTGCCAGCTGAGCTTCCATCCTAAGACTTATGGTAGCTGCCAGAGAACCTTATCACAAAGATAAGACTGTCTTGTGATGTCTGAGCTACTGTGCATGTCCACATTCTTTCTTCTCTTACTTTCTCTTTTGTCCGTCTGTGATACAGCTGCCAAGATGTAGTTAGCTAGGTTTTTTTACTTTTGTAATAAAATGTTTCTTAGAATACATTCGAGTTTTCTTTCTTTGAGAGTATACACCAGGAAAAACAAGGTCCATCCATCTCTTATCAAAAGCAATTACCCCAGGGGGGGAAAGGGGCTGATTCACGCTCCGACAATGGTGTCTCGGATGAATGAGACAAACTACCTCTCCTCGAGTGTGAAGATGGAGATGTACCTGTGGAGGGAGGAGTTGTGGACGATAGTTACTAATCCACCACCAGTCCTGGATGATGGGGACCAGAGAAGAAATGAAAAGGCATTAGCCAGCATAATTCTGGCTTTAGAGGACAGTCAGCTGATACATGTGAGGGGTCTCCAGTCTGAGAAAGAGTGTTGGGAGGCATTGCGCAGTGTGTATGTGAGAGACACTGCGGGCCGTAAAGTGTTACTGACAAAGAGACTGTATAAAGCACAGCTGAAGCTGGGGGAGAGCATGTCCACACATCTGCAGAATATGAGAAGGACATTCCTAGCATTAGAGGAAAGAGGAATGATGTTTACTGAGGCACACAAGGTGTATGTGGTGCTCAGTTCATTGGACAGTTCATGGGACACTCTTGTGACTAGTCTAGAGTCCATGCAAGAGCCGGATTTAACCATGACATATTTGACTGGTCGATTGTTGGAGGAGGAGCAGAAACGGCTGGAGAGGCGACCAGGAAAGGGAGGGGAGAACGCTCAGCACAGACCAGCATCTGCAACAGTCCAGGATACCAGCAGAGCTCTGAGACAGTTTATACAGTGAAGAGATGCTACATGTGTGGTTCTACTGAGCATCTCCAGAGACGCTGCCCTGAGAGGAGAAACAGAGGAGCAGCAAGACAAGGGTGCAGGACTACTCAACACATGAGGAGCAGTTCTCCAGCATCGTTTTCCCTGGCAGCGACAGCATCTGAAAACACCAGGAACACTTGGTTGTTGGACAGTGGGGCAAGTCACCATATTGCAAATGACCCACAAACGTTTTCTGGTTTGAGACCAGCTATGCAAACATGTGTTAGTCTGGCTAATGGTCAAAGAGCTGCTGTAAAAGGGGAAGGTAATGTTTATGTACCTGAGATAGGAGAAACATTGTACAATGTCCTATATGTACCTGTATTAGATCATAATCTGTTAAGTGTATCCAGGTTAGACAGGCAGGGTTATGAAATACTGTTTGCAGGAGGGCAGTACTCCATTAGGAAAGGTGGAAGGATGCATGCACGAGGGGTTAAGAAGGATGGCCTGTACGTTTTAGGAAGGCAGGAGTATAGTTGTGCACAAACTCGTACAAATGCTCCCATACATGGCAACAGTGTACATTTGTTGCATAGGGGGGTGGAGCATACGAGTGTCAAGAGGGTCTCAGAAGATGAAAGACCTAGTTAGGTGGCATAAGCCACAGCAAAAGCCAAAGCAGTGCAAGATGTATGTAGAGTGCACTGTTTGTAAGGAGGAAAAATACAGGGTGTATCCTGTGAGTAAGAAAAACCCAAGGCAAACAAACAGAGGTATACCTAGGAGACCTGAAGGGTATAATAAAGGTTTACTTCCTTTTTTTAAAAAAAATAGTCTTTATTTACATTTATGGTTAAAAAGAAAACAAAACAAAAAGAACAACAGAAAAAACACAACAAAACAAAACAAAAACATAAAAGGATATAAACAATACATTAATAAACTAACATTTTACGTAATTCTATATAATAAATTCATAATACAATCCAGGGGAGACAAAACCGCCTATCTGAGTTTATAAAGCAATCAAATCTATCCAACCTCATTCTATATATGCAGTAAAATATTTCCAATATATGCAACACCTGTTTATATTAATCTGATTGTTGTCTTCTTTTTGATAACCAAAGATACCATTTTTCCCAAGAAAGACATGATGACGTTAGGTCTCTATCTTTCAATTTTTTCGTCAATCTATCTGCTTCCGCAGTGTCCATTATCTTTTTTATTATTGCTTCATCTTATGGGATATATTTATCTTTCCAAAACTGAGCAAATGTTATTCTCGCTGCTGTAATAATATGTAACACAAGGTACCACGAATCTTTTTTGATATTTTCCAGCCTGGAACCAGGCAAGCATGTCTCTGGTCACAATTCAAACTCCTGATTTAAAATTTCCTTTAGCCATTTTTTAATTTTCCCCCAAAATTTAATTGCTTCTGGACACATCCACCATTGATGATAATACGTGCCACGTTCAAATCCACATTTCCAACACTTGGCGGACTGTCCAGCAAACATTTTTGCCAATCTATCTGGCAGAAGATGCCATCTATATAACATCTTAGAGATGTTTTCCTTGTATGTAGTAGATACTACCAGTTTCATATTTCCCCACCAGATCTCCTGCCATTTTTCTAAATGGATTGGGTAGCCAAAAATTTTCCCCCAGGCAATCATCGTGTCCTTTACTACTTCTTCGCCAATCTCTATCCTCATCAACAGTTTGTAACACTTAGAGATCATACCCTTTTCCTGACCCATCAGAATTTTATCTAGCTCCTGCATATCAACATTTATGCCACTTCCATCTCGGTCACTTTTATATTTCGATTGGACCTGCAGGTAAGCCCACCAATCTAGTTGAGATCCCTGAGAATTTAGCTCCTGTCTTGATTTTAACTCTCCTCGCGCGTTCAACAAATCTTTATAAGTTGACTTTTTCGCAGTATTAAATAGTGTAGGATAGGTCAAAGCTTCCAAAGGTGATATCCAACAGGGTATTTTGATGTAATATTTCTTACTAAGCTTCACCCAATTCCAAATTAAAACATTCCTGATATAGTGTCAAGTGAACCATTTACTTTGGGGGGCGCTATCCCGCCAAAGTGCCGCATGCCACCCTTGTTGCAGATCGTGGCCTTCTATCCTGAGAAGACGATTATTACTAAGAGTGATCCATTCTTTAATCCAAACTAGTAAGACAGCTAAATAGTAATTCTCCCAACACGGTAGACCAAGACCCCCTCTTTCTTTTGTCTCCTGCATCATTTTCTTTTTGATCCAGGGTAAAACCCTGCCATACAAATTTAGTTACTACCCGGTTTAAGTCGGTAAAAAAATTAATTGGGAGGTTCGCTGGAACTGTTTGGAAAAGAAAATTAAATTTTGGTAGAACATAAGACTTTATTGTTGCTACCCTTCCCAAAAGTGATAATTGAATTTTACCCCACTTATCAAGATCTTTTCTTACCTGGGTTAGTATTTTGATATAATTATCTTCCTGAATGCTCGAGCACCTACACGTTAACCAAATTCCCAGGTATTTGACTTTACTAACTACTCTAAGTCCTGTGGCTTCCTCTAAATCCTGCTTACCTTTCTCTGAGATATTCTTAGTTAAGATATTCATCTTCTTTTTATTAATTAATAGACCTGCTACAGCCCCAAACTCCTCAATTTTCTCCAGTAAGGATATACGTACATAATTTTAAAGGGTCCTCCAAAATAAAGGCCATATCATCTGCAAAAGCCTGGGTCTTGTATGTCTGATCTCTAATTTTAAGGCCTTTTATTCCTTCCTCATTTCTTATTTTACGGAGTAAAGTCTCTAGCGATAATATAAACAGCAAGGGGGAGAGAGGACACCCTTGCCTTGTACCTTTACCGATGGGGAATTCTTCTGTTAAATCGCCATTTATCAATAATCTAGTGGTCTGTTTAGAGTAAATAGCTTTAATTGCATTTAAAAAATTTTGTCCAAAGCCCATATATTCTAATTGTAATAGTATGAATTCCCAACTAACCCTGTCAAATGCTTTCTGGGCGTTGATAAAAACTAAAGCGACCTGTTTACCTGGATGGTTTTCATAATATTCGAGTACATTTAACATAACTCTAAGATTATCTCGTAATTGTCTCGACAGTAAGAACCCGTTTTGATCAATATGTATAAATTCATTTAGAAAACCTTTTAACCTATTTGCTAAAATTGCTGTAAATATTTTGTAGTCTGAGTTCAGGAGGGATATCGGTCTGTAATTTTTTATATCTTTTGGAGGAGGATCTTCCTTAGGTATTAAACTAATATTAGCCTCCCTCCATGAATGGGGAATTTCAGCTTTTCCAAGCACCTCATTAAATAAATCCTTCATATGTTCCCCCATTACTTCAAATAATGCTTTGTATAACTCAGCCGGGAGTCCATCTGTGCCTGGCGTTTTTGAGTTCTCCTGCTTCCTTACTGCTTTTTCAATCTCTGTCAAAGTTACTTCCTCTTCTAAAATTTGTTTTGTCAAATCAGATATCCTAGGTAAGTCCAAATTCTCTATATATTTTTTCGCCTTTCCTGCCAAAATCTCCTCCCTCCTATATAATTCCTTATAGAAATCCACCACAATTCTTTCTTTCCCTCCCTTATCTCTTATTAGATTCCCATCCTTATCTTCCAATTGTTCAATTCTTCTGCTCTGTTTCTCCTTTTTTAATCTAAATGTTAGCCATCTCCCTAATTTATTGGCTGACACAAAATGTTTCTGCTTGGCTGCCTTTATCTTATCCTTCATTACATCAAGGTCCAAAAGGTTAGGTTGATGTTTCAACAATATTATCTGTTCTTTTGCTTCAGTGGCCAATGGGTTATGTTGCAATTGTTCCTCAACCTTTGCTAATTGACTTAATATCTCACCCCTATCTTGTTCTTCTCTTTTACATTTAATAGCCATGTGTTTAATGATTAGTCCCCTTATGAAAGCTTTGGCGGCATCCCACACTATTTGGAGAGGCATCCCTGGTGTCCTATTTTCTTGAAAGAAGAAGTTCACTTCTGTTTTAAACTTTTGCATAAATTCAGGTTCTTTCAAAATCTCCGGTCTCATCATCCATCTCTTCCTATTCTTCCCTTCCTTCTTTAAAACAGCTAATATTGGGTTGTGGTCCGCCCAATCATTCGGCATAATCTTAACCTCCATCATTTGAGTACTAAGCTCTTGCGACAACCAAATCATGTCCAGTCTGGACCATGATTTGTGCCCGGGAGAGTAATAAGTACATTGTTCAACCATCAAGTTATGTTCACGCCAAATATCTTTCAGTCCCAATTCATCCCTCATTTCATTACAAATGGCTGGTAAAATCCTCTTGTCCAGTCCTCTATTTTCCCCTTTTTGATTCTCCCCCGTTTTATAATCCCATGTCCTGTTAACTACTGCATTAAAATTGCCTAAGAGACATACTTGCTCGTATTCTAGATCCCGAATTTTCCGTCGCACTTTCCAAAAGAAAGTTCCCTGTCCAGTGTTAGGAGCATAAATTCCAATTAATAATACCCTGCACTGTAATAATTCAACTTCCAATATCAACATCCTTCATCGTCTGCATATAGTTGTTTCGGAAATAGATGTTCTTTTACATATATTGCTACTCCCCTCTTCCTCTCCTCTGTAGCCACTACGAATAACTTCCCTGCTTTAGGGCATTTCAATAGATTCGATTGAGATAGCTTAATATGGGTGTCTTGTAGGCATGTTATATCTACTTTAGCTTTAACAATTTTCGCTAGAACACATCTCTTTGTCGGGGAGTTGAGACCATTGACATTCACCGACAATAGCCTCACCCCTTGCTCCATTTCTATCTATTAGTCCCTTTAGCTTTAGATGTCTGGTGAGTCTCTACTCCATACTCTTCTGCTCCTCCTCCCCCCTTCCTCCCGTCTCGTTTCCCTTTCCCATAATATACTCGTGCTCCTCCCTCAAGTTTCCAATCATCCCTCTGATCTCCCTTTACTATCTCTTTGTCTCTTTCCTGTTCACTAGATCCAAAAAATTTTTCACAAAAATCCTGTGCATCTTGTAGGTTCTCAATTTTTACCTTCCGGTCCTGCCATGTCACCAGAAGTCCCTCAGGGAGCAGCCATCTATATGGTACATTGTGTTTCCTCAGTTGCGAGGTTATAAATTGGTAGTTCTGTCTCTGCTCCCGTACTCTTCTAGGTATTTGTTTCAAAATTATAATCTGGTGGCCTTTGTACGTGACATTCTGGTCTCTGGCCTTGTGGAGAGTTTCGTCTCTAAGTGCCTTTTTAGCAAACCTCACACGGATTTCCCTAGGCAAATTGTGGCGTCTCGTGTAGTTAGTATAGACACGATAGGCTTCATCAATATCACAATAGACTTCTTCTTTTCTTTTTCCAACTACTTCCGCTATCACTTCCCCCACAATCTCGTCTAAACGTTCCTCTTTTTCCTCCACCACGTTCTGAAGATGCAAGAAAAAGGTGGATTTCTCCATCTCCAAAAATACCACTTCCTCTTCCAGCTTTCTGACCGCTTGCACGCATCTACGTTCACACCTCTCTATCTGGGCCTTCACTCTTTCAGTT
This sequence comes from Ptyas mucosa, assembly GCA_012654045.1. Lineage (NCBI taxonomy): Eukaryota > Metazoa > Chordata > Lepidosauria > Squamata > Colubridae > Ptyas > Ptyas mucosa. The sequence continues at coordinate 481,999 of WNWU01012990.1, read as the reverse complement.
GTTTTTTCCACTTCTGTCAGGCGGTCTTCGTGTTTGGTCAAAGTTAGCTGCATCTCCCCTAGCGTTTCTTTTATTTGTTTTATCTCTCCTTTTAATTCACTCATTTCGGTCTTCAAATCTTCAAAATTTTTAGATGTCGATTCTTGGTTTTTCTCCATTATTTCCTGAATAGTTTGAAGCATTGCTTGGATTCCCTGCATCGTAACAGGTTTCTCTACTGTTGATAAGCTTTCAGATGATTTCCTTACCCCTGGGGGAGTTGTAATCGGAGAGGATGTTGCTATTGAAGCTACATGTTTCTTCATCACCTTTGTTGATGTCACTGTGGTAGACATATTAACCACACAGAGGAGTTTTTTCCAGACTATCATGCACTAATAATAAAAAATTTGCTTGGAATTACACAATCAGATCAGCCTTACCTATTATTTAGTTCTCTTGTTACGCTTCCACCTCAATTATATAACACTATCCTACAAATCTAAAGTCTAGTATCAATTCAAAATTAACCTGTCTACCAATAATTAATTACAATATGTATTTACCAAACTCAACCTTGTAATAGATAAATTGCTCTTAATATAGTCTTAAACTTATGTAATATACAAGCTATATAATAAACAAAATTATAATAAATAGCAAATCAAATAGACAGTTAAATAGCCAATCAATTAATCATCAATTGTTGTTAGTAATTAATAATGGTTGATCAGTAAATAGATTAGTTTCAATTACAATTGATTAATATTAACACAATGAATTTTACAGTGGAGCAAAAAAAAAATTAATAGGGATTCAAAGGGATATTAAATCCAAACCCTATTCCAACATATTGAAGTAAGAGAGCTAAAGGGGAGAGAGCTCACTGTAGATAATCCTAGGGAGGAAGGGGGGTCAGGAAGAGAGTCACCCCCTAGTCATCGCCATCAACTTCAAAGTTATTGTTTCAGGAAGTCATTACTCTTTTATGCAAAGTTCCTCTCGACTGTTGTCACCGCTACACCAATTCCACTCCGACCCTCCTTCACCCCTATACAAAACAAAACTATCAATTCCTAAGAAGTGAGAATTCCACTCCAAGGGAGGTAGGAGGAATGAGGTCTTCTGTCTTGTTCAAATTGCTAGTTCCAAATAAGGAACAAAGTAAAAGGTACAATAGTTAAGAAGTTTAACCAATCCACAAAGGCCAATTAGGGAGCATCGTTCTTCCATTTCACCAAGATTCCACAGCAGTGAGAAAGCTAGAACGCAAATAAATATAAGCTTCCTTCACCTACTATCTTGGCTGCCGCTATTTTGTTGGTTTACTACACAATCCTGTCAGTATCAAAACTAGTCCCAACTTTTCCTTCCTTTTCTTTTCAGTTCGGTCTCATCTCCCTGTGCCGGACAAAATCGCAGCGTCATCGGCTTTGGGGCCACTATTCTGCAGCCCTCTTCTTGTCCTCCGGATCCTTGGGACCCAAGCTTCGTTGCGGCGAGGGGTCGCACCCCCCTCCTCGCCTCCGAAGAAAGCCCCTCCGCTCCTTCAGCCTCTCCGGGGCTGAGAATAGCAAAATAAAGCTGCGGAGGCTTGAGAAAAATGCTCGGTACAGGAGAGCAAACACTGCACCGGTCTTTCCGCCCTGACAGCTGCACCAGAAGTCATAAAGGTTTACTTCCTGAGCGGTTCAAAGCTGGTGGGGTTAGAGGAGATGTTATTCATAATGAACCCCGTACGTACCAAGAGATATGGACATGGTCAGTGCCTAAGGAACAACGTGATAAATGGAGGAAGCCGAAGTTAAAGAGAATGACAGGCAGGCAGCTAAACCAAAGTGAGGAAACTGAGCTAGTGAAAAGAGAATGTAACGGTATCCAGCCAAGGGATGGTAAACAGGATGTAATGGAGAACAATGAAACAGAGTGTACAAAGTCAGTAGATACTGACCGTATGAGTCGTTCCAGCAGCTATAGTAGTAATGGTACTAGTAGCGTGTGTAGCAATGAGAGTAGGAACCGAAGCAGGAGGCAAGGACATAATAGAAATAGAAAGCATCAGAAAACTTCCGGTTGGACGTCCAGCGATATCGGAAGCCTGGTCTGTGAGCTGCGAGGCCAGCGCCGAGCTTTCCCTGTCAGAGGGTCCAAATCAAGACCATAGCCACTCCGGAGGAGTGGCGAAGCAAAGGGGGACTGCCTAGCAGCTAGAGGGGAGCCGCATCTCCCCTCCCTGACCTGGCAAGGAACAGCGGCAGCAAAACATGGCTGCCACAAAGCTGAAGATGACCAGAATACACAAAACTGAGCAGGAGAAGAGAAAGTGAGTGGCTTGTGAACTGGGCAAAAGAAGAATTCTTTTTTGAAAGTATCCCCAAGAAATACGAGGGGGAAGCATACTGGGACTATTTGCTAGCAGTGGAATAAGCTTTGAAAAGCCTCTCTGCCAATTAGGCAACTCAGCTGGGATCGTCAGAGAGGTTTTTGTAAAAATGCCTCTCTGCTGATCAGGCAACTTAGCTGGGATCATCAGAGAGGCATTTTAAAAAATGCTTTGAAAAGCCTCTCTGACGATCAGGCAACTCAGCTGGGATCGTCAGAGACTTTTCAAAGCATTTTTTTACCACCTGTATGGCCAAGAGGTTGCAGAAAAAAATGCTTTGAAAAGCCTCTGAGGATCCCAGCTGAGCCGTGCAATCATCAGAGGCTTTTTTTTTACTTTTAAAAGCATTTTTTCGTCAGAAGAGGTTGTAGAAAAAATGCTTTTAAAAGTAAAAAAAAAAAGGCTCTGATGATCGTGCGACTCAGCTGAGCATGGTGGGGGGGTGCAGGGATTTTTGCTACCGGTTCTCTGAACCACCCGCTGCCATTGCTACCGAATCGGGTGATCCGGTCCGAACCGGGAGCATTTCACCCCTGGACTGGAGATAATATTATATACATTAAAATGTGATTATTAACGAAGTTAGAGAAAGATTATGATTGACATATTGGAATATTTAATATTGAATAATGGAAAAGGAAAGATCACGTCTTTGATTATTAGAATATAGGGGAAGGGGAAAAAAGAGGGCTAAAATGGAAGTAGAAATATGAGGGGAAAAATAGTAAAAATAGATATTAAGAGGATATGAAGTACGATAGAATTATGAGAAGATTTAGAGTTGAAAGATGACAGCAGAAACTATATGTTAGTAAATTCAAAACTGAAAATGGACTGCAATTATTAAGAATAATATTGTTATGAATATTTATGTTGGAATGTATGAAACCCGGTAATCAAACCATTCACGAAATGAGATGTATAAGAATAAAAAAAAGAAAAAAATAATTAAAAAAAAAAGAAATAGAAAGCATCATGAATATGTTAAAGCATTCAGCTGTTCAGTTTTAAATGGGAGGAGTGTCAGGGTAATGAAGATTTAAAGCTGACCAACCGCGGTAAGGCTGTGGACCAGGATGATGAACTGAGGATGAGTCAGCAGGGTTATTGCCACTTTAAGAAGATGGCCCGCTTGAATTTTTCACCTGCCCCACCTGGAAATCTCCGCGGCGGTCCCTTGGAACCGGGGATGGTGGTGCTGGCATCAGCGGGGGTGGCAAGACCGGCCCTGAGAGTATATAGGGCCGCAGCACACCCCATTAGAAACACTGGACGCTTGGCCAGACACTGTCACCGGCAAGAAGGGGGCTGCTATGGAGGAAACAGAGAGGGGCACAGGCAGCTGCCTAGATGGAGATGTCAGACCCCTCATGGAAGACCTCTAACGGCTGCAGAAGACCTGGAGGCCTCTCATGGTGTTTAAGGGAAGCTGGGGTCTGGAAGCAACTATGCTTCCTGAAAAAACTGAGGAAATAGGGTTGGGGGCGATGGAGGGGTATCGCCCCCGTCACATTGATACCAACCCCTCCCCCTCTTCCCTCCCCCCCAGGCACTGCATATGTTATGTAATGGGCTTACCAGCTGCCCTGAAATTGAAGGGGTTCTCCCCTCCTCCTTCCCCTCCCCTCTTCCCCTCTCCCTCTTTTTCCCCTCTATCAGAACTATTACTCGAATTCGACCTGCGAGTATACGACTATGCCAGAGACTATTTCCATCTCTCTCCCTGGACTGATTGACCGACTGATAGACTGATAGCTTTTGTCCCTTCGACTTTGGTTAGTCAATGAGACAACATCTGAGGGGTCTTTATTACATCTTGACTGTGGCACTGGGAGGAATACTCCATTTCGATCTAAGGTCATTTGCTGGCCGCTCATCGTGTGAGGACGAGTTGGATGTCACTCCCATTGGATTGTACGTGTCAGGACTCTTCCCGCTGTCGTGAGAGGACAGTGGAAGTATCAGTGTGTCTCATTGAACAATTACCTAGATGTTACATCTTCGTGAGACCCCTGTTTATGCTCCGCCCCCCCCATCATTGCACCTGGAGATGTACACGACATTGGACCTTCTTGTGCTGCGAGACTCCCCCCTCTCGCAGATGTGGCCCTCCTCACTATCGAGGGCCCACCTCAATGATGGGTTTTGGGACCCAGAGAGGTGGCATGTGAAAACTAGGGGGTTGAGGGGTTTTTTATCCAAATTCTTTGTGAAATTTTTAAGGGGTTCTAGGGAGGGGGAGGGTTTGATTGGAATGTGGGCTGTGGGTATGGGGGATAGCCCACCAAGGGGAGGGGCGGGCCTGGCAAGGAAGCACGGCATGGGAGGTGGGGATCCCAGGGTCGACGGGGGAGTCAGAGTTTGTCCGGATAGTGCTCTAAACATCATTACCGTGAGTGGGAGGGGTAGATATGGCGGGAGCAGGGGGCCACATTGAGTTAGGGGAGTGCGCAACTGCTGTTTACAAGCAGTGGCGCACTCCGGCCCCCAAGGCTCCACCCGTTCCCCAGGTTGCACAGACCCTCAGGGCCTGGCCCTTCGGCTGATGCTGTGCAATGCCAGGTCCGTAGTAAATAAAGCCCCCCCATTTGTGATCTTATTTGTGAGGGGGGAGCGGACCTGGCAGGTATTACGGAGACCTGGTTGGGCCAGGAGGGGGGGTTCCCCTTGTTGAAATGTGCCCACCAGGTTTCCTTGCATTCCATCAGCCGAGGTCACAGGGCAGGGGCGGGGGAGTAGCGGTTATTATTAAAGAAGGTCTGAGACCAAGGGAGGCCACTGTTCCTCAGACGGCCGGCTGTGAGTCCCTCCTTGTGAAGTGGGGTCATGGGGTTCAGATGGGTTTGCTGATCACGTACCTGGCTCCCTGCCATGTGGCAGCAGCCCTGCCCGACCTCCTCGACGTTATCGCCACGGTGGCGGTTGATACCCCCAGACTTATGGTCATGGGGGATTTCAATCTGCTGTCCGTGGGTGAGACGTCAGAGGTGGCTTGGGAGTTCATGGCTTCCATGACAGCTATGGACCTGACCCAGCTAATTCATGGCCCTACCTACACGGGGGGAAACACGCTGGACCTGGTCTTTGTCTCTGGACAGTGGTTGAGTGATCTTGAGATAGGGGATATAGTCACCGAGCCCTTGTCATGGTCGGATCACTCTCTCCTTTGCCTTGACCTTCGAACCGCTGCACCCCGCCACAGGGAGGTGGAGCCGGTAAGATGGTTCCGCCCCAGGCACCTGATGGAGCCTGATAGGTTCCAGATGGAGCTTGGGCCATTTCCTGAGGCTCTGGCACACACCTCGACTAGTGACCTAGTGGCTGCCTGGGATAGGGCGGCCGCTGGAGCTCTGGATCGGGTTGTGCCTTTGCGGCCTCTGACCTGGCGCTGATCTCACCTAGCTCCTTGGTTTACCGAGGAGCTGAGGGAGATGAAGCGCGGGAAAAGATGCCTAGAGAGTAGTTGGAGGGCCAGTCTTGCTGAATCCGACCGGACACTGGTAAGATCTCATATTAAGAATTACCTAGTGGCAATAAAAGCAGCAAAATGTACATATTTTGCTGCTCTTATTGCGTTATCAGATAATCGCCTGGCCGCCCTGTTTAGGGTGACCCGCTCCCTGCTCCACCAGGAAGCGCGGGAGGACCCCTTGGAGGGTAGAGCCGAGGATTTCGTTCAATATCTGCATGACAAAATCACTCAGATTCAGGAAAACCTGGACTCCGACTGGGTAGTTTCAGGGGGGATGACTGAGGCAGGTCTTGAGAATGTTATCTGGGATGAGTTTGATCCTGTGACCCCTGACGACGTGGACAGGATTCTGGGTGGACTGAACGCAACCACATGTTTATTGGACCCATGTCCCTCCTGGCTAGTGCTGGCTTCCCGGGAGGTGACACAAGGCTGGCTCCAGGGGATTATAAATGCTTCGTTGGGTGAGGGTGACTTCCCCGCCACCTTGAAAGAGGCAGTGGTGAGGCCTCTCCTCAAGAAGCCTTCCCTGGACCCGGCAGTGTTGGCTAATTATCGTCCAGTCTCCAACCTTCGTTTTGTTGTGAAGGTTGTTGAGAGTGTGGTTGCGCGACAGCTTCCCCAGTACCTGGATGAAACGACATATCTGGATCCATTCCAGTCGGGCTTCAGGCCTGGGTACAGCATGGAAACGGCATTGGTCGCATTGGTTGATGATCTCTGGAGGGCTCGGGACAGGGGTTGCTCCTCTGTCCTGGTCCTATTAGACCTCTCAGCGGCTTTTGATACCATCGACCATGGTATCATGATGCACCGGTTGGAAGAGCTGGGGGTGGGAGGCACTGTATTGCGGTGGTTCTCCTCCTTTCTCTCCGACCGGTTGCAGTCTGTGTTGGCAGGGGGGCAGAGGTCGACCCCGAGGCTCCTCATATGTGGGGTGCCACAAGGGTCGGTCCTCTCGCCCCTTTTGTTCAACATTTATGTAAAGCTTCCGGCGGCACCGCAGGACGTTGTGGGCGCTCTTTCTTAGAGCGCTAGCCCCGCGACTTTGTTAGCCACTAGAACAGCGCAAAAACTGCTGTCTAGCGGTGAAGAACCTTCCCCCCCCCGGGAGAAGAGGGGGAAGAGAGCAGCCAGGCGCAGGGTAGAGCTTCCTAAGAGCCCTAGAATTAATTCTGGGGCTCGAAAGGTGAGAGTTCCCCAGGAACCTGGGAAAGCTCCAAAGCCGGGACGTCTCTGTCAAAAGACAGAGTGAAACGCCACAACCGCCCCTGCTACGAAATGATACAAATTGACAGCTTGAAGCAGGCAGATCAAAACAGGAGGCTACACAATTGCAAGTACTTATATCTTTAATTCCATTGAATACTGTTTCTTTTTGAGTCTACAAGAGCGGAGGCGAAGAGGAAAGGGAGGAAAGATGGCGCTGGCTTGTTAAGACAATGAGACGAAAGTGAAAGTTAAGAAGAAAGTGTTTATTGACTTGCTAATCCATTAGCTCCTTGCGGCTACTAGCCCCGCTCAAAACATTTTGGATTTAATTTTGTATATCAGACTTTGGGACTTAAATTTTAAATATTAAATTTTAAATATTTTTTCCCCCCACTGGCTTTAAGAGTTGATTCTGAGACTGTGAGATTTTAAAATGGCTTCAAAGCAGATAAAATCGGGGCTGCCTAAACCAGGGAGTGCGGGAAGTTCTCCTGCCCAGACTTCTAGGTTGCAAACTTTTCTGGCCCCAGCAGATACACAAGCTCAACCACAAACACAAACACAAACATTTACATTTGAGATGTTTCAGGAAGCCATGAAAGAAATTAAAAAAGGATTTAAAGAAGATATTGCAACTGCATTTAAAGGAGTCTCAGATCAAATGGAAGAAATGAAAGACATAATTAAGACAAGAAATAAACACATAAGAGAAGACATTGTTCTTGCACTCCAGGGATTGGTAAAGCATTTTAATCATGTAGAGGATAGAGTTGAAGAGGTTGCTCAAGCTAATGAGATTGTGGACGGTAAAATTGAAGAAACACAAACTAAAATTGAAAAAACAGAAGTTAAAGTGATGCTAACACAATATAAGATGATGGAACTTGCTGTGAGAATAAGAGGTTTGCCAGAAGATCCTAAAGAAAACCTGAAAGAGATCTTTGTGGAAGCTCTGGCACAGTTTACAGGGGAATCCAGAGGAGAATTGGAGTGGCAAATTGACCGGATTTATCGTGTTAATTCATGGATAGCCAGACAAAGGAAATTACCAAGAGATGTGGTAATCTACTTTGTTACCAGAAGGATCAGAAATGAGATTCTACAAGCCTCTTATAAAAACAAGTTGCAAGTGGCAGGACAAGAAGTTGCAGTATTTAAAGAAATACCACCCAAAATGCTAAAATCCAAGAAAGAGTATGCCTTCTTGGTAGATGAGCTTAGAAATCGACAGATACAATATAGATGGGAGGTTCCAGTCGGACTACAAGTGAATTATGCAGGAGAGAGACATCGCCTTAATACAGTCCCGAAAGCAAGAGATTTTTACATTAACATATTAAAGGCTGGATACCCACCATCTGTGGGAGTAAAAAAAGCAAGAGACCTGACAGAGGGGATGCAGAAGCAAGTAGAAGGCGGAGCTGTGAGTATGCAGGAGGAAGTGCTGCAACTTTCAAGTGCTGTCCAAGCATGGGATATAGTTGAAAGACAAGAATAACTTAAAGAACAAAGACAAACCAGAGCAGTTACTAAGCGTAAACAACAAGAACTAAAAATGTTACAAGCGCAGGCTTTACCACAAGAAAGTGGGAATACTGGTTCAGAAGCTGTGGGAGGGGCAAGACCGAAAAAGAAATTCCAAGTGGAATACCAAGAGGCTCTTGCCAAGCTTCGAGAGTCTGAAGATGGCTTCTAGGTTTTTAACCTGGAATGTTAATGGTTTAAACTCACCACAAAAGAGGAAGAAAATATTTCACCATCTGAGACAATTTAAAAATGATATAATATGCCTGCAAGAAACACACATAAGGACAACTGATCAAAAATACTTAATAAATGCAAAATTGGGTACACATTTTGTTGCCTCTGCCCCGGAAAAAGTGATTTACTTGAAAAGAGACTTGATGGCTAAATTAATAGAAGCAGACCAACAAGGGAGATATTTGGCAATTGAGTTATTGATACGCATGGCTGTCTTTAGAAGAGCACATAACGGCCGTGGGCAGGGGGGCCTTCTATCTGGTCCACCTGATTCGTCAGTTGCAGCGCTTTCTGGATAGGGACACCTTGCGCACGGTCACTCACGCCCTTGTCACCTCCCAGCTGGACTATTGCAATGCTCTCTACATGGGGCTCCCCTTGAAGAGCACTCGGAGGCTCCAACTGGTCCAGAATGCGGCCGCGTGGGTGGTTATGGGTGCAACCCGTTGTGCCCACATGACACCCCTCCTGAGCGAGCTGCACTGGCTCCCAGTGGTCTTCCGGGTGCGATTCAAGGTGTTGGTTACCACCTTTAAAGCGCTCCATGGCATAGGACCTGAGTACCTTCGAGACCGACTTCTGCCACCAATAGCCTCCCACCGGCCAGTTCGTTCACACAGAGAGGGTCTCCTCAGGGTGCCATCGGCCAAGTTATGCCGGCTAGCGACACCCAGGGGGAGGGCCTTCTCTGTGGGAACCCCAGCCCTGTGGAATGAACTGCCCCCAGAAATGCGTAAGATCTCCGACCTCCGGGTATTTCGCTGTGCCCTTAAGACCCTGTTGTTCCGCCAGGCCGGGCTATCAATGTAATAATTTTAAATCGGGTGTTTTAAATTTTTTGGGGTCTTAAACTGAGCTGAAATTATTTAATAATTTTAATAATTTTAATTGATGTTTTGTCTTGTGCTTTTAATAGGCTGTAAACCGCCCTGAGTCCTTCAGGAGAAGGGCGGTATAGAAATAAAATTATTATTATTATTATTATTATTATTATTATTATTATTATTATTATTATTATTGGGAAGAAAATACTTTTAATGGGGATATATGCCCCTAATCAACAGCAACAAGAAAGATTCTATAAGTTGATACATACAAAATTATTACACTGGGACTATAACTCATGCATCTTGATGGGGGATTGGAATGGAATAATAGACCCCAATATTGATAGGAAAAGACTTTCACAATCTACTAAATTGTGAACGAAACTGCCTAAATCTTTTTTTGAAATGATGGAGGATATGGAATTGAGAGACATTTGGCGTGAAAGAAATTATAAAGAGCAAGATTTTACATTTTTTTCAGATAGACACCAATCCTTTTCGAGAATTGATTTTATATTAATAACAAATGATTTTTTTTCCAGGGCAAAGAAGACAAGGATTTTTCCTAGGACTTTAACGGATCATAGTCCAGTATGGATGGAACTGGAGTGTGGGGAAAGGCCCAGGAGATCTTGGAGATTAAATGAAAATCTTTTTAGATATGAGAAAAACGTAATAGAATGCAAAAAATTAATGAAGGATTTTTTTGCTTTTAATATCAATAAGGGTACATCTATGGATATGGTATGGGATGCTAGTAAAGCATATATGAGAGGAGTCTTGATAAATATGAATAATGCACATAGATGTAGACAGACGGAAAAAAGGAGGGAACTAGAAGAGGAGATTAAGAAAAAAGAAAGGGTGTTAATACGCAAACCAGGGGATAAGAAAATTAAAGAAGAGATCACCCTATTACAAGGGCAGTTTAACATGATGCTTTCAGATCAAGTGGCAATTAATTTACAATATGCTAAACATAATACTTTTTGTAATGCAAATAAACCAAGTAGAAGGCTTGCATATATGTTAAGAAAAAAACAAAAATCTCGTACCATAGAGAAAATAGAGCCGTGATGGCGAACCTATGGCACGGGTGCCACAGGTGGCACGCGGAGCCATATCTGTGGGCACGCGAGCGTTGCCCTAGCTCAGCTCCAGCACGCATACATGCACCTGCCAGATGATTTTCAGGCCTTCCAGCCCCACCAGAAGGCAGGAAATGGGCTATTTCTGGCCTCCAGAGAGCCTCCAGGGGGATGGGGAAGGCTGTTTTTGCCCTCCCCAGGCTCCAAGAAAGCCTCTGGAGCCTGGGGAGGGTGAAAAACAGGCCTACCGGGCCCACTGGTAACCTTTTTTGTCGTTGCGTGCCAAAAGCGGGGGGGAGTGCGCATGCACGGGGGCGGGGAGGCATTAAATGGTGTGGGCACGCGAGTGCGCAACCGCCCCCTGTTTCCCCCACTTTTGGCAAAAAGGTTAGCCATCACTGAAATAGAGTATAAAGGTAAAGAGGTTTATCATCAAAACATAATTAATTAATCGGTAACCGTACCCCGAGAACGTGGATTTTGGCGATCATGAGGATATATCCGAAGAACCAAATCTTCCTTTCTTATGTATAGCACAGGGTGAAGTATTGTATATGTTGTTTGTAATGTTATTTTAAAAATATAATAAAAAAATTTTAAAAAACAAAACATAATTAAAAAGGCATTTTTAGAATTTTACACAAGATTGTATACTGCAGATAAAATACAAGGTGTAGATATAGAGAGATATCTGGATAGACAGAATATTCCTATAGTTACAGAAGAACAAAGAGAACGGTTAAATCAATTAATAACAGAGGAGGAGATCCTCTTAGCAATTAAACAGTTAAAAACTGGTAAGGCGCCGGGTACAGACAGATTAACAGCTGTGTATTATAAACATTAACAACTTGAAATGGTTGTACCTCTTAAAGAATTGTTTAATAGAATACAGTTGGGAGAAGGGGTACCACCCTCATGGAAAACAGCTTTTAACTCTTTAATTCCAAAAGAAGATCATGACCTGACTCATCCAAAGAATTATAGACCTATATCATTGCTGAATACAGATTATAAGATATTTGCTAAGATACTGGCAAATAGGTTAATGTTAGTAATGCAAAAAATGATTCATGCTGATCAATCTGGTTTTATACAAGGGAAGCAAATGAAAAATAATGTAAGACAAATTGTTGATATATTGGAATATTTGGAAAGGAATAACCAAATCCCTGCAGTGCTTATATTTTTGGATGCTGAAAAAGCTTTTGATCAATTGGATTGGCAATTTTTATTGAGGGTGATTTGTAGGATGCAAATTGGGAACTGTTTTATACAATCAATAAAAGCAATATATCAAGAACAGACAGCTCAGATAATTGTTAATGGAATTTTAACAGAAACTTTTAAAATTGAAAAAGGTACGAGGCAGGGATGCCCCTTATCGCCATTATTATTTATATTAACTCTAGAGCTGTTGCTGAATAGAATATGTATTACAGAGGGGATAGAGGGGATTAAAGTTAGAGACTGTGAATATAAGGTACGAGCATTTGCAGATGATTTGGTTATGACTTTAACTCAACGGTGGTGAGGCCCCTCCTCAAGAAGCCTGCCCTGGATCTGGTTGTTTTGGCTAACTATTGTCCAGTCTCCAACCTTCCCTTCGTGGCGAAGGTTGTTGAGAGGCACGACAGCTTCCCGGGTACCTGGATGAAGCTGTCTATCTGGATCCACGCCAGTCTGGCTTCCGGCCTGGGCACAGCACGGAAACGGCATTGGTCGTGTTGGTGGATGATCTCTGGAGGGCTCGGGATAGGGGTTGTTCCTCTATCCTGGTCCAATTAGATCTCTCAGCAGCTTTTGATACCATTGACCACGGTATCATGCTGCGCCGGCTGGAGGGGCTGGGAGTGGGGGGCACCATTTTACGGTGGTTCTCCTCCTACCTCTCTGACCGGATGCAGTCGGTGTTGACAGGGGGGCAGAGGTCGACCCCGAGGCGCCTTGTATGTGGGATGCCACAGGGATTGGTCCTCTCGCCCCTTCTGTTCAACATTTATGTGAAGCCGCTGGGCAAGATCATCCGTGGCTTTGGGGTGGAATTCCATCAGTACGCTGATGATATTCAGCTGTACATTTCCACTCCAGGCCATCCCAACGATGCCCTTGAAGTGATGTCCCGGTGCCTGGAGGCCGTGCGGATCTGGATGGGGAATAACAGGCTCCGACTCAACCCTACCAAGACCGAGTGGCTGTGGCTTCCGGCGTCCCGATATAGTCAGCTGGTACCATCGCTGGCTATTGGGGGCAAGTTATTGGCCCCCACGGAGAGGGCTCGCAAGTTGGGCGTCCTCCTGGATGCACGGCTGTCTTTAGAAGAGCATATGACGGCCGTGGCCAGGGGGGCTTTTTATCAGGTCCGCCTGATTCGCCAGTTGCGTCCCTTTCTGGATCGGGACTCCTTACGCACGGTCACTCAGGCACTCGTCACTTCCCGCCTGGACTACTGCAACGCTCTCTACATGGGGCTTCCCTTGAGGTGTACCCGGAGGCTCCAACTGGTGCAGAATGCGGCCGCGCGGGGGATTTTGGGAGCGACGGGGTGCTCCCATGTGACACCTCTCCTGCATGAGCTGCATTGGCTCCCGGTGGACTTCCGGGTGCGCTTCAAGGTCTTGGTTACCACCTTTAAAGCGCTCCATGGCATCGGACCTGGGTATTTGCCTCCCACCGGCCAGTACGCTCCCACAGAGAGGGACTCCTCAGGGTGCCGTCAGCCAGGCAATGTCGGCTGGCGACCCCCAGAGGGAGGGCCTTCTCTGTGGCAGCACCTGCCCTCTGGAACGATTTGCCCCCGGAGATTCGGAGGATATCGGATCTCCAGGTTTTTCACCGTGCCCTAAAAACTCTTCTTTTTCAGCAAGCAGGGCTGGCGTAACCCCTCCCCCCTTTTCTGAGATATTAGGTTTTTAATTGTAAAACGGGTTTTAATTGGTAGATTTTAAAATTTTTGGCCACAATATATAATTCTTTTATATTTCTTTTAAATTTTGTATTGTATGTTTTTACTTGGTTGTGCACCGCCCTGAGTCCAGCAGGAGAAGGGCGGTATACAATTTTAATAAATAATAAATAAATAAATAAATAAACCAGTGGACTCAGCAAAGGTTTTGATGGATATAATTAAACAGTATGGTCAAGTGTCTGGGTTTAAAATAAATGTTGGAAAAACAAAGATGATAGTTAAAAATATGACAATAAATTGCAGAGGAGCTACAAAGGGTAACAGGATGTGAAATAGTTAAAAAAGTTAAATACCAAATTTGTAAAAAAGTTTTTATCTAGTTTTACCAGGATAGTTTGGAATAGGTAGAGGAGTCTTGGAAGTAGATTTGTCTTTATTGCCGCAATTCTCCCTAGCAGTGATAATTTGAGTTTCCCCCATCTCTCTAAATCTTTGTTCTGTCCCCTCCCTGCTTCAGAAGCCCAGACAAGCACACACACTCGAACAGGAGTATTCAGAAGTTGTTTATTTACCATCCATAAACAACGAGCTGGCAGTGAGCCCGGGAGAGATAACGACAGCTGTTGTTTTGAGTTGCCACAGCCAGTCCCTGATAAGGCTCCAAGTATTTATATCCAATACGAGCTTCAAAGAAAACGCTTCGCTGCTGCAGTATTTCAGGACACAAGCAGTCAGGGTAAAACTTTGTTCGTCACAAAAGCCAACAAGGTAAGGTCAGTTCCTTTTATACCTTGTGGGGCGTTGGCTTTGTGACTCATCACCTCGTGCTCGGCCCCACCCACTCCTTTGCTGAGCCCGTCTCTCTGATCGTCGCCACCTGGGATTAATCCACTCCCTCTCCTCATTATCGTCTGACTCAGAGGAGCTTTCTTCCACAGGGCTTTCAGCTGGGGCCTGGAGCAATCATCCAATTAACCCTTATTTGTTCATCCCCTGGTCTTTCCTGCAATTTGTCTTCCCAGTTTTTAATCTCTCCATAAATTTTATTATATTCCCTTTCCCTTTCTTTCTTTTTTTGCTATTATAGGCTATTGTTATTCCTCTGATATATGCCTTCGTTGTATCCCATAGGTTTTGTAAAGATGTCTGATTTTTATTATTATCCTTGAAGAACCATTTCAGTTTTTCTTCTATTTTCTCAGTGTATTCTTTTTCTTTCATTACCTGTGTGTTCATCATCCATCTACTTTTCCCCCTTCTCCATCCTCTCCAGATTATTGTTAATGGGTTATGGTCCGCCCAGTCATTTGTCCCTATTTCTACTGATTCAATCCCTTGTGTTAGCATCTTTGTGGCCCATATCATGTCTATCCGTGACCAAGATCTATGCGGGTTTAAGTAATATGTATATTTTTCTTCTTTAGGATTGTATAATCTCCATATATCTACCAAATTTAATTCTTCTGTGAGAGATAAAAACGTTTTTGGCAACAAATTCTTCTTATTGGTTTTTTTATTCTGATTGCTTCTATAATCCTTTTTTGGGTCTACAATAGCATTAAAATCACCTAATAAACATACATTTTCTATACCTTGTTCTATTATTTTTCCATGTAAATTTTGATAGAATTCTTTTTGTTGACTATTTGGTGCATATATCACAACTAATAATACATTTTTACCTTTAAGATTAACTTCGATCATCAAGGTTCTTCCTATTCCATCTACATATTTCAATTTACTTTCTATCTCCTCTTTAACATAGACCGCTATCCCTTTTTTCTTCTCATCTGTTAATGATACATATAATTTCCCTAGTTTTTTACATTGTAGATATTTTTCTTCTTGTACTTCTATGTGGATTTCTTGGAGGCATACTATGTCCACTTTTTGTTTAATTAATTTCTTAAATATTTGATTTCTTTTGGCAGGAGAGTTAAGTCCGTTTATGTTTATTGATAAAATTTTCAGGTTTCTGTCCATTTTTGAAAGTTAGTCTTATTTCTTTTTGTTTCTTTACTTCTTGTCTCTTTTTTTGGCTTGGTTTTATGCTCTTGTTGTTACTCCTTCCTCTTCTTCTTGGATTTCCCCCTCTTCCTCTTTTTCTTTCTCCTTGCCGTTCTCCTCACGTGGAATTGTTTGGTCTTCTCATCTCCGTATTATTTTGGCTCCCCTTCCCTGATCTTCTCCTCTGCCATCTGTTCCTTCTAGTTCCATCACTTGATCGTATAAGCTTTGTGCCTTTTCTATAGTGTCCACTCTTTTCTTTTTCCCCTTCCACGTGACTAATATTCCTTCTGGCAATAACCATCGAAATAATATCTGTTTTCTGTTTAATAGTGCGGTGAGGAATCCGTATTCTTTCCTCCACTCTCTAATTCTTTTGGGTATTTGTTTTAGTATTATTATCTCTTTTTGTTTATAGTATATTGGTTCTTCCTTGGCTATTTTGAATACAATATCTCTAACCTTTTTCCCTACAAAGCGTACATGGACCTCTCTTGGGAGCCTATGTTGTCTCGCATAGTTAGTATTTACTCTGAATACTTCATCGATTTCATTAATAATCTCCTCCTTGTCTCTTTGCAGAATCTCCGCTATCATTTCAGCCATTACTAATGTCAAATCCTCGTCTCTTTCTTCTCTAATATTTTGAAATCACAAATAAAATTCCGCTCTCTCCAGTTCTAATTGTGCAACTGTATTTTCAAGTTCCTTATTGAGACCTATCATTTTTGCATCTAGTAAGTCCAATTTCTCTTCTGTTTTTTCCATTTTTTTTTCTATTGCCGTAATCCTTTGGTCGTTTTTTGTGATTATCTCCTGGATGGAGTCTATTTTTCCATCTATTTTTTGAATATCTTCTTTGACAGAGTTTTTAATTTCATCTAGGTCCCTTCTGATTTCCTCATGATTTTTTGTTATGCACTCTTGCATTTTTAGCATAGTCTCTTGTATTGTTGTTAGGGTAGTCTGGACAGACTGCATAGTCATGGACGCGGTTTGTTTTTCAGTTGGGAAAATCCCTATCAGTTTTTGTGTCGCTGGGGATGACATTAATCCAATTGGCATTGAGATAACTTTCTTCCCTATTTTTACTGTGGTTATTGTTGTAGATGTCATTTCTTGCAAAATTTTATATTGTTTTTCTAAAATTCTATCAATTTTTTCCCAGATCAGCATCCGCTTCTTAATCAATTTTATGTACTATTTGGTATTAAAGTTCTTGTATAAGGTTAAATATCTTCTTTTCCTATTTGTCTTATATTAGATAAATTCCACAAAGAACCACAAAGAAAATTCTAGTACGTCTAGTACGTCCTGTTCAATTACGTAGTCACAATCTCTATAGCCTTGCTATTTTACTAACTTACTTGATCCTAATTTACTTAATACTAATTAATTTTTAATTCAATTAGTTATACTGTACAATATTATATAATGTTATATATTACTAATACCAACTTATACTAAATATTATACTGTTCTATCTCAAAATAATTAATTACTTATCTAATTAATGTTACTATAAATAAATCTCTATCAAGGTGTCTAAAACAGAATAGAAATAAAAATATTACGATATATAGACAGTACTAAGTTAATATATATAAAATAACTAATACTATTTAAGTTAAATTGATCTTCTAATAAATAATTAATAAATACTTAAATACTTTGAAATAAATATGCTGTTATAATTAAGCAGTAAGACTTAATATTTCTATGTATAAAATATATATAGAATATAAATATATAAATATATAAAGATTTTTCTTTTAAGTGTTAATTAATTACTGTGAGATTCACTGTCTTTTGCACAAAACACGCTTTGCAGCTCTTCAAAGTTCACTGATGTTTGTAGAGTCTTATAAAGTTGGGAAGTAAAGCGCACCCAGTCCTTCCTTCTTACTGTCCAAAATGGCAATTCTTACTTTCCAATTTTCTTTTGCCCTCAGTTAGTTGTTGTTTATATTATTTCTCTCCATCGGTGCAGCTTTATCTAGTGAGAAAAAAAAATCAGTGAGCCACTTTCTATCGTTCCTTCTCCCAGGTATACACTCTTTCAAATGTTTGAATGTTTCTTCAATAAATAAAACTATCGTGACAGGTTTCGCTGAGTCACTTTGCTCCTTTACTCCCCTCGTTGGTTGCCGCTTGCACCTTCCTGAGTCCCTCTGTCTTCTGCTGCTCCTCCGGATTCTCGACTTTGTCTCCTCCTTGCAGCGATCGTCAATAGAATTTTTTTTAACTTTTTGTTTCTTTGCTCACGTTGATTCTCACCCCGTGCTCACTCGTTTCCTTCCTTCTTTTGAACTTGAAACGTTGAGTCTCTGGTCTGGCCAAGACGGCCGTCTTCTTTTCACATCCGGAATAAGGGCTCTTCTCGGTGCGGCGGGAGATTGCAACTCTCCACGCCACCCTCCCAAAGTATCCCTCTTTCTGTCAGTCCTCCTTGGGACTGATCTCTCCTACAACGGGCACCGAAACGCTGAAAAACCCAACACGAAGTACGGAGTGCTCCTTCTCTGTGTTGCCTCAACCCATGCCTCAACCGGAAGTCCCAGGGTGCTGTCAGCCAGGCAATGTCAGCTGGCAACCCCCAGAGGGAGGGCCTTCTCTGTGGCAGCACCTGCCCTCTGGAACGATTTGCCCCCGGAGATTCGGAGGATATTGGATCTCCGGGTTTTTCACTGTGCCCTAAAAACTCTTCTTTTTCAGCAAGCAGGGCTGGCGTAACCCCTCCCCCCTTTTCTGAGATATTAGGTTTTTAATTGTAAAACGGGTTTTAATTGGTAGATTTTAAAATTTTTGGCCACAATATATAATTCTTTTATATTTCTTTTAAATTTTGTATTGTATGTTTTTACTTGGCTGTGCACCGCCCTGAGTCCAGCAGGAGAAGGGCGGTATACAATTTTAATAAATAAATAATAAATAAATAAACCAGTGGACTCAGCAAAGGTTTTGATGGATATAATTAAACAGTATGGTCAAGTGTCTGGGTTTAAAATAAATGTTGGAAAAACAAAGATGATAGTTAAAAATATGACAATAAATTGCAGAGGAGCTACAAAGGGTAACGGGATGTGAAATAGTTAAAAAAGTTAAATACCTAGGAGTTTATATTGCACCTTCTAATGGGAAACTGTATAAATATAATTATGAGTTGATATGGCATAAAATACAACTTGAAATGGATAAATGGAAAAAATTACAACTGTCTTTGTTAGGTAGGATAGCAGTTATAAAAATGAATGTTTTACCTAGGTTTTTATTCCTTTTTCAAATGATACCAATATTAAAAAAGGATGCCAACCTGGAAGAATGGCAGAAAGGTATTAATAAATTTGTATGGCAAGGTAAGAAACCAAGGATAAAATTGAAAATAATGCAGGATGTACGAGAAAGAGGAGGGTTAAAAATGCCTAATTTAAAACTATATTATGAAGCAGCTGTATTATCAGCAATTAGTGATTGGATCAACTTAACGAATGGAAGGATTTTAAATATTGAAGGGCATGACTTAGTTTATGGTTGGCATGCTTATTTAGTGCATGATAAAAAGGTGGATAGAGCATTTAAGAGCCATATATTGAGGAATGCTTTATTGCGTGTCTGGAAGAAATATCAATATAAGTTAAATGAGAAGATACCTATATGGACAGTACCCAGGCACGCAATAGAGAACACGAGTATAGAAAGAAGACAAGATGTGACTACATATATTGATATTCTTTGCATGGAGGGAGGCATATTAAAATTAAAACCTTTAAATGTGTTGAAAGAGGAGAAAATAATACAAACTTGGTTTCAGTATGTACAATTACAAGCCAGATGGAGAAAAGATCAGAAAATTGGTATTATACAAAGTGATGAAAATTTAATAAAACAAATTAGAGACCAAAGTCCAATGCATATAAAAAGATTGTATAATATACTGATAGAGATAGACTCGGAAACTGAGTTAGTTAAAGATTGTATGATAAAATGGGCACAGAATTTTGAACAACCAATATTGATGGAAACATGGGAAAAAATATGGGTAAGAAATGTAAAATTTACACAAGCGCAAAATTTAAGGGAGAACTTTTATAAAATGTTTTCTAGATGGCATCTAGATCCAAAAAACTATCTTGTATGTATCCAAATATACAACCAAAATGTTGGAGATGTGACTGTCAGGATGCCACATATTTTTATATTTGGTGGACATGTAAAAAGGTTAAAGCGTTTTGGATAAAAATTTGGTGGATTTTACAAAATATTTTTAAAAAGAGGATAAAATTTACACCACAGCTGTTTCTGCTGGGTATAGTTACGGACTGTATGGTTATAGAGACTAATTTGATTTTAAACTTGATAACAGCAGCAAGATTGTTGGTGGCACAATACTGGAAGAAGCAAGATTTACCTACAATCCAAGAATGGACAATGAAAGTAACAAACCTAGCGGAGATGGCAAAAATTTCGGCATACTTGAAGGAGCAATCAAATGAAAGATATTTAAGAGACTGGAGAAGATGGATAGATTATATCCAAAACAAATATCGGAATAAGAAGTTACAGATAGGGTTTGGATAAGTAGGTAGATATTTGGAGTGTTTTTAAGCAATTAAACAGGTAGGGTAAATAGGGAATTGAAGAATTAAGAAATGTTGAATGTTATAATTATTTAGACTAGGTTGGATTTTGATTATTGAATGTTATACCCTGTATTTGATCTGGGAAGGGGGGAGGGGAGGGGGGAAGAGGGGGGAGGGGGGGGGGGGGAAGGGGAAGGGGTTGGGGGGGGGGGGGAATATGTAAACCTTTTGTAAAACTTTTTAATAAAAAAAAACATTTATGTAAAGCCGCTGGGTGAGATCATCCGTGGTTTTGGGGTGAAGTACCACCAGTACGCTGATGACACCCATCAGTTTTATATTAATTTGGGGTTTTTTCCCTTGCAGTTTATGCTTCTGTAAGTCTCTATCTGCTTCCAGAGCGTCCTGCAACACTTATCCTTTATGATGACTTGATACAACTCCTTCATGGTTCTCCAGGTAAGTCCCAAAATCCATTATGTAAAAAAAAAAAAGTAGGCCATATAGCTGGCAGGGCACTCAGTCATTGCACTGGATTCCACATAGTTGAAACACTGTCTTCTGAATGCATGGGATATTGATTCTGCTAATGACTACAGAACAGCTTGCTGCAGTTCTTGTGCCCTACCATGTTTCCCCAAAAATAAGACCCTGTCTTATATTTTTTGAACCCTGAAATAAGTGCTTGGCCTTATTGCCATGCGCTCAAAAGCCCGATTGGGCTTATTATCAGGGGATGTCTTATTTGGGGGGAAACAGGGTATTTATCAAATGGTGATCTAAAACAAAGGTTCTCAACAAGTAGAATACATAATCACTTGGATGTAGAAGTTGTGATGTTGGGACCCAGAATAAGTCACTGAAGCTTTAAGCATGTTCTTAATACTTTATTATTTATTAGTTAAGTATTAAGAACTTGCTTGACAATAGAAAACATGGTGGGACACAGGGTCTTTTTTTTTTATTGAAAAAGTTTTACAAATACAAATTTTCCCCCCTTTTTCCCCCCCCACCCTTACCCAACATTATAAAATACATATAGAAAAAATATATAATTCCCTCCCAATCCCACCCTAACCCTCCCCCTCCACCCTTTTCCCTCCCCCCCTTGACTTCCATTATATGCAATACTAGTATTCCCAAACAATGTATATGTTATTCATCCTTCCATATCTTTTTTCTATATTTACTAGCATAATCATCAATCCCTCTCAGCTGAAAGCGACATAATATTTTCTAGTCTGATACTTATTCTGTATATACTCAATCCATTTATTCCATTCCTGTATATATTTCTCATGCGTCTGATCTTTTAAAAAAGCTGAAATCTTCGCCATTTCTGCAAATCCAGCCATCTTCTGTATCCATTGGTCCACAGTCGGTAAGGTATCACTCTTCCAATATTGGGCAATCAACAACCTAGCTGCTGTCACCATATACAAAATCAGTTTTGTTTCACCCAATGTAAAATCTTTAACTATACCCAATAAGAAAAATTGCGGAGAAAATTGTATTTTTTTCCTTAAAACATTTTGCATAACCCACCAAATTTTTATCCAAAAAGCCCTCACCTTTTTGCAAGTCCACCATATGTGATAATATGTAGCATCTAAACACTCACATCTCCAACATATTGGCTGCACATTAGGGTACATACAAGACAATTTCTTGGGGTCTAAATGCCATCTATAAAACATTTTATAAAAATTTTCTCATAAATTTTGTGACTGTGTAAACTTAACGTTCTGAACCCATATTTTTTCCCATGTTTCCATCATAACTGGTTGAGAGAAATTCTGTGCCCATTTAATCATACAATCTTTAACTAACTCATTTTCTGAATCCCTTTCTAACAAAACATTATAAACTCTCTTAATATGCATTGGACCTGTCTGCTTTATCTGTTCAACCAATTCTACTTCATATTCCATTAAACCAGTTTGTTGATCTTCTTTCCATCTCATCTGTAGTTGATTGTACTGCAACCAAGTCAAAGATTTCCCTTCTTCCAATAGCATATCCAAAGTCTTCAGTCGCCATCTACCCTCTTCAAAATAAAGTAACTCTTTATATAAGAAACTCCCGAGTGACTTAATATTTGTATTCCACATGGTATCAGCAAGATCCAGCCAAAATGGAATCTTATAATCCCAATTAGTTCAGTGCTTCCTCCAGACTCTCATCAAGGCATTTCTAAGTAGATGACTATTGAACACTTTATCTACTTTATTGTCATAAAATAGGTATGCATGCCATCCCCAAACAAGGTCATGACTTTCTATATTCAACAGTTCAGTCTTAGTTTTCCCAAACCAATCACTTATCTGTGTCAATGCAGCTGCTTCATAGTATAATCGAAGGTTTGGAAGTTTAAGACCACCTCTCTCACGAGTATCTTGCATTATTTTCAGTTTAACTCTCGGTTTTTTTTCATTCCAAATAAATTTATTCAGTCCTTTTTGCCATTCTAGCAGTGGTTTATCTGATTTGAGCACCGGTATCATTTGAAATAAAAAAATAAATCTAGGTAAAACATTCATCTTTACTGCTGATATTCTTCCAAGCAATGATAACTGCAGTTTCTTCCAATTTTGCATGTCTTTTTGTATCTTTTGCCACAGAACCTCATAATTATTTTGAAACAGTTTTACATTTGAATCTGCGATTTGTACTCCTAAATATTTGACCTTTGAAACAATTTCGAAACCTGCCATTCTTTCCAGTTCCTTTTTTTTGCTCTCTGTCAAATTTTTAACAATCATTTTAGTTTTTTTCTGGTTCAGCCTAAAACCAGATACCATGCCATAATCTTCTATAATATCTTTCATCTGGATTATTGATTTCATAGGTTGTGATAGGGTAACAACCAGATCATCTGCAAATGCCTTAGTTCTATAATCCTCTTGCCTTATGGCTATTCCAGTCAAGGAGTTCGAGTCCCGTATTGCATTAAGTAAGACTTCTAAAGTTAGGATAAATAATAGCGGGGATAATGGACAACCTTGTCTGGTGCCTTTTTGTATGTTGAAATTCGATGTTAAACATCCATTAATAATAAGTTGTGCATATTGCTCTTGATAAATTGCACCAATCGCTTGTATAAACCACGCCCCCAAATCCATTTTTTCCAAAGTCTTAATTATAAAGTTCCAATTCACTCGATCAAAGGCTTTTTCCGCATCCAAAAAAACCAGCACTGCAGAGATCTGTTTATTCTTATCTAGATAGTCCATTAAATCTATAACTTGCCTGACATTCTCCTTCATATATCTGCCTTCAATAAATCCTGCTTGATCATGATGAATTACCTTTTGGATAACTGGCATCAATCTGTTGGCTAACACTTTTGCAAAAATTTTGTAATCTGTATTTAATAGAGATATTGGTCTGTAATTTTCTGGTTTCTTAAGACCTGATTCTTCTTTCGGAATCAATGAGACAAAAGCTGTTTTCCATGAGGAAGGTATCTTACCTCCTAATTGTATATTACAAAATAAGTCTTTAAGATGCTCAATCATTTCCTCTTGTAAAGTTTTATAGTAAACTGCGGTTAGGCCATCCGTCCCTGGAGCTTTAGCTGTTTTTAATTGTTTTATAGAGAAACTGATCTCCTCAACTGTTATCAGTTGTTCCAAACTTTTCTTTTGAGTTGTTGAAATTTTTGAAACTCTCTTGTTTTCTAAATATTCGTCTATAGAAATATTCTGTATATTATCTTTAGCATATAACTTAGTATAATATTCCAAAAAGGCCTTTTTAATTAATTCCTGTTGATATCAGTACTATCAATAATTCGTGTCGATGCTTGTTTCCTCAAAGTATACGCCAACCACCTGCCCGGTTTGTTAGCATTAGTAAAAGTATTATGCTTTGCAAATTGTAAATTAGTTGCCGTTTGGTTTGCTATAAGCATTTGAAATTGATCCTTCAAAAGTTTTATGGCCATTTGCAATTTTCCATCTGTTGGTTTTTGTATCAGTTGTTGTTCTTTCTTTTTTATCTCACATTCCAATTGTAGTCTCTTCTTCTGCTGATTCTGTCTATGTTAGGGTCTTTATCTCCATAGAAGTCAATACCAACCTGTACAAAGAAAACAACATCAGCATCAAGTGCCTTTGCAGGAACTTTAGAGATAAAAATCTTTAAGATGTGTTATTCATCTGGGTTAAGTCACGGGAGGAGCAAAGTGGGCCTTTTCTAGAATCATAAGCAAATGAGTTGAAACCATATCCATTTCTCAATGAGTCCTGATACAGACAGGAGCCAATATGATGAATGCACTGGCAAGTGTAGGATGATAAAATGAGGATGGTGAATGCTTTTAAAGTTTCACTTTAAGACTAATACCAATAATTGGTAACTGGATTTGAATTCTTTTGGAAATATTCATCTGCCTCCAGCATCTCCAGCATTATGGCATGTAGTAAAGCTCTACTGTAGTCTGCAGAAATGTATGTGTTAATGAAGTTAGTGAATCCATTCAGTACTAAACTGATAACGTGTGTACTCACTATTACTGAAAAGGATCAATTCACTGATGTGTCTTCTGACACTACTTTGAAATAAAATTCCTCACAATATCTCTTCCTGAATTTTAGAACAATGTACAAAATAAATACAGCAAAATGAGAAAGATGTTTATCAACATACAGATTCCATCTGCAACAATTGATTTGTGTGTGTAAGGGTTTTTTATAGGTGCTACTTATAAAGAACAAATATTGATCAGAAGTAAATGTGTAATCAAAAATGAAGGTGGCTGTTTGGAAAATTATATAATGCATGCAAAAGTTAGTTTGTTTAAATTGTATGTTTCAGTTAATCACAAAATGAACATAGACTCAATCTCTCCATCATACAAAAGTAAACATGACTTCTTTCTGAAAATTTGAATGCATACTTAGTATTTATGTGCAGTTGTTTACAGATTCAGAATTTTAAAAAAACAGTGAAAAGATTTTTCAATAATATCCAAGTCCAATAACTACTGTATGAAGGCTATTTAAAAAACGTTTATTTTTCTTTTCTGTAAGTGCTTCAGTTTGAATGTACATTTTGGACCATTGTCTTAATGAAATTTCCAAACTTTTTTCATCTTGAATTTCTTCCCTGACCATGAAACATAGCTTCTAGGACAGAGTTCCCCAACCTTTCTGGCTTTGTGGACCATGGAGGGGAGGAGGGAAGAGGAGATGGTTGCATGTGAGCGGCTGGCAAGCACACACAGCTCCATTTGCGCGAGTGGCGGGCACATGTGTGCTGCTCACACAAATGGAATGCGCACACATACTCTCGCCTGCCGCTTGCACATGTGGGGCGCTCACCCACTGCTTCTGCGGCCCACTTCCGAACAGCTCATGGCCTAGTAGTGGGC
This sequence comes from Ptyas mucosa, assembly GCA_012654045.1. Taxonomy (NCBI): domain Eukaryota; kingdom Metazoa; phylum Chordata; class Lepidosauria; order Squamata; family Colubridae; genus Ptyas; species Ptyas mucosa. Next base: position 456,408 of record WNWU01012990.1, on the reverse strand, counting down.
TGCAACCTGGGGGTTGAGGACCCCTGTTCTAGGATATGTTGATTTTAGTTGATTGAACTCATTCTTCCACCCACTCTTCCACTCAAACCTATGTCACTAGCTGCCACACAATTTCAAAACATTAACATCTACATTTAACAAGGTATTCTTTCCTTCAAATGCTTCACCCTTTTTCTCCTGTGTTGTTATGCTTGGACAGTTTTTGTTTCAGCTGCCCAAACCACTTTTGTTCCAAACAATTCGGGCTTACCAATATTTTCTTTTCATACTTTATATGATGACTTTGGGGATGAATTTTTTTCTTTCTATCAGTTCCCCCATGCAGGTCATGTTGCATAAGAATTGCTGTACTGTGGGGACTTGAGGACAACTACTTTAGTTAAACTATTCAGCAACTCTTTTACAGTGATCTGAAGGTTCTGTTTTGCAGATCTGATCAGTTTGGGGGCAGTTCTAGCAGAGGTTTTTTTGTCACACATAAATGCCTAATATACCCATAACACCCCTTGCTCTATATTGTTAAGGTTAACACCCACTTTCTCATTTCCATTACCACTCCCTCTTACCTTTGGCCACACCTCCATGGTATATAAGGGGGATACACGAAGCACTGGACTGTTCTTCAACTCCACCTGCAAGTGAACAGAGTTGGACAAATAAATAATGATTGATATATACCATTGTCTCTGAGTATTTATTGGGCTAGATCCTCGTACATTAACATTTTCTTGGTCTTCTGGATATTTCCTTCACTTTAACAGCTTCAGTAATTTTAATTTCTTGCATTTGAAATTGTGTTTAGATACTGTTTTTATAGCTGTCTACTTTGTAAAAGTAAATTATCTTTGTCTTCAGTGCTCAGGGAGTTATTTGAAGGGCCCCATGGTTGTTGTTAAAAGTAGACTGAACAATACTGATGATGTTAAAGAGACCTTGGAATGTGCAAGTGAAATTGTCTTCTTCTGGCTAAATTTAGATCTAATGAAACAATAACTTTTTTGGACTTTATTGACAGCTTTACAGGGGAAAATAACACTGGATCAATTGGAAGGTACTCAAACTTCTGCATCTGCTATATTGAGTTTTCTTATTTTGAATCCATAAACAACTGCACATAAGCTTCTGTTCCAATTTGCAGAAAAATATTGTGCTTAACTTAGTTCCATATAGAGGTTGTGTCATCTTTTGATCACTTGGGGTTCATTGAAACATACAACATTACCAAAGGTGTGTAAGCTTTTGTGTGCAGTATCCACGTTTCAGAAATTATGCAAAAATAAAGTCATCCTTTCTATTAATTTATGGTTTTAAATTTGATTTTAAATTACCATTGAAACATGGTATAATTATTTCTTCTCTGATCCTAACTTCAGTGCAATTATTAGTTTTATTCATGGGGAGGATTCACATAAATTTGTCATTTTAGGAAATTATAGTATCACAAAGTTTGAGAACCTCTGCAGTTTGTTATTATGGGCTCATATATAGAAACAAAATGCATGTAGCCTTATTTAATTAAATTATCTAGGAACCTGGAGATGGGTAGTAGACAATCATCATGCATTTGTTTTATGTAACTGATACATTTAAACCAGGCAAAGTAAAAAGCATCTGTATTATGATATTACCACCTTTTTGATATCTTTTCCATTAAAGCATATGGAAATATTCAAAGCCTTTCCAGTTTTCCAGGACCTTGCTACTACCTGCCTGGCTGCAGCCAATAAGAAAACTATCAACTCTTTATGTTTCAAGGTGTCATCTGGATTATAAAAAAAACTTAGAAAGGCCAACCTAGGATCTACTGTTATGACCTGGGTTGTAATCTTTCCTATTTTAATACAAATTTAGTTCAAAAAGACTTAACATCTTTATAAGACCACCATATAGGTACCTATTTCTTTATGCGTTCTTCAACACATGGGGTTTATACTACCGTGTTTCCCTGAAAATAAGACCCTGTCTTATATTTTTTTGAACCCTGAAATAAGCACTTGGCCTTATTGCCATGCGCTCAAAAGCCCGATTGGGCTTATTATCAGGAGATGTCTTATTTTGGGGGAAACTGTAGAATTTGAATTTATTGAAGGCTGCATCTCATGGTTAATGACAAAAACCTATGGATACTTTCTTGAGTTATTGCATTGCAAATTTATGCACTGAGGCCCAGCACCAAAAGCAAACTACAAAGATTCTGTGGTCTTTTATGAATACTGCCCAATTAGGCCAGAAAGTTTAAGTATTGATCATTGCAGGAGCTAAGAGCCAGCCATGGGCACAGTTCCAGCGCAAATCTGCTCATCTGTTCCGCAGTTCTACCTACAACCAGGTTTCAGCCACCTTGACTTCTGCCAGTGGTGGGCCAGACATGAGAGGGTTCCCGTCGTTCATCGGGGCTGAAAGTAATAGCAGCGGTAAGGGGCCATCATGGAATGTGGGATAGGGAAGGCTGGGGCATTGAAACTAGCCATTACAGCTTGTCTCTGACACCAGATTTGGAGGTATGAAATATATATTTAATTTATTATTATACACAATCATTGTTATTGTATAGGGCGTGCAGGGGAGAGGAGAAGGTATCTATTACTAGCCTGCAAACTCTTCCTTGGAATCTTCACCTTCACATCCTTTATACCTAAATTTGAGGTGTTCAGCTAGAGTTCCAGCTGAGCAGGTAGTTACACTGCCACCAGCTGTTCTTGAATAGGAAGATAGCCCACTGCCACCTGGAATATGGAACAGAACATCAAATCCCCTTTACCCTGGAATAAGTTATTAAATAAATGGCTCTGTAGCCAATAACCAGCCTCAAACAGGTTTGGAGTGTCAAGATTGAAACGCTTTAGTTCTTCTGAGCTTCTATCGCTTTCATCTTGCCATTCAAGTGGGAGGAGGGGGTGGGAATAGAATGCTAAGCTTTCATCTACGGACCATGAGAGCCTGAACCTCGCCAAGGTCACTACTGCAGAAACATGGACTGTTCCCATAACAAAAGGAAGTCTTATAATTGGACAAAGTGAACACCCCGGGCTGGGGAGAAAGGGAATCTATTGTTTAACTAAGTAAGCTTTTGCACGGGAAAACCAGAGCTGGTTGTACTTCTGCAGTTCCAAGATGGTATATCCAATAAAGCTATACTTTTTGGAATTCAAAGATTCCAAGAGTGTCTACTTCTTTTGGGTTCACTAGTCAGACCATTGACATTAAACCAGGTCTCACCAACTTAACACAGCCTACTCGAATGCCTCCAAGAGAGTTGTAACCTAACGATGTCTGGAACCAAGAAGAAAGTCGATGCCGTGGTGAAGCTCGGGGCTTCTCCTCCGCAGGAGGCACTGGTAACGGCCCAGGTGGACTCCTGGGTGGAAGCAGTGGTGATGCAATCCAAAATGGGGGTGGAGAAGGCAGAGCAGCCACCAATACGGTGTGAAGGAGCTATGGCAGGATCCCTCTACCCTGACCTGAAGACCTGATGGCTGGCCAGGGTGGGGAAGACAGCTGAGGCAGAATTCCCCTTGAGTCCACTGGGGGTTGCCGTGACTCAGGGGAGTAAATGGAAGGCCAGGAGGGCTGAGGAATGGGAAGAGCCAGCGGAGTGGAAGTTCCTGACCACATGCCATAGCCCTTTGGTAGAGTAACTGCAAGAGACATTCATCGAAATGGAGGTGCGTGGAGTGGTGTCAATGAAGCCGTCGGCCCTGGGAGCAGGGCTTGGGAATGGCCAGGCATTGGCAACCCAGTCCCCTTCTCCACACCAACCAGCAGGATTAAGTGTGGGACAAGGAGCTGTGGGTCCCCAAGGGGGGACTGCTTCCCCTCCTTCAGTGCCCGTGGGGAGAGCTCCAGGGGTTCCTGCAGTGGCAGGAGCTCAGGCTCAAGCAGCCCCACCAGTGGTGGGGTTGCTACCGGGCTACATGCTGGTCCGAGATGACCAGGAAACCCCCCCCCCCCCCCGAAGGCTACATTGAATGGACGGCCAGAGAAGCTTGCCTATTTCCTAAACCAGGTGTGGAATTACTCGGAGTGACATGGGGCAGCCCATCCTGATGAGGCTGCCTGTGTAAATGCTATTACTTAGAACCTGGAAGGAGAGGCCACAGATTGGGTGGTGTTTCTCCATGACGAAGGGGCTCCAGAGTTGGGAAATGTTGATGCCTTCATGGAGAAGCTTCGAGATAGATTCAGGGAACCTGTTCAAGACCATTGGGCAAAATCTGGAATCTGTTCCATAAGGCAGGGAAACCGACCAGTGGCTGAGTAAATTTGAGAGTTCCGCAGCCTGGCTGGGAAGCTGAGAGGGTGGCCAAAGTGATTACTGGTCTATCACTTCCAAGACGGGCTAAACAAGGAACTGTACCAAAATTGCCTGCCCCGGGGGATCCCAGATGACCTCCAAGCGTGGTATCAGCTGGTGACCATGGTGGAGCTAGACCTGTTGGAGTATCAGCAACATGCAGCACATGAGACCCGCCCCCGCTGGAGTCAGGAGAAATGTCCGCTGGGGTGCAGGAGAGGCGCAGCTCCTCCCACCACCCCTAAGGAGAGCCCACAGCATCCTTCTGGAGTGTGCTTCCGATGTGGGGAAGAGGGCCATCAGGCTGCCAAGTGCCCAGCCCCACAGCCTGTGCTGGCATGGAGAACCTCGAGCCAACCAAAGGCCAAGAAACCACTGAGAAACACAAAGGAGAAGATGCGAGTGGCACAGCAGGTTGTGGAGGTCTCTCCCCCATCCAGCAAGGGGGAGGGAACTCCGACCCTCCGCAACCCTAACTTGGTCTTCTATGAGAGCAGCAGCGAGGGGGAGGATGACCCAATGGTAAGTGGAGCCATCGCCCCTTTGACTGCCCAGGTGGAGATTTTAGTGCCCCGCTCAGGAGAAAGGGGGGTCTTCACTGCCTTGTTAGATTCAGGTTGCACCCATTGCCTAGTCAGTCTACGAATGGTGGAAAGGCTGGGACTGAGACTTAAAAAGTTGAGGTGGCACATGAAGTTCGAGCAGGCGGATGGCTCATTCATGGGGTATATGTGCCCATCACTTATCTAATGGAGCCAGTGAGCCTGAAGGCAGGGAGCCACGAAGAGACTTTGTGGTTCATAGTGGCCCCAAAAATGGCAGAGACTGTGATACTGGGGTTGTCATGGCTGAAGAAGTGAAATCCGTCAATTGACTGGGAGAGCAACAAGTGGTGCCTGAAAAATAAAGCGACAAAGTCGCAAGGGGTGGAGAAGGCACACACAGTTGGGCGAGCTCCATCAGTGGGGAAAGTGAAAGTGAAGCCAGTTAATGCACTAGCTGAGGGCGGGCAAGCAGAGCCAGCCATCCCAAACTAGTACCATGACTTAGCAGAAGTATTTAGCAAGAGGAAGTCAGACATACTCCCCCGCACTGTACCACCCCACGGACTGCGCAATTGAAATACTGCCTGGGGCCAAACTGCCCAAGCCTAACATGTACTCAGTGACCCCAAAGGAGATGAAGGAGCTCAGGAACTTTGTGGATAAGAATCTAGCTAGGGCGGACTTCCGGTGGCGGCATTGCAGTGGTGCGGTAGAAGGAGCATGGCCTCTGTTCTCCAACATTGAACTTTTCGCGTTTTGGGGACTTTTTGGGGCGCAAAAGCCTGGAGAGCATTGCGGACTAGAGGGGGAGTCCAGAGCGCGGCAAAGTGAAGGGCAATCACTCATCGCACGAATGGACATCCCTGTCGATCCAGCATGAATGTGTCTGGCAGTTTGCTATGGCAGACCTGAGGCTGCGATGAGCCAGTGAGTATAGGCAAGAGAAGATTTTTTCAACAGACAGTGTCATTTTAAGCGATTACTTCAAATACCGCAAGATTAAAGATTGCTTTGAAGGATTGAGTCCGGTCTTTGCAAGTTAACAAGATTTCAAGTGGAGAGTACGAGCGGTGATTTGGCGGAAGGAGGAATGAGTCAGCACAATGCCTTTAACTGTCAAGGCGGCAAAGAAGAGAAAGTGTGAAAAGTGTGAAGAGGAGGCACGACTGTAGACAGCTGGAAAGAACTGAGAACTACGAAGAAGGTGAGAGAGCTGGCACACTAGAGAGACAGTGAGAGAGATAGAAAAGGACAGGAACGGATCTGAAAGGAGAAGGAGAAGCGAGGACTGACATTGCCGTGACTCAGCATAGCAAGAGGAGCAGATTGGCTGAGTGCTGGAGTTGCAAAAAGAAACCTTTAAAGCGCTCCATGGCATAGGACCCGGGTACCTTCGAGACCGACTTCTGCCACCAATAGCCTCCCACCGGCCAGTTCGCTCACACAGAGAGGGTCTCCTCAGGGTGCCATCGGCCAAGCTATGCCAGCTGGTGACACCCAGGGGGAGGGCCTTCTCTGTGGGAGCCCCAGCCCTATGGAATGAACTGCCCCCAGAAATGCGTAAGATCTCCGACCTCCGGGTATTTCGCTGTGCCCTTAAGACCCTGTTGTTCCGCCAGGCTGGGTTATCAATGTAATAATTTTAAATCGGGTGTTTTAATTTTTGGGGTCTTAAATTGAGCCGAATTATTTAATAATTTTAATTATTTTAATTGATGTTTGTCTTGTGCTTTTAATAGGCTGTACACCGCCCTGAGTCCTTCGGGAGAAGGGCGGTATAGAAATAAAATTATTATTATTATTATTATTATTATTATTATTATTATTATTATTAT
>WNWU01012990.1:401410-421281 GCA_012654045.1 Ptyas mucosa | reverse complement strand
TCTTAAATCTTTTACTCCATCTACTTCTAAATCTATTTTCTGACTATTTTCTGACTTTTCTGAGCATCCGGAGGCTCCAGCTGGTCCAGAATGCGGCCGCGCGGGTGGTTATGGGAGCGACGTGGCGCTCCCATGTGACACCCCTCCTGCGTGAGCTGCACTGGCTCCCGGTGGTTTTCCGGGTGCGCTTCAAGGTTTTGGTTACCACCTTTAGAGCGCTCCATGGCTTAGGACCAGGGTATCTACGAGACCGCCTTCTGCTACCAGTAGCCTCTCACAGACCAGTACGCTCCCATAGAGAGGGACTTCTCAGGGTGCCGTTGGCCAAACAATGTTGGCTGGCGGCCCCCAGGGGGAGAGCCTTCTCTGTGGGAGCACCTACCATTTGGAACAAGCTCCCCCCGGAGATACGGAACATCCCAGATCTGCGCGCTTTCCGCCGTGCCCTTAAAACGTTCTTTTTCCAGCAGGCTGGCCTGGCCTAACCTCTTTTAAATTGTTTTAAATTTTAAATTGGGTTTTAAAATTGGTTTTAATTTGTTGTTTGGGGCCATAATATTTAATATATTTTAAACGTTTTTAATATTTGTATTACATGTATTTTATTTTGGCTGTTCACCGCCCTGAGTCCCTCAGGAGTAGGGCGGTATATAAATTTAAATTTAAATAATAATAATAATAATAATAATAATAATAATAATAATAATAATAATAATATGGTATGGGAAAAATAAGATGCATAGATATTTTCAAAGACATTATATTAGAAATGCTCTGCTTTTAGTATGGGAAAGAATTAAAGAGAAACATTACATGAAAATACCAGTCTGGCTATCCACGATGGAAGCACTAATGCATCCAAATGTTCTTGAACTGGAAAAAATTACAAGATATTAAGATATACTAAATGAACAAGGTGAATTAAAATTGAAACAAGAATTGAAAAATCAAGGAATTGATTTGGCTTGGTGGCCACTTATGCAGATACAAGAAAGATGCAGAAATGTACAGATTTTACAAAGAACCTTCAGAACTAGATCAGATATTTTTAGGGACGGATGACAAACTAATAAAAAAAATATAGCTATCTATTGAATTTTAAAATGGAAGAAGAACAAGTAAAAGAAACTATGATGGTATGGTCCAAAAATTTTGGATACACTATAGAATAAGATAAATGACAAAAACTCTGGGAAAGAAACTATAAATTGACAATGTCAACAGCCTACAAAGAAAATCTTTATAAAATGTTTTATAGGTGGCATTTGCCACCAGCAAGAATGGTAAAGATGTTCCAAAACATATCTCCCAGATGTTTGAAATGTAAACAGATACCAGGTTCTTATTACTATATGTGGTGGACTTGTCCTATGGCAAAAAAATATTGGTTAAAAATAAAAATGTGGCTAGAAGAAATGACAAAACAACAAATAGGCTTAAAACCAGAGATGTTCTTGTTGGGTATCCTACCGAAAGAAATACATATTTAATTTTACATGTGGTAACAGCAGCGAGAATTGTGTATGCACAAAATTGGAAAAATGAAAATATATCTATAGAGGAAAATGTAATAAAGAAAATACTAGAATATGTTGAAATGGATAGATTAACATTGAAAATTAAGGATAAGGAGGAAACAGAATACTTTTTAACTTGGGAATTATTCTATCAATGGTTAGAAAATAGAAGCAGAAGTTAGAAATTTAGAATTAAGGAGGATATGTCAATAAAAATGAAGTAAGTGTGAATTAAATAATGAATATTGAATAATTAGGAAAACAAACATGATTAATAGACTTGGAGGATAATGGTTACAAATGTGATGTTTATATTATGTTTATTATTATTATTATTATTATTATTATTATTATTATTATTATTTATTAAATTTTTATACCGCCCTTCTCCCGAAGGACTCAGGGCGGTGAACAGCCAAGATTAAAATACATACAATATGAAAATTAAAATAATTTAAAACATAATTAACTCAATTTGGCTTCCCCAATTTAAAAACCACTTACCCATAAAATTAACCAATTAAAAATTTTAAGCCAGCCCGGCTTGCTGAAATAAGAAAGTCTTCAGAGCCCGGCAGAAAGTATGGAGGTCCGGGATCAGTCGTATCCCTGGGGGTAGCTCATTCCAGAGGGCGGGTGCCCCCACAGAGAAGGCTCTCCCCCTGGGGGTCGCCAGTCGACATTGCTTGACCAATGGCACCCTGAGGAGACCCTCTCTGTGGGAGCGTATTGGCCGGTGGGAGGTTATCGGTGGCAGAAGGTGGTCTCGTAAATACCCAGGCCCTAAGCCATGGAGCGCTTTAAAGATGAGAACCAATACCTTGAAGCGCACCCGGAAGACCACCGGGAGCCAGTGCAGCTTGCGCAGGAGAAGTGTTACATAGGAGCACCATGTCGCCCCCATAATCACCCGCACGGCTGCATTCTGGACCAGTTGGAACCACTGGGTGCTCCTCAAGGGGAGCCCCATGTAGAGAGCATTAAAGTAGTCCAGGCGGGAAGTAACGAGGGCATGAGTGATTGTGCATAAGGAGTCCCGATCCAGAAAGGGGCACAACTGGCGTATCAGGCGAACCTGATAAAAAGCCCCCCTGGCCACGGCCATCATATGCTCTTCTAAAGACAGCCATGCATCCAGGAGGATGCCCAAGTTATGAGCCCTCTCTGTGGGGGCCAATGACTCACCCCCAATAGCCAGCGATGGCACCAGCTGGCTATATCGGGACACCAGCAACCACAGCCACTCGGTCTTGGAGGGGTTGAGTCGGAGCCTGTTCCTCCCCATCCAGACCCGCACGGCCTCCAGGCGCCAGGACATCACTTCAAGGGCATCATTGGGGTGGTCTGGGGTGGAGATGTACAGCTGAGTGTCATCAGCGTACAGATGGCACTGCAACCCAAATCCACGGATGATCTCACCCAGCGGCTTCACATAAATGTTGAAATGTTTGATATTATTAACTAATTATAGACAAAACTGAACACAGCATTTAATTAAATAACGGAAAATGTTTAATAAGGATAAGTGAAGATCATGGTGAATAGACTTTGAGAATAATGGTTATAACTATTGTGTGTATAAGATTTATTGTTTGTATTTAAAAGTGATTGTACCCAGACAGTATACTGCCATTGTGGATATGGAAATTTTATATATAACAAAGGAAATTGCATAATAAAAATATTAATTAAAAAAAAGGGAAGAAAGACTGCTCCCTAAGATTATGCGTGGATTTTCGTGGAATTAATGGTGTCTGCATAGAGAATATGTACCCGCTCCCCCTTATGAAGCACATGCTGAGTGAGGATTAAGGAGGGAGATGAATGGAAGACAGCCTTCAATTGCCCCTTAGGGTGCTACCAATTCCGGGTGATTCCCTTTGGACTGTAGGGGGCGCCTGTGGTGTTCATGCAGCTGATAAATGAGGTACTGCATGAACACCTATATAAGGGGGTGCTGAATGACATTCTCATTTATTCTGAAACAATGGAAGATCACATGAAGTTAGTGCAGGAAGTGCTGAGGAAGCTACTGGAACCCAAGCTCTATGCCAAACTATCCAAATATGACTTCCAAACCAGCCTGCATTATTTGGGGTACTGAGTGTCCAGTGAGGGAGTGGAGATGGACCCAAGGAAGGTGAAAGCAATACTAGAGTGGGAAGCCCCCCCAAACCAGAAGACAACTGCAGAGCTTCTTGGGTTTTGCCAACTTCTACCGGCAGTTCATCCCTTCATTTGCACAAATAGCCCTGCCCATCACTGAACTACTAAAAACGGGCAGAGGGCGGGTGAAGCCCAAACCGAGTCAACTGCTTAACTGGACTATGGAATGTCAAGCAGCTTTTAAAAAGCTCAAATGGCTCTTTGTGGAGGAGCCAACCCTTAAACATCTGGACCTGGAGGAGCCCTTCTTAATACACGCTGATGCTAGCGATGTAGTGGTGGTGGTGGGGATGTCCTGCTCCAAAGAAATATGAAGGGAACGCTCTGGCCCTGTGCCTACACTTCTTGAAAGCTGACTGACACTGAAGGATGTTGGGTGGTTTGGGAAAAAGAGGTGTATGCTATTCGATGGGAGCTGATGACCTGGAGGCAATTTCTGGCAATTTCTGGAAGGCAGCAAAATCCCCTTCAAAGTGTGGACAGATCATAAGAACTTGGAGACCCTGAAAACTCCACGGAAACTATCCCCTAAACAAATACGATAGGTTCAGTACTTTAACCAGTTCAATTTCACTCTTCAGTACTTACCAGGGGGGAAGAATTTCCTTGCAGATGCACAGATGCAGGATAAGAGCACCCGGGATGAAATAGTTAACTCCATCATCCCCTCCTGGCAACTGGCAGTGCAGGTCTCAGCGAAGCGATGGCAGCTCCTCAGCCGACTGTTGATGTTTTAACCAGGCAGCTGAGGGAAGCCCTGGAGGGAAATGAGTGGTTCAGAGACCATAGAAAGAACTGACAATAAGGGAAGGCCTGGCCTGGAAGGGAGACAAACTGTTTGTCCCAGCCAACCAGAGGACCCTGATCCTACAAAGAAGCGACGATGTGAAGGTCACTTCAGGTTTGTAAAGATCCTTCACTTGGCCAGGAGGCAATTCTGATGGCCTAAGATGAAGAAAGACATTGAAACTTATGTGAGAAGCTGCCCGTTGTGCACGTCCATTAAATGATTGCCAGGGAAGACTCCTAGGCTACTGCAGCTGGTAGCCAACCCTAACTGGTCATGGGAAGAGGTTGCCATGGACTTTATTGTGGAATTACCTGAGAGCGCAGGGAATACAGTGATTTGGACAGTGGTCAACCTGTTTTCGAAGCAAGAGCACTTCATTGCATATCCGAAGCTTCCTTTGGCCCAGAGCCTGGCCAAGATGTTTGTGCAGCATGTCTATCGGCTGCATGGAGTTCCAAAATGCATCATTTCAGACCACCAGGTGCAGTTCACAGCGAAGTTCTGGCGGGAGTTCACTAAGCGGATAGGTTCCTCCCAAGGGCTTAGCTCAGGGTTCCATCCAAACACTAATGGGGAGGGGGGGCGGCAGAGAGAACTAATGCAATAGTAGAGCAATATTTACATTGATATGTGAACTACCAGCAGACCATTTGGGCGGAACTCCTGTCTTTCGCAGAAGTGGCTTATAAAAATTTGGTACATAGTAGCACTGGGTTCACCCCATTTAAGATAGCCACAGGAGTTGAGTTCATGCCAGAATTTCCAAGGGAGCCCGCTCCTTCAGTAACGCTAGCTGAATGGATGGACACCATAAAATCCTCTTGGGGAAATGTGCAAAAGGCACTGAATAAAGCCAGAGAGACACAAAAGAAACAGGCCAATGGGGGGACAGCCCCCCAGTGGGAATTTAGAATTGGGGATAAAGTATATCTACAGTATCTACCACTTACTTAAAGTTGAGGCAACCATGTAAGAAGCTGGGTCCCAAGTACATAGGGCCTTTTCCAATCGTGCAGATCATAAACCCAATCACTGTGGAATTGCAGTTGCCAAAAGTGCTGAGGTGAGTCCATCCAGCGTTTCACTGTAGCGTTTTAAAATCCTTTCAAGGCTCTAGGAGTAGGTTAAGGCAAGTTGAAAGGGAGCCTCCACCTCCTGTTGAGTCCCGATCCAGAGCTCACCATACCTGGGGATGAGGGTGGGAGCATGGAGCTGTTGCCTTCGGAGCTGGCGGGAGAGTCCACGGAGGCTGCAGTGGAGGTGGTGGTGGCGGATCACATCAGAACAGCGCCAGCCAGCTGCTCGTCAGCGGGGCATTCTCCTGGGCAGCACCGGCAGGCAATGTGGCACCGGCCACAATCGGCACTGGCAGGCAACAGCCGGCACGAAGAATATGGCAGCGACAGGACACCACAGCAGCTCATCAGCTTTTCGCCCCTGCAGCCGCCCATGTGGCTCTAGCTCTGCTTCCCAGGACTTGGCTCAATGCCATCGGCCCGGCCATGCCGCTGTGACTGGATGTCGGCCATAGATGACCAGATGCTGGGTGGACAGCAGGCACAACTGGTTGTGAGGCCGAAGGAGAGTGAGGGAAGGCGAGCGGGGCTGCTGGCTGAGAGATGACAGGGCCCAGAGGCCGGCAAGGCACCATGCCCATCAGGGGAGTGGTGGCATAGTTCATCGGTGGCTGGGGCTTCGGGCCCAAGGGTGCCTACCCCCCATCGTTCTGGAGCCCCTTTGACTCAGTGGTGGGATAGATGATGGACGGACAACGATGAGGGGGAGTGGAGTTACTCGACAGCCCTGGGCAGTAGTACCATGGATATCCTGCAGGAACAGTTTGGGGAGGCCAGCTTCCGGGATGCTCCATCCAGCCAGACATGTGAGACGAGAGCAGAGGCTGCAGACACATGGCAGCCATGCAGAATGGGGACCCAGTCAGGCCTGCCTCCGCAGTCCCGGTTTCATTTGGCTAGCCCAAAGTTCTGCCTGGACCCGGCCTCCAGCCCTTCCCATGACACCATGCAAGGGGCCCCATGGGAGCAGAGTTCATCACTGGCCGAATTGGTAGGACGACTGGAATGGCACGCAGAGGGGACGACCACAGCCGGGGATGGTGGGGCTCAGGGCCGGAGGTGGTGCCCAGGGTCTCAGCAGCAGGATCAGAGTACATCGGCGGGCGTTGCCTCACGCCAGGTGGATCGGGGTCCACAGGGCCCCGTGTGGGCCCCAGGGTATTGGCCCCAGCAGGTGGTGTGGTGTCTGCCCCCATTACGGGCAACGTTCTATGGCAATCCCGACCAAGTGGCCTTGTACCTGAGCCAAACCATTAGCCATTTGGACCAGTATGCTCAGTTGTACCCTTCGCAATGGGCAATGGTGGTAGCTGTTTCTGCAGTACTGGAAGGTGAGGCTGCTGAGTGGGTGGCGGACGTGCACAGCAAGCACCCCAGGGAGTTGGGGAACGTGGGTCTTTTCCTGGAAGAGCTTTGGATCCAGTTCAAGGATGGGTCCAGTGCACAGTGAGTGGAAGGAGACCTCCTAGCACTGAAGCAAAGGGGTTGGCCAGCCAGTAGAGTATGTATGGGAATTCCGCTGGGTTGCTGACAAGTTGAGGTCCTGGCCGGAAAGGTTGTTGGTCCATCAGTTCAGGGTGGGCTTGGACCGTGATCTCTGGCAGGCCTGTGTTTACCGGGGTTTTCCGCCTCGGCTGCAACAATGGTTTCAAGCAGTCATCAAGTTGGATGCGGGGTTACTGGAGTTCTGTCCCAAGGGGGACATAGGCCCTGGGCCCTGGAGGGCCCCAAAAGGACTCATCCCCAGTACCCCGGGAACCTCGGTGAGGCCTGTTTGGCTCCCACTGCGGTGTTTCTGGTGTAACCAACTGGGACATCGTGCCACTGAATGCACCGTGCCATTACTGCAGTTATCACCATTACCAGCCGGTGGCTCCAGCAAGACCATAAGGCCTCCCCGGCAGACCCCCGAAAGAGCCCGGGGAGCACAGCAGGTGGAGTCCTTGGTGACAACCTCAGAGGAGGGAGAAGCAACAGCAGTGGGGAAGTTCCCAGCAGTGCCTTACAACAGTGAGGATGATGGCTTGGAAGACCCAATGGTAAGCGACCCCATCTGTCCTTTCATCATTCCATAGTGGGGCCCCAGTCACTACAGCGTGGTGTGTATGGGGTGCTTATAGACACAGGGTGTACCCGATGCCTCATCAGCCAAGCAGTGGTTGCTGCATTGGGGATCTGGGCGAAGGAGATGGCCAGGCCAGTTAGGTTTGAGCAGGTGGATGGTTCTTTGCTGGGAGTGGGGGGCTCCTACTACCCACCTCACAGAGCCAGTGTGGTTGGAGATGGGGGAGCATAGAAAGGTACTGAAATTCATCGTAGCTGCAAAGATGACAGTCTGTTATATTGGGCTTGTCCTAGCTGTATAAATGGGCCCCCACAATATGGTGGGAAGGGGGGTACAGAAAACAGGATAGGAATAGGCCCTAGTCCTCCCCCCACAAGCAGGCTCAGAGAGGGATTGAGAGCAGGATGGAGGGGAGGTCTGGGGACACCCCAGAGGAGGCTTGTGGCCCCTTCCCACAGGACTACACCAACCTGGCAGAGGTGTTTAGCGAGAAGGAGTGTGAAACCCTACGGACTATGGAATCGAACTGATACTCGGAGTGAAACTGCCGAAGCCAAAAATGTACTCAATGACGCCGAAGGAGATGGGGGAATTCTGACGGTACATCGACAAGAACCTGGTTAGGGGATTTATCCAACCAGCCTGGTTGAGAGTAGCCACTCCGGTGCTGTTCAGAGAAAAGAAAGATGGGACCCTGCATTTGTGTGTCGATTTCTGCGGCATCAACAGGGTTTCTGTGGAGCATATGCACCCCTTGCCTCTCATGAAGGAAATGCTCACCCATTTGGCAAAGCGACGGTTTTTTACTAAATTAGATCTGTGAGAGGCTTACTATCAAGTGTACATAAAACCCGGGGACGAGTGGAAGACCACGTTCAACTGCCCATTGGGGAACTACCAGTTCTGGGTAATGCCATTCGAATTACAAGGGACCCCAGCTGTATTCATACAGCTCATTAATGATGTATTACATGAACACCTGTACCGAGGGGTCCTTGTATATCTCAATGACATACTCATTTACACTACCACTATGGAGGAACACATATGGTTGGTGAGGCAGGTGCTCAAGAAATTGCTGGTGAAACTCTCCAAGTGTGACTTTCACCAAACCCGTCTGGATTATCTGGGCTACCGCATATACAACACTGGGGTACAGATGGATCCCTGTAAAGTCGAAGCTGTGTTGGAGTGGCAGGCACCAAAAACGTGCAGACACTTGCAAAGCTTCCTTGGCTTTGCTAATTTTTATCAGAAATTCATTCCATCATTTGCCAAAGTGGCATTGC
Organism: Ptyas mucosa; assembly: GCA_012654045.1. NCBI lineage: Eukaryota > Metazoa > Chordata > Lepidosauria > Squamata > Colubridae > Ptyas > Ptyas mucosa. The sequence continues at coordinate 412,378 of WNWU01012990.1, read as the reverse complement.
CATTGACTGACTTACTCCACACTAAGCACACACTAATGAAGCCTCATCCTGGCCAACCACTCCAGTGGATGATGGATTGCCAGCAAGCCTTTGAAATGCTAAAAGCTCTCTTTGCTAGGGACCCAGTCCTGAAACACCCCGACCCCAAGCAACCATTTGTCATTCAGGCTGACGGCAGTAATGGGGCTGTGGGAGCCATCCTTTTGCAGAGTAATGAGCGAGGCCAGCTGCAGCCATGTGCGTATATGTTGCAGAAGCTCACAGAGACAGTGTGGCTGGGCTATTTGGGAGAAAGAGGCCTTTGCTGTGCACTGGGCGTTGATGGCATGGTGGCATCTTTTGGAGGGGGCCAGAGATCCATTTGAGGTCTGGACAGACCACAAAAACCTTGAGGCACTCCAGACACCACGGCAGTTATCACCAAAGCAGGTCCGGTGGGCACAGTATTTCCAACGGTTCCGTTTTCAACTGAAGTATATCCCAGCAGATAGGAACTTCTTTGCGGATGCCCTGTTACAAATGCCGCAATATAATAGTCACAGAGAGGAAGTAATCCACGCCATCATACCTCCCTCCCAACCAGCAGTCCAGGTGACAAGGCCCCGGTGGACGACTTGATGCATGAATTACAGACCGCACTATTGACCGACCCATGGCTTCAGGGGAACCAACAACTAGTCACCCAAAGGGATGGCATTGCATGGAAAGGCAGCAAGCTGTACGTGCCACTCACCACGAGGCCTGGGGTGCTGCAATGGTGCCATGACACTAAAGAAGCCGGCCATTTTGGGTTCCTAAAAACCCTACACCTTACCAGGCGGCAATTCTGGTGGCCATGAATGAAGGCTGACATAGAGAGCTAAGTCAAAAGCTGTCCGGTCTGTGCAGCTACAAAACAGCGGACGGGGAAACTGCTTGGCCTCTTACAGGCCATAGCTTACCCCTCCTGGCCGTGAGAGGAGATCGGCATGGATTTCATTGTCAACCTACCTGAAAGTAATGGACGCACTGTGATATGGATTACCCTGAACATAAAGGCTGGCAAAGCTGTTTATTGGGCACGTGTACCATCTCCATGGGGTTCCATGGTGCATCATATCGGACAGGGGAGTACCATTCACTGCTCAGTTCTGGCAAGACTTGATCGGGTCCTCCCTGTTGTGGTCCCAAGGTCTCAGCACAGCATTCCACCCCAACACAAACAGGGCGCCCATGCGGTCAAATTCCATGGTGGAGCAGTATCTGCAGTGCTACGTCACTTATTAACAGAAGAATTGGGAGGATCTCCTCCTGGTGGCCTACAACAATGTAGTGCACAGCAGTACCAGTTTCACCCCATTCCGGGTGGTTCATGGGATAGACTTCGTACCAATTCCTGAGTGGTCCCAAGACCCTCCATTCCCGAGTAGCCCGGGCAAGTGGGCGAATAGGATACCAGCAGTGTGGGATGATGTAAAGATGGCACTGCGAAAGGCAACCAAAATCCATAAGGCCCTGGCCAACAAAAAACTGGCATCCCATAAGCCGTTTTGGATGGGGAACCGGGTGTACCTCTCTACTAAATATCTCAGATTAAGAGTACCATGCAAGAAACTAGGGCCAAAGTACCTAGGGCCTTTCCCGTTCATGTGGGTGATCAATCCTGTCACTGTGGAACTGAAACTTTCACCCTTGCTGGGGAAGGTGCACCCCATGTTCCATAGTAGTCTCCTGAAACCTGTAGAGGAGGGCGACATCTGGGCCTTTCCCCAGGCGCCAGGGCCTGTAGGGGAGGACAGATACGAAATAGACTGGGTCCTAGACTCACGCCTCCATAAGGGTAAACTGCAGTACTTGGTATGGTGGAAGGGGTACCCAGAAACTGACACCTCATGGGTGGTGAAGCGGGATGTGCAGGCCCCGCGTCTGTTTACCCAGTTCCACAGACACTATCCTGACAAAATGGGGGGGGGAAGCATGTCAGGGTGCTGTGCCTAACCCATCTGTCTCCTATTTTCCAGGTGCGGTCCTGGTAGAGGGGAGCAGCCTGTTGAGTCCTGATCTGCGGCTCGCCATACCTGGGGGTGGGGGTGGGAGCATGGAGCTGTTGCTTTCGGAGCCGGCGGGAGAGTCCACGGAGGCCGCAGCGGCGGTGGTGGCAGCGGATCACATCAGAACAGTGCCGGCCAACTGCTCATCAGTGGGGTGCTCTCCTGGGTGGCACTGGCAGGCAACAGGGTGCACGGCTGGCACGAAGAACATGGCACTCGTCAGCTGTTTGCCCCTGAAGCCACTCACGCGCCCATGTGGCTCCAGCTCTGTGTCCCAGGACTCAGCTCCATGCCATTGGCCCGGCCATGCCGCTGCGACCGGATGTCGGCCACAGATGACCGGATGCTGGGTGGACAGCAGGCGTGGCAGACTGGTTAGCAGGCATGGCCCCGGGTTATAAAATGTGCTGGGAGGCAGGAACTCCCAGCACTGACTTTGCACGGAACTGTGTGTTATACTCAATGTGTACCAAGGCTCCGGCCTATGGATGGGGAGTAAAACCTGGATTATTGAGTTGCTTAGTTTCCTGTGTTTGTTTGCTTGACTCCTCCCTGGTCCAGGCCTGGACCATTTGAGACCTCCTGTGATGGTGGGAGGTGAGAAACATTATGAGATCAAAAAGATATTGGACTCAAGATATTTTAAGGGATGATTACAGTACTTAGTGCAGTGGAAAGGATATCCTTCAGCCGATGCTGAGTGGGTTGCTGCCCATAATGTTAGAGCAGACAAACTAGTGAGAAGGTTCCATGCTAGATACCCACAACGTCCAAAGGGGGAATTGAGAACTAAAGACCCTTGAGTAACTATGTTAATCTGTGTTTGATGTTTTTCTAGGTCTACACTTCCTCCAGGGGATCGGCATGTCAAGTTTGAAATGCTTTATTTCTTCTGAGCTTCTATTGTTTTCAACTTGCCATTCAAGCGGGGGGGGGGTGAATGGAATGCTAAGCTTTCATTTGTGGACCCTGAGAGCCTGAACCTCAACAAGGTCACTGCTGCAGGTGTTAGACAGAGACATGGACTGTTCCCATAACAAAAGGAAGTCTTATAATTGGACAAAGTGAACACCCCGGGCTGGGGAGAAAGGGAATCTATTGTTTAACTGAGTAAGCTTTTCTGCAAGAAAACCAGAGCTGGTTTTACTTCTTGCAGTTCCGAGATGGTGTATCCAATAAAGTTATACTTTTGGGAATTCAAAGATCCCAAGAGTGTCTACTTTTTTGTGGTTTGCTAGTCAGACCGTTGACATGGAGGGCATGAGAAACAAAGTAAAGATTTGAAAGAATAATGTAATTGCTATGAATTACATAAGATTGAGAACTGCATTCCACACCCAGCACTCAGTAATCTGTAAACATTCTGAGTGAGCAAAGAAAGACATATCTAGCAAGCCAGCACTTACAGTAAATTGAAGCACTTACAGTGGTTATGGCCGTGGGGGTGTGAGGACGTTTTCTCCGCTTCGTAGGGCATTTTACGGAAGATAAATGTGGATTAAAGTGTTTGAAATGCACCGATAGGAGCCAAAATTTTATAAATTGTATCGGAAGAGCTACTGACCCAGTAGACTGACTTTGGAATCGGTAGGTCACCTGAACCACAGGAATTTTGAAGTTTTTCATAGCGTGGGAAAATGGAAGGAGTGAGGGGTGACTAGATAGGCAGTCGCGATTGTGTATTCGGAGCAAATAGCTGCTTTTTGTTCTCATTATCATCGCGATCTGCGTTTGTTTTTGCTGTGGGGCAAAGGCACGGAACATCAAAGACTGGTGGAAAGGTTTTTTCTTTCGGAAGAATACGTGAATTTTAAGGTAATCTTTTGTTTGTGAAAGTGCCTGAGCCGAAGCGGCAAAACGCATTCCTGGGCAGTGCCTTCCAACGGATGTTTGGGGTTTTTTTTTTCCTTAAGGAAATTACGCAAGTTGAACTGAGAGTTATAAACTTTTATTGTTGGCCCTTTTGAGTGCAATAATAAGCTGTCTCAGCTTCAATTGGGAATTGCTGTCCCTTAATCTTCATTAAAGACCCTCTTGACAAAAGTGGATAATTAAAAACTTATTAAAATATGGCGACCCAACAATCTTTAGAAATGCAACAAGTTGCTGTGGCCTTAAATAAAATTGGTGAAAAGAGATCAGGACTGTCAGATAGTATGGATAATATGACACTGGAAATTAAAAGAATGAAGCAAGAAATGAATGAAAATTTTGCAAAGCAAACAGTAGAAATGACAACTATTAAAGATGAAATTGAGCAGATTCACGCACATGATGCAAAGATCGATCGGCAAATTGGAGAAATCTTTTTTAAAAATGAACAACAAGATAAGAAAAATCTGTCTTTTGGAAGAAGAATCAAGGAAATATAATCTGGTTATTCGAGGAATTCAAGAAGAAAAAGTAGACAATCTGAAACAACGAGTTTTAAAATGGCTTAATGATCTCGATACACAACTCACATTTACAGCAACAGATCTGGCAAGCGTTTTTAGAATTGGATATAAAAGACAAAATGGCTCAAATAGAAATGTACTTGTCAGATTTGCAAATCTTAGTGATAAATTGGAAGTGATGGTGAAAGTGAGAGAGATGGGTGAAGCTCTGAAATTTGAGGAGAAAATTATTCAAGTCTTTCCGGATATATCAAGAGAAGAAAGAGCGTGGAGATTCTTTTTGAAACCAATTACAAAGGTTCTGAGAGACAATGGAATTAAATATAACTGGAGGCCACCACAGCAACTAAAAATTTTTTATAAAGGAAGAATGCAAACAATTACTTTGGAAACAGATGCAGTGTCATATTTACATGAACTTGGACTGATTGTAAAGTATGAGGACATAACAGAGATAAAAGATCAAATGCTTAAGATGGGTGGAACATATGTAAAAACATCAACACCAGAAGAAAAAGGGGCTGCTGGAGGACAAGACCCTAAAGGATTAAAGCGGAAGGAAATCTCACCTGCGATGGTTGAACAAAAGAAAAGTCGTGATGATATAATAGGAGATGGAGCGGATAAGAAATTGAAGGATCTTGAAAAAGAAAGGAAAAGAAAAAGAAAGCAGGAAGCTGAGTGCGGGGAAAAGTTACCACCTTTTTTTTGAGAGATGAACTTAAGTAGATTGCCCAAAAGAAGTGACCCGACCATTAGCACGTCCCCTCTCCCCCACTCTCTTTATAGAGGCGGAAACCAATTGAGGATGTGGGGGACGAAGACTGTTTGTTATTTAATGTTTGTTGTGTCTTTTGTCTTTTTTTATTTTTTATTATTATTATTTTTTTATGCTGAATGTTGTTTGGAATGTGGGAGATTGGGGCTGGGATCTGGGCACAGAAAGGAAGAGGAGGGGAAAGGATTAAAAAAGTTACAGTTTAAATGGATTTAATAAAAATAATGACATGGAACGTGAAGGGCACAGGGAATCAGATTAAGAGAAGACAATTGGAACTTAAAATTAAAAGAGATTTACCAGATATATTATTTTTGCAAGAAACCTATCAGAAATCTGAAGACTCAAATAAAATGTATATAAAGGGTATGCAAATTTACGAAAAATCTTTTGGAACTTCAAAAGCTAGAGGAGTTGCAACACTGATATCAGATAAGGTATATTTTGAAAAAAAACAAGTAATCGTGGATGATGAAGGAAGATATGTAATAATTGTGGGAAATATTAATGAGGAAAAAGTGACACTGGTTAATTTATATCTACCGAATGAGAAACAAAAAGAATTTCTTGAAAAAATAACTAAAATTTTGGAAATTGAAAGTGTAGGGAAAGTAATTGTGGCTGGGGATTTTAATTTAATTAGAGATAAAATAGATAGTACCAACCCCACTCGTTGCGGAGGAGCAAATAAAATGGGGACTTTAAACAAGTGGATACTTCGAAATGGCGTGGTGGATGTCTGGAGAGAAGTGAAAGGAACTGAAAGAGTGTACACTTTTTACTCTAAGATATATAATACATATTCAAGAATTGACTATATTTTGGTTTCTAAAGATTTGTTGAATAATGTGGATAAAATAGATGTGGGAATTTTTAAAGATTCTGATCATGCAGAAGTTATGATGGAAATAGATTTTAATTTTGAAAAAAAAGGAAATTGTTGGAGATATGATGAAAAACTGTATAAAAATGAGGAGGATAAAAAATGGATATTTAAAAAATGGGAAGAATGTTGGAGATTGAATGATAATGGAGAGGTTAAATTTGAAATTGTTTGGGATGCGATGAAAGCAGTGTTTAGAGGGGAAAGTATCAAGTTATCAAGTAGAAAATATAGAAATTATAAAAATAAAATCGAAAAAGATAAAAGCCAGATTAAGGAATTGGAGAATCAATTTTTGCTTACTAAAGAAAAATTTTTTTTGAAGGAACTAAATTTGCTAAAAAATAAATTGATAGAAGAGGATATAGAATTGGTAAAAAAGAATATGAGATATCTAAACAGGAATTTCTTTGAATTTAGTAATAAAAACTCTAAGTTACTGGCAAGGATGGCGAAGAATAAAAGAGAGAAGAGAGAAATTGGAGCCTTGATAGATGATAAAGGTATAAGATGTTATAAAAAATTAGAAAAATGCGAAGTGGTTAGGAACTTTTTTCAAAATTTATATTCGAAAAAATTAATTGATCGGGAAAAACTGAGAAGTTACTTAGAAAAACATGTTGTGAAAATTGACCAAACATATAAAGACTTGATGGAAGAAGATATAACACAAGATGAGATTAATGGAGTAATACAAAAAATAAAATTAGGGAAAGCCTCAGGTGAAGATGGATTATCTGCTGAGTTTTATAAAGAATTTAAGGAAATAATAATACCAAAATTGCAAAAATTATTTAATGGAATTTTACATGGTGGAGAAGTTCCGTTGTCATGGAATAGAACGGTGATATCCATAATCCCTAAACCAGATAAAGACTTAGAAAGGATTGCGTCCTATCGGCCCATTTCCTTAATTAATCAAGACGCAAAGATATTTACCGCCATTATAAGTAATAGACTAAGTAGATTTATAGATAGATATATAAGTTATAACCAAGTAGGTTTTGTGAAGGGTGTCACATGAGTGATATTGTTAGAAGAGTATTAAATATTATCAATGTTGCTGAATATAATGGTGACAAAATAGGTATAGTATCATTAGATATTTTTAAAGCTTTTGACTCTGTACAATGGGAAACTATTAAAACAATCGTTGAGGTATTAGGTTTTGGTAATAAGTTTATACATGTTATATCAAAATTGTATCAAAAAAGTAGTGCAAGAGTGAAGGTGAATGGAAGGTTGACAGAAGAGATAAGATTGGAAGTGGGTACGAGACAAGGATGTCCCTTGTCTCCTACATTATTTTTATTAGCTATGGAAATTTTGACCAAAATGATAGAAAAAGACGAGGAATTGGAAGGGTATAAGGGACATAACATAAATTTGTATGCGGATGATACTTTGATTATTTTGAAGGGCATAGAGAAAGATTTGAAAAAGATACATAAGCATTTGAAAGAATTTGAGGAAATGACAGGTTTGAAAGTAAATTGGTCAAAATCTGAACTATTAATGGATAATAATGGTAATGAGCGGGAGAATATGCAAGAACAATTTGGGATAAGGATTAAAAATACACTGAAATATTTGGGCATAACACTTTCACTCAAAGTTAAAGAAATGAAAAAACTAAATTATGATGTGGTGATGAATGAAATTGAGAAAAAGATAGATAAATATAAAATGATAAAGTTGTCTTGGTTTGGTAGAATTGCAATGTGTAAGATGATGTTGTTGCCAAAGTTTAATTTTTTATTTGAGATGCTACCGTTAAATTTGACAGAGAAAGATATTGAAGGATATCAGAAGAAATTGGATAAATTTTGTAATGGTGGGAAAAGACCTAGATTAGTGAAGAAAATGTGGTATCAAAATCAAAAGGAAGGTGGATTAGGAATCCCCAAATTACTCAACTATTATTGGGCCTATGCTATTCGGATTGTGGTAAAAATATTTAAAGGTGAAGATAGTCATTGGAGAGACTTAGAATTAAAAGATATCAAGAGATTTGGCTCAGCATGGTTTTTAGATAAAGCAAAATCAAAATGTGTAATTAATAGTTATTGGTTAAAAGGACTGAGTAAAATTTGGAATAAATCTGTTAAAATTTTAATTCCAGATATAATTTTCTTAGGGAAGACAATTGAAAATTGGCCTATTAAAACTAATATAAGTCGTGATAAGGTAATTGAAGATGAAAATATAGAAATTATAATAAATTGGTTAAAAACTTTAGAAAATGAAAGGAGGAAAAAAGAAATTATTGAAAAATTGGGTTTAGGTTGGTTTGAAAAAACACAGATAGAAAAATGGACTAAGAAAGTAAGAGATAATTGTTCGATAAGTAGAAGTAAAACTGAATTTGAACATTTAGTATTTCAAATTATGAAAGATGAAATTGGGCTAAAAGGGACTCGTTAGTAAGATTTATAAGATTATAAATTTTGATGGAAAACCACAAAGGGTGATGAAGATGAATTGGGAAAAAGAACTTAATATTAAAATATCAGATTTAGATTGGAATGTGAATTGGAAGAGTAGAATTATGAAGACTTTATCTGTAAGGATTAAAGAGCATAATTATAAGGTTGTTTGGAAATGGTATTTGACTCCATTAAGATTGTCACTGATGGATGATAAAATTAGTAAAAAATGTTGGAGATGTGATATGGAATTAGGGACTTACGAACATATGTGGTACAAATGTGATAAAGTTAAAAAGTTTTGGCATCAATTGGAGAAAATCATATTTGAAACGATGGGGAAAGCAATAATATTGGGACCAGAAACTATATTACTGTTGATAATTAAGAAAATAGAACCAACAAAATATGAGAAAGAATTGATTAGAATTATGATTATAATGGGTAGAATTATAATAGCTAGATATTGGAAATTAGATGTGAATTTTAGAATAGAAGAGTGGTATTGCGAAATGTGGAAATTAGCTTTAAATGATAAAATGACATGCGATATTAAAATTAGAAATGGTAACTATAAAGAAGATATTTTCTGGAAAATTTGGAAACCATTCGTGGAATATGCCTTTGGAAAATTGGACGCTTCGGTACCTGTACCCCGAGAACGTGGATTTTGGCGATCATGAGGATATATCTGAAGAACCGAATCTTCCTTTCTTATGTATAGCACAGGGTGAAGTATTGTATATGCTGTTTGTAATGTTATTTTAAAAATAAAAAAAAATTAAAAATAAAAAAAAATACAGTAAATTAAATAATACTCATGCAAATGTTCCCTTCCAACTTTGCTAGCTTTCTATGCTTTGGGCTTCAATCTTTAGCCCAGTCACATGAAACCTGTTTTCTTAAGTGCCCAATTCCTACAGGACCTCCAAGCAAAGCTCACTGAGAACAAATAAACTTTTAACTCTGTCACTCTGAATTCCACACCCTCCCCATTGCTTATTGTAGAGCAGGGCTGTCATTCTCGTGGCCCATGGGCCAGATGCATCACGCGCTGGCCACACCCACACCCGATTTAGTGAAGGGGAAAAAAGTCCCAATATGTCATGTGACGCCACCATGATGCCACAAGTTTGACACCCCTGTTGTAGAGAGTAGGGCTGTGTTTTGACAAGACTTGATCATAATTAAAAATTCTTTTAATCCACTACAATTCTTATATGCTACTGTGCGCACAGGTAGAAATAGGAGTATCTTTTGGATTTTCTGTTTTGAAAATGCATATCCAATATATGTGTAGCTACTGGACCTTTGAGATGCGATAGCCATCATTTCTTAACTCTTTCTTTGTACAGATAGTAATACATGGTTGGAGCTGGTGCCTATTGTTGCAGTCAGCGTTCGCCTCTTCACTGGAAATGGCACAGATATCCAGCTTTCTGGTTCAGTCCACCTCTCCATCCCACTGTCACCCAACACAGCTGCAGCAAGTACCAGTGTGCCAGCTTGGCACTTTGACCTGAAGAGTGGTGAGTGATGGAATGCTTGTATTTTTTATTTTTTATTTTTATTTTATTTATTTTTGTATTTTGTATCATATTTTTAATGGTTTGATCATTATTGTATCCAATAATTACAAACATATGACACAAGGAATAATATTGCTTGTTTAAAAAGAGGCTTTGGCAGGAAGCACATTGAGTGATTAATAGGAGCAAAACATCCTCTCCTTCACCCATGGAACCAAGTTCTCTGTGAGGTCATAGTATTCTTAAGTGTATCTGGAAAAAAATTAGGAAATTGTGCAGGGCAAGCATGAACTATGCCTACAAGAACCAAATCTGATGTGGAAGTATTGTGTTCACAGGAAGAGGATGAGGATGAGATTGATGGAAGTGTTATAATGAAGGTTGGAAGTCACTTTTTTTTATCATATTCTTTCTTTTCTTTATCTTTCTCTTTTTTCTTGCACCTTTTATTCCATCTATTTTCTATTCTATTCTTCTTTTCTTTAAGTTCAGTTTGTATTGTACCTCAGCCCTTCCAATTTACAACTAGTATTTCTATAATGCCCTGTGAATCTAAGCTGGTTTTGTGCTAGCAGTATAAGCAAAATGCTGTCTGTTCAATGCTGTCTGGTATTGGGGTAGACAGGGTCAATCAAGGTCTCCTAGCCTCTTTCAAATTAGGTGTTATGGTTAAGGTTAATGCTGAAGTTATTAAATGAAGTGGTAGTACTAGAATTCTAGATAGGAGACATACAGGGGTGGGATTCTACTGGTTCGGACCGGTTCGGGTGAACTGGTAGCTCCGACAATCAGCTGGGAGCAAACCAGGGGTGAAATGCTCCCGGTTCGGACTGGATCGCCCAATCCAGTAGCAATGGCGGCGGGTGGTTCGGAGAACCGGTAGCAAAAATCCCTGCCCCGCCCCATGCCCAGCTGAGCCACGCGAT
>WNWU01012990.1:364915-396590 GCA_012654045.1 Ptyas mucosa | reverse complement strand
CTATATACTATATACTATATACTATATACTATATACTATATACTATACTATATTATTATTATTATTATTATTATTATTATTATTATTAATTAAATTTTTATACCGCCCTTCTCCTGCGGGACTCAGGGCGGTGCACAGCCGAGATAAAAACATAACATATAAAATTTAAAAACAATTTAAAAGACATTAAACAATTTTGGCCTAGCAATTTAAAAACAACCCAATTAAAACCGAATTCAATTAAAACTGGGAGGACGGGATCAAGCCAGCCCTGCTAGATGGAATAAGTGCGTTTTCAGGGCCCGACGAAAAGTCCAGAGGTCTGATATCGTGTGTATCTCAGGGGGTAGGTCGTTCCAGAGGGCAGGCGCTGCCACAGAGAAGGCTCTCCCCCTGGGGGTCGCCAGCCAACATTGTCTGGCCAACGGCACCCTGAGGAGGCCCTGTCTGTGCGAGTGAACCTGCCGGTGGGAGGCTATTGGCAGCAGAAGGCGGTCTCGCAGGTACCCCGGCCCTAAGCCATGGAGCGCTTTAAAGGTGGTTACCAACACCTTGAAGCGCACCCGGAAGACCACAGGAAGCCAGTGCAGCTCACGCAGGAGAGGTGTCACATGGGAGCGCCCCGTTGCTCCCATAATCCCCCACGCGGCCGTGTTCTGGACCAGCTGGAGCCTCCGGGTGCACCCCAGGGGGAGCCCCATGTAGAGAGCATTGCAGTAGTCCAGGTGGGAAGTGACGAGTGCTTGAGTGACCGTGTGTAGGGAGTCCCGATCCAGAAAGGAGCGCAACTGGCGTATCAGGCGAACCTGATAAAAAGCCCCCCTGGCCACGGCCATCATGTGCTCTTCTAAAGACAGCCGTGCATCCAGGAGGACGCCTAAGTTGCGAGCCCTCTCCGTGGGGGCCAATGATTCGCCCCCAATAGCCAGCGATGGCACCAGCTGGCTATATCAGGACGCCGGAAGCCACAGCCACTCGGTCTTGGAAGGGTTGAGTCGGAGCCTGTTTCTCCCCATCCAGCCCCGCACGGCCTCCAGACACTGGGACATCACTTCAAGGGCATCGTTGGGGTGGCCTGGGGTGGAGATGTACAGCTGAGTGTCATCAGCGTACTGATGGAATTCCACCCCAAAGCTACGGATGATCTCACCCAGCGGCTTTACATAAATGTTGAACAGAAGAGGCGAGAGGACCGACCCTTGTGGCACCCCACAAGTAAGGCGCCTCGGGGTCGACCGCTGCCCCCGTCAACACAGATTGTGACCGGTTGGAGAGGTAGGAGGAGAACCACCGCAAAACGGTGCCTCTCACCCCCAACCCCTCCAACCGGTGCAACATGATACCATGGTCGATGGTATCAAAAGCCGCTGAGAGATCTAACAGGACCAGGATAGAGGAACAACCCCTATCCCGAGGCCTCCAGAGATCATCCACCAACGCGACCAATGCCGTTTCCGTGCTGTACCCAGGCCGGAAGCTGGACTGGAGCGGGTCCAGATAGACAGCTTCATCCAGGTACTGGGGAAACTGCCGCGCCACCACACTCTCAACAACCTTCGCAACAAAGCGAAGTTTGGAGACTGGACGATAGTTAGCCAAAACAGCCGGATCCAGAGAGGGCTTCTTGAGTGTAACCTCCCGGGAACCCAGTACCAACCAGGAGGGACACGGGTCCAATAAACATGCGGTCGCGTTCAGCCATCCCAGAACCCTGTATATACTATATACTATACCCGTGATGGCGAACCTATGGCACGGGCGCCACAGGTGGCACGCGGAGCCATATTGGTGGGCACGCAAGTGTTGCCCTAGCTCATGCGCATGCGCGCACCAGCCAACTGATTTTCAGGCCTTCCGGTCCCACCAGAAGTCAGGAAACTGGCTGTTTCCAGCCTCCAGAAGGCCTCCAGGGGGGGATGGGGAAGGCTGTTTTTGCCCTCCCCAGGCTCCTAGAAAGCCTCTGGAGCCTGGGGAGGGGGAAAAACAGGCTTACTGGGCCCACCGTGTTATCACGTGCCAAAAGCAGGGGGAAGTGTGGGGTGGCCACGTGCGCATGTGCAGAAGGGCAGGGCGCATTGAATTATGGATGTGGGCACACGCACCCACGACCCCTCACAGTCCCCCCACTTTTGGCACACAACGGCAAAAAGGTTAGCCATCACTGTACTATACTATACTATACTATACTATACTATACTATACTATACTATACTATACTATACTGTACTATTCTACTGTACTGTACTGTACTGTATTGTACTGTACTGTATTAATAATTTTTATTTATGCATATCTGACTGCCTTCTGGTTTTGGTATTGTGTACTCTGAGGGGAACAATTCATCAGATGGAAATGATCTTTCCTATTGTGATGGTATGTGAAAAAGACCTTGAGAAATGGGGTGAAGAGATGCTGCCTAGGGAATGGTCAGACAAGAGAGGGCATAGCCCACAGCTGCATAATAGGTGGAGAAAGAGGATCAGAAGGGACCCTCTCTAACTTCTCCAGCAAGCTCCCATGGGAATTCAGGAGCATTGGCTGAGCCACCATCTGTTGTGCTACCACAGGTTGAGACAAATTCTGCCCCAGCTGTTAGTTGTATCATAGCATTCTGCAAATTGGTTATCTATGCTTCCACTTGCTGCTGGTGTTGCAACAACACAGCAGCCAGATGCTCAGCAAACAGCAGATTTCCTTGATGATTGGAGACCATTCCTGAAATTCCTCTTTGGTAGAGAGTAGCAGACTTTCAAACTGGTTGGCCTTCCCAGGTAAACCAGACAAGAAACACGACTAGATAAGCTAATTCTACTTTATTGTAAGGCTACATTACAGGTAGTCCTCAACTTACAAACAAATTTGGGACCAGAATTTATGTCACAAAATGATGCGGTTGTAAAGTGAGACATCATGTGACTGCAATGCTTAGTGATAGCATTCCTGGCAGTCCCAGTTGCAGTCATAACTCCAGACACGTGGGTTGTTAAGTGGGTAGCAGAGAGAGTCCTAGGTAAGGAGTGCAGGGGTGCTGCAGGGGTGTGGGGAGACCCAGCACAGGCTATGCACAAGTTGGGGGAATGTTGTCATGCAGCACAATCACAAGGAGACCAGAGAAAGAATATGCTGTGGCTTAGGGGCTTCTTGGTGCTGTAAGAAGCCCCTGAGCCACAGCAAAGCCACAGCTGCCCCTGGAAGCCTCACCTGTCCCGCAGCATGACACAAAGCTGCCACACCCCATGAAGCACCAAACACTTGAGAAAGCCCAACAGCATAGCAAAAAGATGCTGCACCCCAGGAAGTGCTAAATGTCCAGGAAACCCTAAGGGCATAGCACAAAGCAGCTGCCCCAGGAACCCCAGTCCAGCCACCCCTGCTGCCCTTCACTCTGCCATCCCAGCTGACCTTTACTATCTTCTACATTCTGCTGCTGATAAGTTGGCTGTCAGGGTTCCAAGTAATAGTCCCATAGCAAGCAAAACTCCGAGGCAGGTGAATTCCTCAAAGAATAGCTTTATTGGAAATATCATATTGGCACAGATCTGGTGAAAAACGACTCTGAAGGTTCCCGTGGTTTTCACCTAATTAAAAGAGAAAGTTTTCCCACAACCCCAAACAATCAGTCACATGGTCCAATCAAGACACTGCCTCAGGGGTGAAATGCTCCCGGTTCGGACCGGCTCGGGCAAGTAGGTAGCGATGACGGCCGGTGGTTCGGAGAACCGGTAGCAATGGCAACCCGGGGGTCCACCCACCCGCCCAGTCGTCGTTACTTCCTGCTTTTACTTCCAGCTGATGATCAGCTGAGTGATGTGCGATTCTAGGAACTTTTTTTTCACTTTTTAAGCATTTTTTCCTACCGGTTCCGGAGAAACAAAGCACTCGGCTGCTCCCCCTTTTCACTCACCCTGAGCTTCCTGCTGTGGGTTTTCATGCCTTGCTTCACACGCCCGGGATTGTCACCCTCGTCTTCTTCTTCCTCCTCCTCTCCAAGTGGAAAAATGCCAGGAGCGCAAAAAGAAGCGCTTGCTTGCTCCAGGCGTTTTTCCATTTGTAAGGAAGCTTTCGTGAAGGCAAGTCTGGCTTCCTGCGCTGCTTGCTAAAAACCTTACCAGTACTGCTGTGCACGCAGTGTGTGTGTGTGTGTCTTTTTGCTCCTGGTCTTTCGCAGCAGCCTGTGCCTGCCGTCCCATCCCCAGACGGCTGAACCAGAGTTGGGGAATTCACCCCTTCAATCCACCCCCACCTTCATTCCTCTTTTCTTTGGAGGCCAACCTGAAGGAGCCTCAAGTCATTCAAAAGGTCTTTTAAAGCCTGTGTGTGTGTGCTGCACTGAATGTTGGTGCGGAGGCAGGGAGGGGGCGGGAAATGACCCCTCCAATCCACCCCCGCCTTCATTCAAAGATCTTTGAAAGCCTCTGTGTGTGTGTGTGTGTGTGTGTGTTTGCTTCTGGTCTTCGCAGCAGCCCATGCCTGACATCCACACACACACACACACAAGCCGCGCGCACAGTGGTACTGGTGAGATTTTTAGCACAGGAAGCCAGACTTGC
This sequence comes from Ptyas mucosa, assembly GCA_012654045.1. Lineage (NCBI taxonomy): Eukaryota > Metazoa > Chordata > Lepidosauria > Squamata > Colubridae > Ptyas > Ptyas mucosa. The sequence goes on along the minus strand of WNWU01012990.1, from coordinate 392,040 downwards.
CTTCACAAGGTACGAAAGCTTCCTTACAAATGATAAAACGGCAGGAGCAAGCAAGCGCTTCTTTTTGCGCTCCTGGCATTTTTCCACTTGGAGAAGAGGAGGAAGAAGAAGAAGAGGGTGACAATCCCGGTGGTGTGAAGCAAGGCGTGAAAATCCGCAACAGGAAGCTCGGGCTGAGTGAAAAGGGGGAGCAGCCGAGCAATTTGTCCCCCCCCCCCGTCATCTCCCAGACTGGGTGGCCAAGGTAGAAAGGCTTGCAATTTGGGGCTAGGAGGCATTGGATCTGGCTTGGCGAGGGGGATCAGGCTGGTCAGGTGCTGATCATCGGAAACTTTTTTTTTACTTTTTAAAGCATCTTTTACTAGTTAAAAATGCTTTAAAAAGTAAAAAAAAAATGGCCACGCCCAGCCAGTCACAGTGTCAGCACTCCAAGTTACATCCGTTCCAGTGCTGACATGAATGAAAAAGAAAAAAAAGAGAGAGAAGAAGCAGTTTGACTTTTCACCCACTTTACTTACCCGGCAGATAATATCACCTAGGAGATGGGATGGGAGGGGGACATTCCTGTGAGGTGAAGTAGTGAGAGTGACTTGGAAGATGGCCAATGAGACGCTAGAATTGGGGAACGGAAAGGGAAGGGTTTGGGGGTCAGCAGGTCAGTACTGGCACTGACGGAGTCGGGACCAGACAGGTTGTTCTAAATAAAAGAAAGATTTCATCAAAGACTATTTGTTTGGAAATGTGATTTATTTATGACACTCAGCTGTACATTTCCACCCCAGGCCATCCCAATGATGCCCTTGAAGTGATGTCCCGGTGCCTGGAGGCCATGCGGATCTGGATGGGGAATAACAGGCTCCGACTCAACCCCTCCAAGACCGAGTGGCTGTGGCTTCCGGCGTCCTGATATAGCCAGCTGGTGCCATCGCTGGCTATTGGGGGCAAGTTATTGGCCCCCACGGAGAGGGCTCGCAACTTGGGCGTCCTCCTGGACTCACGGCTGTCTTTAGAAGAGCATATGACGGCCGTGGCCAGGGGGGCTTTTTATCAGGTTCGCCTGATTCGCCAGTTGTGTCCCTTTCTGGATCGGGACTCCTTGCGCACGGTCACTCAAGCACTCGTCACTTCCCACCTGAACTACTGCAACGCTCTCTACATGGGGCTCCCTTTGAGGTGCACCCGGAGGCTCCAACTGGTGCAGAATGCGGCCACGCGGGGGATTTTGGGAGCGACGGGGCGCTCCCATGTGACACCTCTCCTGCGTGAGCTGCATTGGCTCCCGGTGGACTTCCGGGTGTGCTTCAAGGTGTTGGTTACTACCTTTAAAGCGCTCCATGGCATCGGACCTGGGTATTTGCGGGACCGCCTTCTGCCGCCAATAGCCTCCCACCGGCCAGTACGCTCCCACAGAGAGGGACTCCTCAGGGTGCCGTCAGCCAGGCAATGTCGGCTAGCGACCCCCAGGGGGAGGGCCTTCCCTGTGGCAGCACCTGCCCTCTGGAACGATTTGCCCCCGGAGATTCAGAGGATATCAGATCTCCAGGTTTTTCGCCGTGCCCTAAAAACTCTTCTGTTTCAGCAAGCAGGGCTGGCGTAACCCCTCCCCCTTTTCTGAGAAATTAGATTTTAATTATAAAACGGGTTTTAATTGGTAGATCTTAAAATTTTTGGCCATAATATATAATTCTTTTATAATTTTTTAAATTTTGTATTGTATGTTTTTACTTGGCTGTGCACCGCCCTGAGTCCAGCAGGAGAAGGGCGGTATACAAATTTAATAAATAAATAAATAAAATAAATATTTAAGACAACGTCAGAACCTGACACACAGGACCACCACCAGGCCACGCCCCCAAGCCACGCCCACAGAACCGGTGGCAAAAAAAATTAGATTTCACCCCTGCACTGCCTGGTTGTCTGGTGACCTCACTCCTCCTTCCACAGTCCATGTGTGAGAGTGTCCTTGGTTCCCAAGAGAAAATATTTTATTTTGGCTACAAAACCCCAGCTATCTCTAATCCCCCCTTCCTATCCCTCGCTCCATTGTGACAGCACTGAAGCTCCAAGATGGCTTCAGCCAGGTCAGCTTCAGGGTTGACAGGCTGCCCCCCCTCAATTGAAGAGGATTTTATGCAAGACAAAACATACAGAGAAAATTAGTCGAGGCTCACCTCAACCCCCCCCCCCTTCCTCCTCCCAGAGGCCCTTTAGGCTTTTGAGGGAACTCATCATGAAACTGTTTAATCAACCTGTCTGCCTTCACATCCCAGCTCTTGACCCAAGTGGCTTCTTTTTTTTTGTTACCAATTTTTTATTTTATGTTATTTATGTATAGCAATGTGTGAATGGTATGATACCTGGGTATCATACATTTCAGTACAAATAAACATAATATTGTTACTCATAGTTATTACATTTCATTTTCATTATTTCATATTATTTACACATACCCTTTCTACCACCCTTCAGTTCCTACAGCCACCAATTGTGCAAGTTCTCCCACTTAAAAAGATGAGAGAGGCCTGTAATTGACATCATAGGTAGACCTCAGCTATGAGAGACAAAATGAGAAAACAAGTCCAGACAATCACATTTTCTGATTTGGAAAGAATTTATTTGCAAATTATGGTGGAAAATAAGTATTTGGTCAATATCAAAAGTTCATCTCAATACTTTGTTATATATCCTTTGTTGGCAATGACAGAGGTCAAATGTTTTCTGTAAGTCTTCACAAGGTTGGCACACACTGTTGCTGGTATGTTGGCCCATTTCTCCATGCAGATCTCCTCTAGAGCAGTGATGTTTTGGGGCTGTCGCTGGGCAACACGGACTTTCAACTTCCTCCAAAGGTTTTCTATGGGGTTGAGATCTGGAGACTGGCTAGGCCACTCCAGGACCTTGAAATGCTTCTTACGAAGCCACTCCTTGGTTGCCCGGGCGGTGTGTTTGGGATCATTGTCATGCTGAAAGACCCAGCCACGTTTCATCTTCAATGCCCTTGCTGATGGAAGGAGGTTTGCACTCAAAATCTCACGATACGTGGCCCCATTCATTCTTTCCTGTACACGGATCAGTCGTTCTGGTCCCTTTGCAGAGAAGCAGCCCCAAAGCATGATGTTGCCACCCCCATGCTTCACAGTAGGTATGGTGTTCTTTGGATGCAACTCAGCATTCTCTCTCCTCCAAACACAACGAGTTGTGTTTCTACCAAACAGTTCTACTTTGGTTTCATCTGACCATATGACATTCTCCCAATCCTCTTCTGGATCATCCAAATGCTCTCTAGCAAACTTCAGACGGGCCCGGACATGTACTGGCTTAAGTAGGGGGACACGTCTGGCACTGCAGGATCTGAGTCCCTGGTGGCGTAGTGTGTTACTGATGGTAGCCTTTGTTACGTTGGTCCCAGCTCTCTGCAGGTCATTCACTAGGTCCCCCCGTGTGGTTCTGGGATTTTTGCTCACCGTTCTTGTGATCATTTTGACCCCACGGGGTGAGATCTTGCGTGGAGCCCCAGATCAAGGGAGATTATCAGTGGTCTTGTATGTCTTCCATTTTCTAATTATTGCTCCTACAGTTGATTTCTTCACACCAAGCTGCTTGCCTATTGCAGATTCAGTCTTCCCAGCCTGGTGCAGGTCTACAATTTTGTTTCTGGCGTCCTTCGACAGCTCTTTGGTCTTCACCATAGTGGAGTTTGGAGTGTGACTGTTTGAGGTTGTGGACAGGTGTCTTTTATACTGATAACAAGTTCAAACAGGTGCCATTAATACAGGTAATGAGTGGAGGACAGAGGATCCTCTTAAAGAAGAAGTTACAGGTCTGTGAGAGCCAGAAATCTTGCTTGTTTGTAGGTGACCAAATACTTATTTTCCACCATAATTTGCAAATAAATTCTTTCCAAATCAGACAATGTGATTGTCTGGATTTGTTTTCTCATTTTGTCTCTCATAGTTGAGTTCTACCTATGATGTCAATTACAGGCCTCTCTCATCTTTTTAAGTGGGAGAAATTGCACAATTGGTGGCTGACTAAATACTTTTTTGCCCCACTGTATTGAATTTTTTCCAGAAAATGAAGTATTTCTCACAGAAAAGTATTGCAGTAACACATGTTTTGCTATACACATGTTTATTCCCTTTGTGTGTATTGGAACAAAACCAAAAAAGGGAGGGAAAAAAAGCAAATTGGACATAATGTCACACAAAACTCCAAAAATGGGCTGGACAAAATCATTGGCACCCTTTCAAAATTGTGGATAAATAAGATTGTTTCAAGCATGTGGTGTTCTTTTAAACTCACCTGGGGCAAGTAACAGGTGTGGGCAATATAAAACTCACACCTGAAAGCAGATAAAAAGGAGAGAAGTTCACTTAGTCTTTCCATTGTGTGTCTGTGTGTGCCACACTAAGCATGGACAACAGAAAGAGGAGAAGAGAACTGTCTGAGGACTTGAGAACCAAAATTGTGGAAAAATATCACCAATCTTAAGGTTACAACTCCATCTCCAGCGATCTAGATTTGCCTTTGTCCACAGTGCGCAACATTATCAAGAAGTTTGCAACCCATGGCACTGTAGCTAATCTCCCTGGGCGTGGACAGAAGAGACAAATTGATGAAAGGTGCCAACGCAGGATAGTCCGGATGGTGGATAAGCAGCCCCAAACAAGTTCCAAAGCAATTCAAGCTGTCCTGCAGGCTCAGGGAGCATCAGTGTCAGCGCGAACTATCCGTCGACATTTAAATGAAATGAAATGCTATGACAGGAGACCCAGGAGGACCCCACTGATGACACAGAGACATAAAAAAGCAAGACTACAGTTTGCCAACATGTACTTGAGTAAGCCAAAATCCTTCTGGGCAAACGTCTTGTGGACAGATGAGACCAAGATAGAGCTTTTTGGTAAAGCACATCATTCTACTGTTTACTGCAAACGGAATGAGGCCTACAAAGAAAAGAACACAGTACCTACAGTGAAATAAGGTGGAGGTTCACTGATGTTTTGGGGTTGTTTTGCTGCCTCTGGCACTGGGTGCCTTGAATGTGTGCAAGGCATCATGAAATCTGAGGATTACCAACGGATTTTGGGTCGCACTGTAGAGCCCAGTGTCAGAAAGCTGGGTTTGCGTCGGAGATCTTGGGTCTTCCAGCAGGACAATGACCCCAAACATACGTCAAAAAGCACCCAGAAATGGATGGCAACAAAGTGCTGGAGAGTTCTGAAGTGGCCAGCAATGAGTCCAGATCTCAATCCCATTGAACACCTGTGGAGAGATCTTAAAATTGCTGTTGGGAAGAGGCGCCCTTCCAATAAGAGAGACCTGGAGCAGTCTGCAAAGGAAGAGTGGTCCAAAATTCCGGGTGAGAGGTGTAAGAAGCTTATTGATGGTTATCGGAAGCGACTGATTTCAGTTATTTATTCCAAAGGGTATGCAACCAAATATTAAGTAAAGGGTGCCAATGATTTTGTCCAGCCCATTTTTGGAGTTTTGTGTGACATTATGTCCAATTTGCTTTTTTCCCTCCCTTTTTTGGTTTTGTTCCAATACACACAAAGGGAATAAACATGTGTATAACAAAACATGTGTTACTGCAATACTTTTCTGTGAGAAATACTTCATTTTCTGGAAAAATTTCAGGGGTGCCAACATTTACGGCCATGACTGTACACACACACACACACACACACACACACACACACACACTATTATTCCCTCTTATTTCTATCTCTATTTTAACTTTTTTCCCCATATCACTATAATATTCAAAGACGTTTCTTTTCTATTTCCCATCTTTCACCTGTTTTATTATTCATATTTCCCTTGTTTAACTCTGCACATCTATTTATATTAAAGTTTCATCCTTCATTCTTTCATTATTCAATGTCTCAATGTGCACGTCTAATACCAATCACAATCCTTTAAACATTTAAAGTACATCTGTTCATGTTCTTTCCAATCCTCCAATGTGGGGGAGCGGACCTGATGGGCATTATGGAGACCTGGTTGGGCCAGGAGGGGGGAGTTCCCCTTGTAGATATGTGCCCACCAGGCTTCCATGCATTCCATCAGCCGAGAGCTCAGGGTAGGGGCGGGGGGGGGTGGCGGTTATTATAAAGGAAGGTCCGGATCCGAGGGAGACCACTGTACCACAGATAGCCGGATGTGAGTCCCTCTCTGTGAAGTGGGGTTGTGGAGTGCAGATGGGCCTGTTGATCACGTACCTGGCTCCCTGCCACGTGGCAACGGCCCTGCCCAAGCTGCTCAATGTCATAGCCGGGATGGCGGTTGATACCCCCAGGCTTTTGGTCATGGGGGATTTTAACCTTCCATCCGTCGGTGAAATGTCTGAGGTGGCTCGGGAGTTCATGGCTTCCATGACAGCTATGGACCTGACTCAGTTAATTCATAGCCCCACTCACATTGGCGGACACACCCTGGACTTAGTTTTTATCTCTGGTCAGTGGTTGAGTGGCCTTGATATAGGGGATATAGTCATTGAACCCTTGTCATGGTCTGACCACTCGCTCCTTCGACTAGACTTTCTAACCGCTACACCCCGCCGCAGGGAGGCGGAACCGACTAGGTGGTTCCGCCCCAGGCACCTGATGGATCCTGATAGGTTCCAGACGGAGCTTGGGCCAATTCCTGACACTCTGGCTCATGACTCAACTGAGGACTTGGTGGCCGCCTGGGACAGTGTGGCCGCCGGGGCCTTGGACCGCGTCGTGCCTTTGCGGCCTCTGACCCAGCACCGAACTCGCCTAGCTCCTTGGTTCTCTGAGGAGCTGAGGGAGATAAAGCGCCAGAAAAGACGCCTGGAGAGTGGTTGGAGGACCAGCCGTTCTGAATCTGACCGAACACTGGTGAAGTCTTATATTAAGACCTACCTAGTGGCGATAAAAGCGGCTAAATCTAACTATTTTGCCGCTCTTATTGCGTCATCAGATAATCACCCAGCTGCACTGTTTAGGGTGACCTGCTCCCTCCTCCATCTGGAAGCACGGGATGACCCCTTGCAGGGCCGAGCTGAGGACTTTGTGCAGTATCTGCATGATAAGATCGCTCAGATTCGGGAAGGCTTGGCCTCTGACTGGGTAAGTTCAGACGGGGTGACTGAGGCAGGTCTTGAGAAGGTTACCTGGGAGGAGTTTCATCCTGTGGCTCTTGAGGATGTGGACAGGATTCTGGGACGGCTGAACACAACCACATGTTTATTGGACCCGTGTCCCTCCTGGTTGGTGCTGGCTTCCCGGGAGGTTACACGAGGCTGGCTCCAGAGGATTATTAACGTTTCTTTGAGTGAAGGTGTCCTGCTGGCCGCTTTGAAAGAAGCGGTGGTGAGGCCCCTCCTCAAGAAGCCCTCTCTGGACCCGGCTGTTTTGGCTAATTATCGTCCAGTCTCCAACCTTCGTTTTATCGTGAAGGTTGTCAAGAGTGTGGTGGCGCGGCAGCTTCCCCAGTACCTGGATGAAGCTGTCTATCTAGACCTGCTCCACTCCGGCTTCAGGCCTGGGCACAGCACGGAAACGGCATTGGTCGCGTTGGTGGATGATCTCTGGAGGGCTCGGGATAGGGGTTGTTCCTCTATCCTGGTCCTGTTAGATCTCTCAGCGGCTTTTGATACCATTGACCATGGTATCATGTTGGAGGGGCTGGGGGTGGGGGGCACCGTTTTGCGGTGGTTCTCCTCCTACCTCTCCGACCGGTCACAATCTGTGTTGACAGGGGGGCAGCGGTCGGCCCCGAGGCACCTCGTTTGTGGGGTACCGCAAGGGTCGGTCCTCTTGCCCCTCCTGATCAACATTTATGTAAAGCCGCTGGGTGAGATCATCCATGGCTTTGCGGTGGAGTTCCATCAGTATGCTGATGACACTCAGCTGTACATTTCCACCCCAGGCCACCCCAACGATGCCTTTGAAGTGATGTCCCGGTGCCTGGAGGCCGTGCGGGCCTGGATGGGGAGAAACAGGCTCCGACTCAACCCTTCCAAGACTGTGTGGCTGTGGCTTCCGGCATCCCAATATAGCCAGCTGGTGCCATCGCTGGCTATTGGGGGCGAATCACTGGCCCCCACAGAGAGGGCTTGCAACTTGGGCATCCTCCTCGATGCACGGCTGTCTTTAGAAGAGCATATGACGGCCGTGGCCAGGGGGGCTTTCTATCAGGTTCGCCTGATACGCCAGTTTCATCCCTTTCTGGATCGGGACTCCCTACGCACAGTCACTCAGGCACTCGTCACTTCCCGCCTGGACTACTGCAACGCTCTCTACATGGGGCTTCCCTTGGGGTGCATCCGGAGGCTCCAGCTGGTCCAGAACGCGGCTGTGTGGGGGATTATGGGAGCAACAGGGTGCTCCCATGTGACACCTCTCCTGCGCGAGCTGCAACTGGCTCCCAGTGGTCTTCCGGGTGCGCTTCAAGGTGTTGGTGACCACCTTTAAAGTGCTCCATGGCTTAGGGCCGGGGTATCTACGAGACCGCCTGCTGCTACCAATAGCCTCCCACCAGCCAATACGTTCGCAGAAAGAGGGCCTCCTCAGGGTGCCGTCCGCCAGACAATGTCGGCTGGCGACCCCCAGGGGGACAGCCTTCTCTGTGGTGGCATCCACCCTTTGGAATGACCTACCCCCAGAGATTCACACGATATCAGACCTCCGCACTTTTCGCCGAGCCCTGAAAACACATCTATTCCATCTAGCTGGGCTGGCTTGACCCCATCTGTTTTAGTTTTTAATTGGAACTTAGTTTTAATGGGTTTTAAATTAGGCCGAAAATTATTTAATTATTTTAAATTGTTTTTTAAATTTTGTAATGTTCTGTTTTATCCCGGCTGTTCACCGCCCTGAGTCCTGCCAGGAGAAGGGCGGTATACAAATTTAATAAAATGAAATGAAAATGAAATGTGTAATTCTACTATTAATATATATGTTTACATTAAAATATATTCTTTCATTTTCTAATCGTCCATTATTTAATTTTATCATTTCACTGCTAATCATATTTTTATACATGTTTAATAACATCATCATTCAAACTCTAATTTTCCAATTAATGCTTAATTCTTATTCATAATTTTTTCATAATTCCCCTATTTCACTCTTCACATCTATTTTTATTAAAGTATTTATCCTAATGCCTGTTGCACTACATACAAAATAATTATCCATCCTATATAATTCTAATATTAATACACATTATTGAAGTATATTCATGGAAGATCTTTTACTCTTTGTTTCCCCCCTTATCCATCATCTCTTGCCCACGTCCAAATTTTTAGCCTTTTTTGGGGGGGGGGGGCTTGCCTCCCATATTCTTCTCTTAAATCTTTTACTCCATCTACTTCTAAATCTATTTTCTGACTATGCAATCTAAGTTTTTCTCCCCTCTCTACCCTTTCCCACTGTCTAGTTTTAAAGCTATCTGTTCTAGCCCCTATCTTTTTCCCCCAAGCATCTTCCTGTTCCTCCCATTTCCTTTTTAAATCTTTTAAAGTGATTTCCCCATTTCAATTCCTTAATCATTATTAATTTTGGTAATATCGCCTCCTTGTTGTCTTCTTTTTGCTGGTTTCTCAGTTCTACTTTCCCCTCCATTCCTTCTGATGGCTCCATTCTTTCCTCATTGTCCTGGTGTTTGCTCATTGTCCCTTGTATAATATTTTCCAGTTTTGGTCTATGCGATCAAATATTTCCACCATCTCCTTATGTTGTTCCTGTATAAGGTCCTTAATACTTTGAAACATTAGCTCCATTCCATTTGGATCTCCACTCACTTTCTCCTTGTGTTCCCCCTTTTTTAAGAGGTTTCTTCTTTAGCCAATTGTTCAGGAATCATTGATTCAAAAACAGAGCTTCCAAGTCACAATTTTAAGGTCTCATCAGTGGTCAGTCAAATCAATTTTAATACACCAGGGGATTATCCACACCTCCTCTAGTCACTTTTTTAAGTAGTTTTTATTAAGCACTTTTCTTTGTTTTGTATCACAATTTCAATCTTTACAGCGCTCCGGCATCAGTATATCTCATAGGTACATACCAGTTATTTCCATTATTCCTCCTTTCCATTTGTGTACATATCTGTTCTATACATTATATCATTATTGTAGTTTCGTAACTATATATATTACCTTTTAACTTTAAAATACCTCTTAAATTACATTTACATTCTTATTCTTTACTTCTATTCTCTAACCAGTTATACCATGTGTCCCAAATCAAATAGTATTCCGTTTCTCCTCTTTCTTTTATTTCCATTGTTAGCCTAGCCATCTCCGCACATTCTAGCACCTTTGATAAAAAAAGCACCATCTCTTCTAGTCACTTTTATATGTTCAATACTATTCAGGGGTCTCTTAGCTAAAGTTCTTGTTTAATATTCAAATCTTCAGTGGTCTTAGAATAGATACATGTAATTCAGTAAATGTTTTCAGTCCTTTCAATGGTTATTCCCAAGTTGCATAGTTCCTCTTTCATCAGCAGATGGCTCTCTCTGCTTCAACCTGCTTCAGCCTCTCTGCTTTGTTGTTGACAAGTCCAATTTAATTATTTTTAATTATAAATCCAGTAAATGAACAGTATTAATAAAAAAACGTTTGGGACCATGATTCCAGCATTTTAATATGTCTTCTCAATGCCACGTCTTTTTGCTTTGAGAGTTCAATTTTCTATTTATTTTTTTAAAACAAATTTTCTCTTCTTAAATTCTCCAGTATTTTTTCAAAGTGTTTGCACACTGCTATGACAAATAGTTCTAAATATATATTCCCCTTAGATTTCTTGGGGTCAGATTTCAGCAAAAAATATTCTCTCACCCAGTTTGCACACCATTCACCGTCTCTTTGCTCCTGCACTGTCTTAGGTATTCAGACTGCCCCCAGCTTCATGGCAGCCATGTTTGCTGCTGCTGCTCCTTGTTTTCAGATGAGTGGGCTTTCAGAGTCAGAGAGGAGAGATGCAGCTCCTCTCGACCTGCGAGGCGGTCCCCCTTTACTTCGCCACCCCTCCAGGGTGGCTATGGCTCCAATTGGAGCCCTCCAACAGGGAGAGCTCAGAATGGGGCCGTGGAGCTCATGGTCCTCGCTTCCAATAGCGCCGGAAGTACAGCTGGAAGTCAACCCAAGTGGCTTCAGAGAGGGGGTATCCCTTCCAATGTACAAGGTACTGCAACCTGCCCCTATGCAGTCTTGAACCTAAAATCTTGTTCACCTTGAAATGAGCCTCCCCCTGTACGACTATTGGTTTCAGGGCTGCCCGATCTATTGGCCTGATCAGGGAGCCTACCGCCGGTTACTGTGAAAGACTGGATACACTTTCCCTAGCAGGCAAGAGGGCCTAAGGTGTACTATGATGGGGTTTATTATTTTCTCTATTGGGAAAGGGTCCATAAACTTTGGTCCTAGCTTTTTGCATGGAAGTTTTAGTCTGAGGTATTTCGTCGAGAGGTAGACCTTGCTCCTGACCCAAAACAGCTCTTGGGGTCTGCAGCGCTTGTCCGCTTGTGCTTTATAGGTTTTCGCCGTTTCCCGCAGAGCACACTTGGTATTTTCCTACCCCTCCTTCAAAGACTCCATCCATTCATTTAAGGACACTGATGAGGGGGGTTCCCTGGGGAGCTCGGGCATGGGGACAAACTCCATGCTGCTAGTGACCTGAAAAGGGGTTAGACCAGTACTGCTGTGCACAGCATTATTGTATGCCACTTCAGCAAATGGCAGCAACTCTGCCCAATTGGATTGCTGATAGTTGACATAACACCTTAAATACTCTGCCACCATAGCCTTAGCTCATTCTGCGGCCCCATTGGTAGTTGGATAAAAAGCCCCTGTGAGGACCCAATGGACCTAACAAACTCCCTCCAGAATTTAGCAGTGAACTGGACTGTCAGAAATGATTACGGGGGACACCATGCAACCTGTACATTTGCTTAATGAATAGCTTAGCCAGTTTTTATGCTGAGGGGAGCCCAGAGCAGGTGGTGATGTGGGCTTGTTTTGAGAATAGGTCTATCATGGTCCAGATGACCATATTTCCCCTGCTTTCAGGGAGCTCAACAATAAAGTCCATAGCAATCTCCTCCCAGGGTCTAGACGGGTCTGCCACCTGCTGCAGTAGCCCCAGGGGTCTCCCTGGTCTTTTTTTCATGGCTGCACACATTGCACAGCTTTTGACATAGTCCTCAATGTCTTTCTTCATCTTGGGCCACCAGAACTGTCTTCTGGCCAAATGCAAGGTCTCAGGTTGGGTGGGGGGAATCAAGGCGTGAATCACTTATTCACGTTTGCTGTCGTATTGTGGCTTGCATGACAGGGTGTCTGCCAGAAGGTTTTTTCCCCCATGGATGTACTTCAGCTCGAAGTTGAACCTTCTGAAGTACTGTGCCCAGCAGACTTATTTGGGGGAAAGCCTTCATGGGTTTTTGAGTGCTTCTAGGTTCTTGTGGTTGGTCCACACTTCAAACGGAATATGACTGCCCTCGAGGAAGTGTCTCCAGGTCCATAAGGCCCAATGAACCGTGAAGGCTTCCTTCACCCACACCGCCTATCTCCTTTCTGTCTCCATTAGTTTTTTTGAGGTGTACGCGCAAGGTTGTAAGTCATTGTTGCCATTTTTCTGAAGGAGGACTGCCGCGACAGCCACGTTGCTGGCATCAGCATGGACGATGAAGGGTTGTTATGGGTCAGGGTGCCTGAGGGTTGGCTCCTTGGCGAACAAGGTTTTTAGCATCTCGAACGCCCGCTGGCATTCTAAAGTCCAGTTTAGGGGTTGGCTTGGCTGTGGTTGTTGCGCCCCCCCCATCTCACAGGTTCAAGCTCCGGACTTAAACCAGTATGAAAATGCCACATGCTTGTAGGCTAACTGGGTTTATTCAGCTGGACTCTGGCACACAATGAGTTCTAGCAGCAGCAAAACAGCACAATGCAAAGGTGCAAAGTCAGCGCTGGGAGCTTCCACCTCCCAGCGTGGTTTATTTAGGCGGGCCATGCCCTTCCACCGGTGCTGGCCTTGCCCCGTTGTCAGCTATGTGTTAGCCTGCCCAGCTGGGCTCTGCCCAGCCGTTCCATGACCTGGAACAACTGATTGTCTGGCCAGAACAGCTGATCATCCCTTGGAGCTCTGAATCGCAGCCAGCGGCTTGTCTCATGTCGCCATGCCTCCCCACTTCACAGCTGATCTCCGTCGCTGCTGCAGCCTTTCCTACACCCCCCCATCACTGGTGCTCCGGTGCTCCTGTTGCCACAGTCCGACACCCCCCTTCACCAGTGCTCCATCCTGCTCTGGCATGGCAGACCCCGGATTTCAGGGTTTGACAGGCAGCTCCCCTCTACCAGGCCCACACCTGGAAGACAGTAAGCAGAATCAGTGAGTCTCTAGGGCGAGACATTATCACATTCAATCTCTCACATCCTCACCTGGTTTGCAGGGATGCCTTTTATGAAACTTGGTAATCAGCTGGTCTGCCTGAATACCCCTACTCGCCACCCATGAGGCTCCATGAGAGGATAGCCCTTCCATCGAACCAGATACTGCAGCTGACCCCGATGTAGTCGGGAATCTAACACTTTGTCAATCTCATAATGGGTGTCCCCCCCCCACCTCCACATGTTCAGGTAATGAGACCACTGGTGACTCAGTGTGGGCTTCCATTACTGGCTTCAGCAAACTGCTGTGAAATATTGGGTGCATTTTACCCAACAATCGGGGTAACTTTAGCTCCACCATTACAGGATTAATTACTCACACGATGGGGAAAGGGCCCAGGAACTTCGGGCCCAGTTTTCGACAGGGGACCTTTAATTTTAAATACTTGGTTGACAGGTACACCCTCTCCCCCACCTGGAACGGCTTCTGCAGAGCCCATTTTTTATCAGGCTGCACCTTCTGGGTCTCTGCAGCCTTCCATAGGGCCATTTTCACAGCTCCCCACACCCCCTGCAGGGTGTCTACCCATTCTTGTGGCCTGATCAGCGTAGGGGTCTCTCGAGGATATTCTGGTATAGGAACAAAGTCTTGTCCGTGCACCACCTGGAAGGGGGTAAACCCTGTACTGCTATAGACCGCATTATTGTATGCCACCTCCGCAAATGGTAGGAGATCCGCCCAGTTAGGTTGTTGGTAGGTGACATAGCACCTAAAGTATTGTTCCACTATGGCGTTGGTTCTCTCTGATGCCCCGTTAGTACTTGGATGGAATGCCGAGCTTAACCCGTGGGATGACCCTAGCATCCAGATGAATTCCCACCAGAATCTGGCCATGAACTGGAACCCCCGATCTGAAATGATCCTCCGTGGCACACCGTGGATGCGATAGATATATAACAGAAACAGTTTAGCCAACTTCCATGCAGAATTTTTAGGAATCCAAAGTGTCCCACCTGTTTCATGCTGTGGCACCTCCATAGCACTTGTGGCCTCAGGGAGTTGGGTACATACAATTTTCTGCCTTTCCATGCCACCCTGTCCCGGTGAGTGAGCAGGGTCTGGTGCTCCAGGAACCAAGGGTCCATTAATAGTTCAGTTTGTAAGTGATGGGTCAATTTGTCAGTGCTCACGACTGGTCGCTGGGCCGAAATCCATGCAGCTTGTTGCGGTGAAGGGGGAATGATGCCGTGCCATGCACCACCTCCTCCCTGCGTCTGTTGTATTGCAGCATCCTAGACAATGCATCTGCCAGGAAGTTTCTTCCCCCAGTGAAATACTTCAAAGTAAAACGAAAACTTTGGAAGTGCTGCACCCACTGCACCTTTTATAGTCTGTCCACACCTTGAATGGCACTTTACTCCCCTCCAGGAGATGGCGCCATGTCATTAGGGCCCACCGAACAGTGAAAGCCTCTTTCTCCCAGATAGCCCACTGCCGTTCGGTTTTTGTGAGTTTGCAGGAGGTGTACACACACAGCTGTAACGTGCCCTGTTCGCTCGCCTGGAGAAGTACAGCCACTACTGCTACATCGCTGGTGTCCACCTGGATTACAAAGGCTTGTTCAAGATCTGGATGTTTTAGTACCGGCTCTTTGGCGAACAAGGCTTTTAGGGTTTCAAATGCCTGCTGGCATTCCACCATCCAGTGAAGCAGTTGACCTGGTCGGGGCTTTATCTCTGTGTGCTTTGTCTTCAGGAGGTCTGTTAATGGCAGGGCCACTTTGGCAAATGAGGGGATGAATTGTTGATAAAAATTTGCGAAACCCAGGAAACTCTGCAACTGTTTGTGAGTCGTCGGTGCCTGCCAGCCCAGAACTGCCTGGACTTTGGTTGGATTCTTCTCCACTCCAGTACTGGATACACGGTACCCCAGATAATCCAATCGGGTTTGGTGGAAATCGCACTTTGACAACTTTTAACATAGAGGTTGGCTGCCAACAGCTTCTTCAAGATCTGCCTAACCAGCTGGGTGTGCTCATCCATAGTCCGGGTGTAAATGAGGATATTGTCAAGATACATGAGCACCCCTTGATACAAGTGCTCATGTAACACCTCGTTGATCAGCTGCATGAATACAGCCGGAGCCCCCTGCAGGCCGAAAGGCATCACCCAAAACTGGAAACTCCCCAAAGGTCAGTTGAAAGTGGTCTTCCACTCGTCTCCCTCCTTGATTTTCACCCTGTAGTATGCCTCCCTCAGATCCAATTTCGTGAATATCCTCCCCTTAGCCAGGTGGGATAGCATGTCTTTCATAAGGGGTAGAGGGTACGTGTTCTCCATGCACACATCATTGATACCCCTGAAGTCCATGCATAAACGCATTGTCCCATCCTTCTCCTTAAAAAGGACGGGGGGCCGTGATCGAGTGAGCGGGTTGAATGAAGTCCCAAGCTAAATTCTTATCTATGTACAGTTGCAAGAAAAAGTATGTGAACCCCTTGGGATTACGTGGAGTTTTGCATGAATTGGTCATAAGATGTGCTCTGAACTTCATCTAAATCACAACAATAGAAAAACAGTCTGCTTAAAATAATACTACACAAACATTAGATGTTGCCATGGTTTAATTGAACATAACATGTAAACATTCACAGTGCAGGGAAGAAAAAGTATGTGAGCCCCTAGCCTAATGACTTCTCCAAGAGCTAATTGCAGCCAGGAGTGAGCCAACCTTGACTCCAATCAGTGTAATGATATTGGATGTGTTGCTGACAGCTGTCCTACCCTTTAAAAACACACACCTGTTTTGGGTTTACTGGTTTCAAGAAGCACTGTCTGATGTGAACCATGCCTCGCAGAAAAGAGCTCTCAGAAGACCTACGATCAAGAATTGTTGACTTGCATGAAGCTGGAAAGGGTTACAAAAGTATCTCCAAAAGCCTTGATGTTCATGTGTCCACGGTAAGACAGACTGTCTACAAATGGAATGCTAGGCCATGTCCAATCTCACCAGCTCGGTGACTTCCCCCAACAGGGACCCATCAACCTGCTCAAACTGTACAGGCTTGGCCAATGCCTTGACCTGTATCCCCAGGCCTGTGGCTACCACTTGGCTGATCAGGCACTGGGTACACCCTGAATCAATTAGTGCCTTATACCTACCCCCTTTACCTGACTGGGGGGCCATTATGGTCACAGGGATGACGAAGGGCCGCACAGGTTCACTCACCATCGGGTTCCCGTCCCCATTATCGTCGCTGTCATAGGAGGGATGTGTTTTGACCTAGGCTTCCTGAGAAAGCATAAAACATAATCTTAGTCCCCAAAATCTCTTTTATTGAGACAGCTGTGAATTATGGTCATCCACAGCCTATAATGATTCACAAACAAACTGTGAAGATTCCGACAGATGTCTGCTCAAGTTGACACAGTCTTTCAGGGTAATGTTGATAAGCACCCACCTTTATCTTCCTTGAAACTCTGCCAGAGACCCAATTGACAATTAGTTTTGCAAGGCCAAACAGAGCACAGAGTCAAACGGACTTCTCAGAGCTTGAATTGACTATATGAACTAAATTGCTTCCTGCAAAGGCTCACGTCTGATTGCTCCTCTTTTATGTCTTATGGGAGGAGCCAATCATCTCCAAGCCTTACTCCCGAGTCACCCTTTTTTTCTTAATTGTTCTGGCCTTCTGGCAGCTCTGCGCATGCACACACTGGGAACAGGCTCACACTGTTCTTCTGCCTCGCTGATTTCAGATTCCAGAGGCTCTGGAGGCAGCACATAACTACCAGATGGCCCTGGCCCACTCTCTGCCTCTGATGCAGAGCCCTCATCCGAGCCTTCCCCAGACTCCAGGACTGGCTCACGTTCCTCCCCAACCTCCTCACTGTCTGAATCTGCTGCTAGCTCTGTTGGCCACTGGAAGGCCACAACAGGTTGGTATTCGCTTGCCGCTGTCCCCCCCCCCCCCCCCACACACACACGGTTGGAGACGGTGGTACCTCCACTGCCTGGTTTGCAGCCCTGGACTTCTCGGGTGTCTTCAGAGGGATTTTCTTCAGGTGGCTCAGCCGAGGAGGACCTGCTTTAGCCTGCGGGGTAGAGGCCGGACAATGGCCTGCCTGGTCACACTGGAAACATTTCATTGGTGGTTGGGCGATGCCCTCCTGGGACCATGCCACTGGAATGGGGCCTGCTGTACTAGCGATGAGTGGTCGCTCCCCGACTCTCCGTGGTCAAGTGCCAAACTCCCCCTTGAGTCAACACTCCCGCAGTTCAGCATCTAGTTCCACAACCACCTGGCACCAGTGCGGTAGGCACAGGCCTGGTGTAAATTCCAGTCCAGGCCTGCCTTGAAATGATGGACCAGCAGGCGCTCAGGCCAGCCCATCACCTTACCGGCGGCCCTGTGGAAGTCCCGGATATAGTCCCCCGCTGACTGGCCTTGTCACAGCACGAGAAGTTCCACCTTCGCCTGGTGTACTCTGGCCACGTCCTCAAACCGACCCCATAGCACCTCCAGGAAGAGGACAATGTCCGCCAATTCACCAGCATGCTTATTATGGAGGGTTGCTACCCACTCGGCTGCCTCTCCTCCCCAAGACTGCCATCACTGCCGCCACCATCACCCACTGCAATGGGTAGAAGTGGCCATAGCAGTCCAGGTGGGTAATAACCTGGCTTAGAAAAAGAGCCAGGCGTTCAGGATCCCCATCGAACGTGGCTTTTAGGGTAAGGGGTTCCATGACTGGTGGATAAGGCCAATATACCATGGGCCACCTGGTCCCTGCGGACCTTAGTCGGCCTGGCATTGACCTGGGACCCCAGGTGCCATTAGGGGCTCCTGGCGGCCTGGCTGTGGGGCCGTATGTGGGGCCCAGTACTGGGAAACTCCTTCCCCTGCTCTGTTGGTTGCTCCAGTCAACAGTCCTGGTCTTCCTGTCATGGACCCCAATGATGAACCCCACTCTGGGCCACTCATCGGCGGGACCTCCCGTTATCTGTATGGGGCGGTGTCCAGTCGAAGCTTCGGACTGGCCAATCGAACCCTGGAAGGCAGTACAACACTCGGCTTTGGCTCCTGCTGCCGTGCTGGCCAGGTAGCTGCCTCACCCCCCAGGTCCCATGGCTGCCAGGTAGAGGCCTCCCGAAAGCTGGCCTCTCCGAACCATTCCTGCAGTATCTCCATAGTTTGGCTGCCGGGTGTGGTTGAGTAGCTGATCTCGTCATCGTCGCCAGTCAACCTTCGTTCCTGCCACAGACTCAAATGCGCCCCAGAATAACTGGGGTGTGATAGCTGGGGTCCAGTCCCAGTAGTTACAGACGAGCTGTGCCACCACTCCCCCATGGGGCTTTGCTCCTGGGACACGTCTGTGGCCGGCTGTACCTGTGGCAGTGATGCAACATGCTCCTTTGGATGCACATCTGGCAGCACTTGCTCCCACCTTGCTCCGGCATGAGGACCACCTCCGCCACCTGCTCCTCCAACGTGCCTACATTGGCTGCTGGAGCCATCCCCTCTGCCATCCTCCCTACCATTCTCCTACCTTACAGTTGAAAGAAGCAGGCAAAGGTAGTTAGAGGGAGCGCTGACTTCCTCTCACAGGTCCAAGCTCTGGACCTAAATCAGTATGAAAATGCCACATGCCTATAGGCTAACTGGCTTTATTCAGCCGGACTCTGGCACACAATGAGTTCTAGCAGCAGCAAAACAGCAGAATGCCAAGAAGCAAAGTCAGCGCTGGGAGCTTCCGCCTCCCAGCGTGGTTTATTTAGGCAGGCCACGCCCTTACCCTGGTGCTGGCCTCGCCCCGTTGTCAACTATGTATTAGCCTGCGTTAGCCTGCCCAGCTGGGCTCCACCCAGCTGTTCCATGACCTGGAACATCTGATTGTCAGGCCGGAACATCTGATTGTCACTTGGAGCTCCAAATCCCCGGCCAGCAGCTTGTCTCGCGTCACAACACCTCCCCGCTTCACAACTGATCTCCATCACTGCCTCCGTCACCGCTGCAGCCTTTCTTACACCCCCCATCACCGGTGCTCCGGTGCTCCTGTTGCCACGGTCCAACACCCCCCTTCACCAGTGCTCTGTCCCGCCCCGGCATGGAAAACCCCAGACTTCAGGGTTTGACACCCCATTTTTAACAGTTCAGTGATGGGCAGGGCAATCTCAGCGAAGGATGGGATGAATTGCCAGTAGAAGTTGGCGAATCCTAGAATCCTTTAAAGCTTTGTAGCTGTTTTCTGGTGCGTGGGGACTACCAGTCTAGGACTGCTTTCACTGGCTGGATCCATCTCCACTCCTTCATTTGACACTCGGTAGCCCAGGTAGTCTAGGCTAGTCTTGTGAAACTCGCATTTTGACAGCTTCATGTATAGCTTAGCTGCAAGTAACTTTTCCAAGACTTGGCGCACCAGTTTGCTGTGCTCCTCTAGGGTCTCAGTGAAGATAAGAATGTCGTCCAGGTAAATGAGAACTCCCTTGAACAGGTGCTCATGCAGTACCTTGTTTATTAGTTGTGTGAAGACCACAGGGGCTCTCTGTAGCCCGAAGGGCATTACTTTGAATTGGAAGCTGCCCAGGGGGCAGTTAAAGGCAGTTTTCCACTAATCTCCTTCTCTTATTTGCACCCAGTAGTATGCTTCTCGTAGGTCTAGTTTGGTGAACACCTTCCCCTTGGCCAGGTAACTAGCATGTCCTTCATGAGGGGCAGTGGGTAGGTGTTTTCCATGCACATGGCGTTAATACCTCTAAAATTGACACATAATCTCATCGACCCATCTTTCTTCTCTTTGAAGAGGACAGGGGTGGCTACCTGGGATTTGGCAGGTTGGATGAATCCTCGGGCCAAATTGGCGTCGATGTATTCCCTTAATTGAGTCAACTCTCTTGGGGTCATGGAATACATCTTTGGTTTGGGTAGTTTAACCCCTGGTACAAACTCTATGGTGCAATCGGTAGGTTGGTGAGGTGGGAGTGCATTGCATTCTTCCTCGCTAAATGCCTCTGCTAGGTCTAGATATTACCTGGGGGCTTCCTAGGCACGCTTCTGCTGTGGCAGCTGCTTTTTTGCCATTTTGTGGCTTGGCTATCTTTTCCCCACAGTGTCAGATGTGGGAAGGGGGCTTAACCCCAGCTTTATTTTCTGGTAGCCGTCTTCCCAGGAGATGGTGAGACACCATTTGCCCAGCCATGCCAGTCCCAAGATTATTGCTTCTGGCATTTTTGGTGCCACCACGAATCGGATAAGTTCCCAGTGGTGGCCCATCTCTAAGCGTACTGGTTCGGTGATCAGAGTGGCAGGGGTCCCCCCAATTAGTGACCTATTGACTTGTTCAAAGCTTATAGCGTTGACTAGGGGTTGCACCTGGATACCTAGCTTTTGGCAGAGGGGGAGGCTGATCAGGCAACGGGTGCATCCCATATCTATGACGGCCTCTACTTCCCCTTGGGCTCCCATATTGGGCACCACTAATCTCGACTTGCTGGTGAACGGACGGATGGGTTTACTCACCATCAGGTCATCCTCGTTTCTGACGCTGCTGTCGTCTGCTGTCAGTGATGGTGCCTCTTGGGCCAGATTTCCGCCTCCCTTTGCAGAGGGGGGGGAGACCTTGATGGCTTGGTGGGCTATTTTCCCTCCTGTGGATCTCCACGGTGGTGTTTTGGGCTTTGCTGGCCCAGGAGCTTTTGGCTGGGGAATGGGTGCCAGCACCAGGCATTCTGATACGCGATGGCCTTGCTGCCCGCACTGAAAACATTTGATCAGTGCAATCGAGGCCCCCCTGGGCGGTTCTTCCACTTGGTGGGAGGTGGGCCACCGGCTGAGTTGTCTCTTTGGCTTTTTCTGTGACGTTTCCTTTGGGTGCGGGTGGATCTTGAGGTCCATGGCCACTGGCATCCGGTACCAGTCATGGATGCGGTTGGGGATTCCCCAGAAGACACAGGCGTTGCGTAGTTCCTGGTCCAGACCTTCCTTGAAGTAGTGGACCAAGAGGCGTTCAGGCCAGTACCGCAATTTTCCAGCGAGTACTCTTCTGCTGGGTTAGGGTTAGCCCCTTTGCTTGATCGCCTTAATCTCCACCTTGGCTTCATGGCCCTGGGCTGAGTCTTCGAACCTCATCCTTAACTCCTGCAGGAAGTCATTGCTGAGATCATTTCTTGGTCAGTGAGATAATCATCTCCATAGCGGTTAATGTGGGTCCAGACCCGGTTCAGATAGAAGGCCAACTTGTCTGGGCTTCTGTCAAAGGCAGCCCTGAAGCGGGGTGGGGCTGCGAGCCGTGCAGGTGGTGGGGATGGCTGGGGCACAGGAACAGGAGCAGGCGTCCACTGGAGCTGGACCCAGCCTTGACCCGGGTAGTATGCCCATCCGGGCAGCACCTGCCCTGCTGGTGGCATCTGGGACTGCCCCACTGGGCTGGCGGGTCTCCAACACCTGGGAGGGCTCCCCCGTGGGCCGGGCTCAACTGAGCTGATGGAGGTGGTGGAGGGCTGACAGGTCGGGCTGTGAAGGAAGTAACTCGGGCCCTCCTGGGGAGACTTGGTTGCATGCTGCATTACGCTAGTGCAGGGGTCTGTAACCTTAAACACTCAAAGAGCCATTTGGACCCGTTTCCCACGAAAAGAAAACACTGGGAGCCACAAAACCTGGGTGCGCGTGGTCAACTCAATGTCACTCCCACCCAGTCACATGACCCGCCAGCCACACCTACCTGGGTTTTGTGGCTCCAGGTGTTTTCTGTGGGAAATGGGTCTCTCTCTCTCTCTCTCTCTCTCTCCCTCTCTCTTGTTTTTCTCTTTTTCCTCTCCCTCTCCCTCCCTCCCTCCCTCTCTTTCTTCCTTTCTTTCTCTCCCCTTCTCTCTCGTTTCCCTCTTTTTCCTCTCATTCTCTCCCTCCAGCTCTCTCATTTCTGTGTCCCTCTCCCTCTCTCTCCACCTTCTCTCTCTCTCATTTGTTTCTTTTTCCTCTCTCATTCTCTCTCTCCATCATTTTGTCATTTCTCTCTCTTTTCCCCTTTTCTCTCTCATCTCTCTAGCTCTCTTTCCCTCCCTCTCTCTCTTCCCCCTCTCTCTTCCCCCCCTCTCGTGTGTGTGTGTGGTTTTTTTTTTTGCTGATGTTCTTTCTTCTTCTTTGGATGCTTTTTATCATATGATTTAAATCAAGAGTCATTTCAGGTTCCCAGATAAATGAAGCTCTTTCGCTCCCCTGCTGTGGCTCCCTGGTGGCTGGCTGGCCCCACCCCTCGCCCTAACCTCCCAGTCACTCCTCACATAGTCTGATAAGAAAAGGGCAACGGCGGGGATGGAGACTCGCTCCATATTCCAGAGCGGGAGGGAAGCGCACCTGTACCTGCCTCTCATCTCGCGGGCGCTTCTTCCGGCGCTTCTTGGTGCTGCGTGCACCTCGGTCACTCAAGGAGACACGCGACTTTCTCTCCACCCCAAGACACTGGCCCAGCCTGGCTGCGGCCGATGCTCCACGTCATAATGGGCTCCAGGAGGAGGGGATGCCGTTTCCCCCATTGTGAAGCACGCTAAATTTAAGTACACCATTGCCTGGCTGGACGTCTGATGCTGCCATATGTTACAGAGGCTCAGTTGGCTGAGCTTCTCTGGCAACCCCTCCAGGGTCTGGCTGCGGGTTGTGGTCTGGTATTTCCACTCCCTGGACTCGCTGAGGTCCAGGGGTCCCATTGACCTCCACTCGAGGATCGCTGTCCCCTCCTCTCTCATTGAAGTGACCATGTGTTTTCTCATCGGCTCCTGGAACGCAGATCAGTAGCCGGTGTCTTCCTCTGCATAGTAAAGCTCCTGGGTGGCTGACTACTTGCCATGAGTTTTGGGCTGGGCGCTCAACTGTCGCTCAACCTCCGCCACCGCTGCTGCCACCTGCTGGGGTGAGGGGGGATATTGTAGGCTTTCAGCATATCCTCCACAAGCCCCGTCGGCTGCCGCCGTCTCCTCCATCTTCCCTGGGTCTTCCCGCTGCCCAGTAGACCAGGTAAGCAGCTGGGGCTCAGGACCCCAGATAGTGGCTCTGGACGGAGCGGAAAATTTCCTTATGGTTTAGCTCAGAGTTGGTTTAATGTCAGGGTTCCAAGTAATGGATCCATTGCAAGCAAGAACTCCGAGGCAGGTGAATTCCTCAAAGAATAGCTTTATTGGAAATATCATATTGGTACATATCTGGTGAAAACCAACTCTGAAGGGCCCCTTGGTTTTCACCTAATTAAAAGTAAAAGTTTTTCTCTCAACCCCAAACAATCAGTCACATGGCCCAATCAAGGCAGCATCCGCTGGTCTGGTGACATCACTCCTCCTTCCAGGTGTGAGAACGTCCTTGTTTCCCAAGAGAAACTATTTTGTTTTGACTACACAACCCCAGCTATCTCTAATCCCCCCTCCCTATCCCTCGCTCCAGTGTGGCAGCACTGAAGCTCCAAGATGGCTTTGGCCAGGTCAGCTTCAGGGTTGACACCTGGCTCCTGGAATGTGGCCCGGCAGCTGATGTCCTACTCTGCCTGGTAAAGCTCCTAGGTGGCCGCCCATTCGGCATGGACTTTAGGCTGGGCGCCCACTTGGCACACGATCTCTGCCACCGCTTCCTCCATCCGTTGAACCTCTGAGGGGGTCAGCAGGCTCTCCAGGGCTCCTCTGCAAGCTCTGCAGGGTCCCTCGGCTTTTTCCTCCATCTTCCCTGAGTCTTCCTGCTGCCCAGGTAAATCAGGTAAGCAGTCGGGGCTCAGGACCCTGGATAGCAGCTCCAGTTGGAGTTTAGGATTTAGGTAAAGGTAAAGGTAAATGTTTCCCTCGCACATATGTGCTAGTCGTTCCCAACTCTAGGGGGCGGTGCTCATCTCCGTTTCAAAGCCGAAGAGCCAGCGCTGTCCGAAGACGTCTCCATGGTCATGTGGCCGGCATGACTAAATGGCAAAGGCACATGGAACGCTGTTAACTTCCCACCAAAGGTGGTCCCTATTTTTCTACTTGCATTTTTTACGTGCTTTCAAACTGCTAGGTTGGCAGAAGCTGGGACAAGTAACGAGAGCTCACCCCATTACACAGCACTAGGGATTCAAACTGCTGAACTGCCGACCTTTCGATCGACAAGCTCAACATCTTAGCCACTGAGCCACCATGTCCCTTTAGGATTTAGGAGAGTCGTTTTTTTTTAATTGAAAAAGTTTTACAACAATTGTTATCACCCTTCCTCCCCCCTCCCTTCCCCCCACCCTCCCTAACCCCCCCTCCCCCCACCCACCCCGACTTCCCAGAGCAGAATACAGAGTATTGCATGTAACAATCATAAGCTAAATTAATCTAACTTCAATTATAATAACAACTCCCCCATAGAACCATAACTCCGCTACATATAGTATACATCTAAAGTTTACATTCATCCATAAGCAATTTGGTATTTCTTTGTCTGATATTTGTTCTGAATATATTCAATCCATTTTATCCACTCCGCTATATATCTTTCTTGAGTAATATCCTTCAAATAAGCTGAAATCTTCGCCATTTCCACCAGGTTCGTTACTTTCAGTATCCATTCATCAATAGTAGGCAAAAAGTCCTTCTTCCAATATTGCGCCACCAACAGTCTCGCTGCCGATATTAAGTTTAAGATCAATTTAGTCTCTATTGTAGTACAACCTGTTGTAATACCCAACAAAAATAATTGAGGAGTAAATTTCAGCCTTTTTTTAAGAACATTCTGTGTCACCCACCATATTTTTATCCAAAAAGCTTTAATTTTCTTACAAGACCACCAAATATGAAAATAAGTAGCATCATCACAATCACATCTCCAACATTTAGGTTGCACATTTGGATACATACATGATAATTTTTTAGGATCTAAATGCCATCTATAAAACATTTTGTAAACATTTTCCCTCAGATTTTGTGCTTGTTTAAATTTAACATTTCTAACCCAGATCTTTTCCCAAGTTTCCAACTTTATCGGTTCTTGAAAATTTTGTGCCCATTTTATCATACAGTCTTTTACCAATTCCGTTTCAGAATCCATTTCCAGCAAAACATTATATAACCTTTTAATATGCATTTGACTTTGGTCTCTAATTTGTTTTACCAAATTTTCCTCATATTGCATTAAACCAACTTTTTGGTCTTCCCTCCATCTAGCTTGTAATTGACCATATTGAAACCATGTATAAATTATACCTTCTTCTTTCAATACATTTAAAGATTTCAACTGCAGTTTACCCCTTTCCATAAACAGAAGCTCTTTATAAGTAATCACCTCCTGTTTCTGCTCTATACTTATATTCTCTGTTGCATGTCTAGGGTTTGCCCAAATTGGAATTTTGTAATTTAACTTATATTGATACTTTTTCCATACCCTCAATAAAGCATTTCTAAGTATATGACCTTTAAAAGACTTATCCACCTTTTTTTCATATAACAAGTAAGCATGCCATCCATATAATAAATCATAACCTTCTATATTTAAAGTTCTCTCTTCAGTTAAATTAAACCAATCACTAATTAGTGTTAAAACAGCTGCTTCATAATACAATCTTAAATTTGGCATCTTAAGACCTCCTCTCTCACGTACATCCTGTATAATTTTCATTTTTATTCTTGGCTTTTTCCCATCCCAGATAAACATGTTAACCCCTTTTTGCCACTCCCTCAGGTTTCCATCTTTCTTAAGCACTGGTATCATTTGAAACAAAAATAAAAACCTAGGTAATACATTCATCTTTATTGCTGCTATCCTACCCAACAAAGACAACTGAAGTTTTTTCCAAGTTTCCATTTCTCTCTGGATTTTTTGCCAGAGCACCTCATAATTGTTTTTAAAAAGTTTCGTGTTTGAAGCTGCAATATAAATTCCAAGATATTTAACTTTTTTAACTACTTCAAATCCAGTTATTCTTCCTAATTCCTCACATTGAGATACAGACATATTTTTAGTTATCACTTTTGTCTTATGCTGATTTACCTTAAAACCAGACACCTTACCATATTGAGACAAAATATCCAACATAGATGTAGTTGATTCAATTGGTTGAGATAAAGTAATTACCAAATCATCTGCAAACGCCCTTAATCTATAATCTTGTTGTCTAATTACAATTCCCTTTAGTTTATTCGAATCACGTATCCTATTCAACAGAACTTCTAAAGTCAAAATAAACAATAATGGAGACAGGGGGCAACCCTGTCTCGTTCCTTTCTCAATTTTAAAAGATTTTGTCAGACCTCCATTAATAACTATTTGTGCAGTTTGTTCTTGATATATTGCCCTAATTGATTGTATAAAATAATCTCCAAAATGCATTTTTTCTATTGTCTTAAACAAAAACTGCCAATTCAATCGATCAAATGCCTTCTCTGCATCCAGGAACACAAATGCTGCAGGAATTTGATTGTTTTTTTCCAAATATTCCAATAAATTTACAACTTACCTAACATTGTATTTCATTTGTCTTCCTTGTATAAACCCTGACTAATCAGTATGAATTAATTGTTGCATCACTGGCATTAATCTGTTTGCTAATATCTTCGCAAAAATTTTATAATCAGTATTCAAAAGTGATATTGGCCTAAAATTTTCTGGTCTGACACAATTTTGATCTTCTTTTGGAATCAATGAAACAAAGGCCGTTCTCCAAGATGGCGGAACTCCCCCCCCAATTGAATTTTACTAAATAAAATTCTAAGTGGTTCTACCATTTCATCTTGTAACTTCTTATAATAAACAGCTGTTAATCCATCTGTCCCTGG
>WNWU01012990.1:349400-364815 GCA_012654045.1 Ptyas mucosa | reverse complement strand
CCCCCCCTCCCCAACCACCTCCCCCGACTTCCCAGAGCAAGTACAAAATAAAATACAGCTTAAATTCTCTAAATTAAACTCCATTTCACACTTATTATAATCATGATCATTAAACAAATAGATAAAAGGAAAGCAAGTCTTTTTTTCTCCTTATTCCATCTAATTCAACAAAATTATCTCCATTTATAATTACAGCAATTAAAACAATTAAGTATTATCTAATCAAACCTATCATTACTCAATTTGGCTAATTGTTACTTAACAAATTATTAGATCTATACAATTTAACAAAATATTTTATAACTTCTTTCATTTAAAACAAAACAACAACAACAACAACAACAAAAAGAAAGGGAAAAAAAAGGAAACCCTCACTCAAAAAACCTCTGATTTTTAAAAAAAATTACTATATAAACTCTTCCGTCCTTCACTTTTAAACCATCAAGGTCCAATTATAATCAAAACACTTAATAAGAAATAATATTAACAATAATTTTTTAATTAATAATCAAACCTCTTATATCCATACATATTAACAAATCAACTAAGAACATCATTTAAGAACTTTATCAATCCTTTAAATTCTTCATACTAGATTGAACCAATTGCTAATCTTCTTGTCTTCACATCTTCCAACAGCATATAAGATATCTTCATTTACATCTACCCCCCTAAATAAAAATTGCTTCTGTATATAAAAAAAAGCCCCCCGAGTGACTTTGTGATTGTAATTATATTTGAAATGATATCCATCAAATCCAGTCAAAAATTAGATTAATAAATTCATCAGACATATTAGGGAAACCACCAGATCAACTGCAATTGCCCTAGGTCCATAGTCCTTTTGCCTTATATTCATTACCATCAAGCAAGAAACTTCAATTTGCTATATTCAGTAGAACTTCTGCGATTGCAATTAAGTCCAAATTTGTTGCAGTCCTTAATAAAATAATCCAAATCATTCAAGTCAGGGCATATTTCACAACCCAATACACCAGCATTGCTGTGATCTGTTTATTCTTCTCAAATATTCCAATACAGCTGTAAGTTGCCTCCTCATCGTCGCTCATTGCTTAGTTAACTGGCATTAAACTGCTGTCTGTTTTTTTTTTCTTTTTCCAAAAAATTCAAAATCTTTAAACAATTAAACAGTACTTTTTAAGGACCATCATCTCGTCAAGCAGGGTTATTTTCCATTTCTCCAGTCTTTCTTCTTTTCCTTTTTACGAACTTTCTTCTTAACTTTGATCCCTCTGCCTTTTTTAGCTCCAGTAAAATTTTGCGGTTTTTGGGATTGCATATTATAAAATTTTTGCAGAAATGTAGCTTCTTCTGGAAACAACTCTTTAAGTGCAGATTGAGTTTTATCTTGCTCCTTATTTTGCACAACATTCATCTTTCTCTCTTCAGTAAAATCTGCTATAATCTGTTGTTGTTTTTTTGCATCTTCCAACTCTTCATTCAATCCCCCACTGCTAGATTGCAACTCAGTATTTCCATGTATTTCATTATTTCCAGCTTGAGAAACTTGAAATATAGTATCAATTCTTTTCAATAAAGCAGAGGTAATTGAACTCAAAGCTTCCTCAAATTCAGACCATTGAGGGTTAAATAACCCTCCTTTACTTTCAAAAAGCCCAGCCATCTTGCCCCCCTTCTTCCTTCCCAGAAGGACAGAAAAAAAAGGGGGGAAGAGAAAAGAAAAAAAGAGTTTCAAGAAGAAAAAAAAAGGGAATCCTTTACAATTTGTAATTTGTATTGCTGCTTCAATTATTATTATTCCTTTCTTATTACATCCGCTTTTCAAAAAGGAGTTTTACGTTTCAAACAGGGGCTTGTCAATAATTACTTTTAGCTTTCACTCTTCACGCCCCGTTAAAACTCAAACGCCATCTTGCTTTCACTTTCAGCTTAGGAAGAATCTTTTAAAGAAAGTAAATCTTTGGAGTTAAAAGGAAAAAAAATACTTGCTGTTTAATTCATACTGCTTGTGCTCCGCCAGCTCGATTCAAAAAATATCTGTTTAAAGTTGGTGCTGGAATGGTTAACGACATCTAGCTCTGCAAAGCAGAGGCATCCAGGGTCCGGAGTACTGACAGGCTTAACGGGGAGCTCTCATCTTCAAGCGCCAGATTATGTGTGAAATCCGGCACTTTCAGGGAGCTCTACCCCACCCGTCTACTCACTTTCCCCCCTCATACCAGGGGGAAAGTTTTCAAACCGCAAGACAGCTGATAGTCGCTGTTCTTTGCGGTTCTACGGAGCCCTGGGCTGGCGCTTCAAAAAGAAGCGTCTGGCGATGTCGCTGTCCCACTGGAAGCCCTAAAAAAACATTTTTAATCATATCCTGTTGATATACTTCCTTACCTCTGAATTCAATCTTTTCAATAACTCTTGATCTTTGTTTTTTTCGTAAAGTATAAGCCAACCATCTACCTGGTTTATTAGCATTGCAAAATGTATTATATTTGGCATATTGTAGGCTAGTCGCCACTTGGTCAGCCATAAGCATATTAAATTGCTGTCGCAATATATTAATTGTCTCCCTAATTTTACTATCTCCTGGAGTAACCACCAGTAGTTGCTCTTTCTTTTTAATTTCCTCCTCTATCTCCTTCCGTTTCAGTTGTTGTTTCACCCTATATTTATTGTTCATATATATTAAAACTCCCCTCATATAGGCCTTACTGGCATCCCATACCATTTCCATAGATGTACCTTTATACATATTATTAATAAAAAAATTCCTTCATTTGTTTTCTAAGCTCATTCACATTCTCTTCGTATCTAAATAAATTCTCATTTAATCTCCAAGATCTCCTTTCTCCCCTTTCCTGTTGTAATTCCACCCAAACTGGACTATGATCTGTTAAGGTTCTTGGACATATCTTCACCTTCTTCACCCTAGAAAGAAAATCATTTGTAGTTAATATAAAATCAATTCTAGAAAAAGATTGATGTCTGTCAGAAAAAAAAGTAAAATCTGCATCATCCACATTCCGTATTCTCCAAATATCTCTTAATTCCATGTCTTCCATCATTTCAAAAAAGGATTTGGGTAATTTAGAACGTACTGATATTGTAGACAGACTTCTTTTATCTTTCCTAATGTCAATCACGCCATTCCAGTCTCCCATCATTAAAAAAGATCTATAGTCCCATTGTAATATCTTGTTATGCAAAAATTTATAAAATTTGTCTTGTTGTTGATTAGGAGCATATATTCCAACTAAAAGCATTTTTCCATTCTGAGTCAAAAGTTCAATTGTAATATATCTACCTTGAGTATCTGCTTCAATTAAGCTAGCTGATATACCCTTCTTGACATATATAACAAGGCCATTTTTCTTTTCAGTTGTTGAAGCAATAAAATGAGAACCTAATCTTGAATTTATCAAATATTTTTGATCTAAAGTTCTAATATGCGTTTCTTGCAAGCAAATAACATCATTCTTAAATTGTTTCAAATAATGAAATATCTTTTTTCTTTTTTGTGGTGAATTTAAGCCATTAACATTCCAAGATAGAAATTTAGTTGCCATCTTTGGCCCCTTGAAGCTTAGTGAGCATGCCCTGAAGTTCTTTTTCGATCTTACTCTTGGGCCTCGCTCCTCCCACTGCTTCTGGTTTTTTAACACTTTGAACTGCTACTTAAGACTGTTGTTCCCTCCGTTTTTCTTGAAGTCTATAAGTTGCTCGTGTCAATCGCTGTTCTCCTGGATCCTCCAATAGTTTAAGTGGACCTGCTTGCTCAGCTTGGATTAAATCCTCCAGCCACAACTTCTGCATAAGTTTGAACCTGCTTTCCTTCTATCTCTTGTTGAGAAATCTCCTTCTTTTTTCCCCCCTTTCTACCTTCTCCAGATGAGGGTGGGTGTCCAGCCTTTAAAACATTAGGAGAGTCGGTTTAATGTCAGGGTTCCAAGTAATAGTCCCATAGCAAGCAAAACTCCGAGGCAGGTGAATTCCTCAAAGAATAGCTTTATTGGAAATATCATATTGGCACATATGTGGTGAAAACCAACTCTGAGGGGCCCTTTGGTTTTCACCTAATTAAAAGTAAAAGTTTTTCCCTCAACCCCAAACAATCAGTCACATGGCCCAATCAAGATTCTGCCTGGTTGTCTGGTGACCTCACTCCTCTTTCCACGGTCCAGGTGTGACAATGTCCTTGGTTCCCAAGAGAAAGTATTTTATTTTGGCTACAAAACCCCAGCTATCTCTAATCCTCCCTTCCTATCCCTCAGCTCCAGTGTGGCAACACTGAAGCTCCAAGATGGCTCCAGTCAGGTCAGCTTCAGGGTTAACATTGGCCCAGACTGGCCCTTGAGAGGCAGCTTTTGGCAGTGCCAGGCCTTCTTCACAAAGCCACTTGCACTATTCTCCAAATAGCATGCAGCTTTCTCCCAAGGCTTTGGAAATCTTCAAAACCTTCTGAGAAGGCCATATGTGATTTGGACAAGGCCACAAATGGCCTCTGAAAGGCCTGGTGTGGCCAGCAGTTGACTTCCCAAGGGCCAGGCCATGCATACTTGGTCAGCACTGGGAGCAAGACAATGGCAAAGGTCAGAACACGGAGCCAGAAGGGCATGGGGGGGAGATGGTAGGGAGGAACTGATGTGCCCCTGTAGTTGTAAGTGCGGTTGGGCTACCAAGTGCCCAAATTTTGATCACATGACCACAGGACTGCTGCAATGGACTTTGAATGGTCACTGAATGAATGGTCATAAGTCAAGGACTACTTGTAACAGAATCTTCCAATTCTGAAAGTACAAATCTCCCACCATCTCCTTTACAGCCTAAGAGGTTAGGGAGGGTCTCTTCTGAGCCTTTCTTCACCCATTATGCAGCTGTGGGCTATGCCCTCTCTTATCTGAGCTTTCCCTAGGCAGCATCTCTTCACTTTGTTTCTCAAGGTCTTTCTCACATAACATTACAACCATCTTCTTAAGTGAGACCATTCAACAAGAATACCTCTGAACATCTTTTGTGTCCAGAGGTATTCCAGCTGAAGTTAATAAAATGGGAGTTTTCAAGTATCATAGTTCTGTAGTGCACCCTCTGAACACCTTTTGTGTGCAGAGGATGCAATATGTCAGAACTTGAGCTATGATACTTGTCCATCTGTACAGAGCTTTGTACCCATTTTCTTTATCTCTTCTTCTCTAGGAGACTGTGTCTGAAGCCACGTCAACAACATAGAAAGATTCAGCCTTCTGGGGCTCTGGACGCATCCAAGAAAGATCAGACTACATCAATGTCCCAGATTAATCTTATATGCACCAGCCACATGGAGACAGCTTCATCCAATGGGGACATAGACATGCATACACCCATCCTCAAATCAGCCTTCTCCTCCCCCAGGGAGTTTGAGAGCTCCCATGAGGAATTCTTCAAGCAAGTGCCAAACCAGAAGATTCATCATGCTAGCAAGGCCTCCAGAGCAGACACATTGAGCCAGCGAGGTGGTCCCAAGGATGACTATCCTCGAGTAGTGGAAGGCTGTTCATTGAGGGCACCCCAGTCCATGGATGCCCCTGGCACACTGGAACCCCCTCTCTTGGAAGATTACAAGCGTAACTATTCAAATCAGCAGGTGAAAGACAAGAGCAAAGAGACACAGTGCAAACAAGCACACAATGATAGCAAGCCTTATTTACAGGAGCCTCCATCACCACAACCTCTTCCAGCTCCTTTTGACCTTTATATGGCCCATAAAGGGGATGCCAAACTACCTGACTTCATGATGTCACAGTCTGTAGACCATCTGGCCCATCCCACCTCCCTAAGTCAACCTAGACAGCTAATATTATGTGGTTCTATTGACCATATGAAGGATACAGTGTACCGAAATGTCATGCCAACCCTCGTAATTCCTTCCCATTATATGTGCCTGGCTCCAACAGAGCAGACTA
Source organism: Ptyas mucosa (assembly GCA_012654045.1). NCBI lineage: Eukaryota > Metazoa > Chordata > Lepidosauria > Squamata > Colubridae > Ptyas > Ptyas mucosa. The sequence goes on along the minus strand of WNWU01012990.1, from coordinate 358,900 downwards.
CTGGGGGCTCTGAAAATCAACCAGATATAGACCCAACTTCCATGGGACTCCCTCACCCGTTTGGTACCCAGGAACAACAGAGGCAGCAGCTCTTCCAACAGCAGCTGCAACATTCACAGTTCAAACTACGGCAACACAAAGTGGAAGACTCAGAGGGGAAGGGTTGGGGACCACACACACAATCTGTCAGTGGTTCAGTCACCATACCAGTGTTGTTGAATGAATCCACTATGGCCCAACTGAATGGGGAGCTACAGGCACTGAGTGAGAAGAAGTTGCTGGAACTGGGTGTGAAGCCACATCCACAAGCCTGGTTTGTATCTCTGGATGGGCGTTCCTCTCAAGTCCGTCATTCTTACATTGATCTCCAGAGTACTGGGAGGAATCACAGAAATGATGCCAGTTTGGACTCAGGTGTGGATGTCAATGAAGTCAGGCCCACCAAGCACCTGAAGGAGGAGCGTATGGCTCCAGCCATGGATCCAACATACTCTAAGCTGATCTTTGCTGATGCTGACACAGAGCAAAGCAGCAGTGAGAGCCGCACTGCCATTTGTTCTCCTGAATACAACTCACTGACCCCTCTGCTGTATGAAAACACTGACCAGCATGCTGCTACAATTCCTTGTCATGGGCAGAGCCATGGCAACAGCTCTCACAGCAGCAACAGCAACAGTGAACTACGCCATGAGTCAATGACCAGCCCAGAGGATGACAGCAGTGAACCTTCTGAAGGAACTGATGACCAGGGAGACAAGAAGAGTCCGTGGCAGAAACGTGAGGAACGGCCTCTCATGGTCTTCAATGTAAAGTAGCCAGGAGGAGGAAGACAGCTCACCCTCATTGCACACTTTGGGGGGTGGGGGGGAAGGATGAGGCACCAGAACCATGGAGATCCTTTTTTTCTCCTTCTCATCAAGTGCTCTGCTGAACTGAAGCCCTTATATTTTGACAGAAGAGATGAATGAACAGAGCAAGAAACAGTGCAGCCAAGCTGCATTAATGTTTTTTTCCCGGTCACTCAAGATGCTGTTTTGCTCAAGGCAGCTTAAGAAGTGCCAAAGCAAACTACCTAAGAAAATTTGGCACCTTTCTGTTTCCACCAACCACTGTGAACCAAGCAACCTGGGGCACAGGAACTACAAAAGATGTAATGACAGCAAAGGAAGTTTCATTGTTCTGTAACTCTTGTCAATCTGTGGAGAGGATAAAGCTTGTCCTATGTGGTTCCAGTTCCTAGAATCCTTTGTTCTTCATCCAGTTTGGTATAACCAAAACTAGTGCTGGCCCCTTGCCCTGACATTTTGGGAACAGAGGTGCATGACTCAACACTACAACCCTCTTGTCCTCAGGGCTTTGTACAGTTCTTTTTTTGTTTTTAATTAAGTCCTATGGATTTTCCAAGCTAGTAGCTTGGAAGGGTGGGTGTCCGGGGCTCTAGAATGATGCCCATCTGTTCCTGTCATCCTTTCATGATCCAACAACAAGTTAGATTACAGTACAGGGCCCAAACAAGGGGGTGGGTTTGGGGAAATTTGGGCATTAGTGTGGGCAATATACATATGTGTGTTCATGCGTGTACGTCAGTGATGGGTTGAAGTCTGAGCCATGTGTGCGAATAAATGTGTCAGTTGTGTCTGGCCTCGCTGCCAAATGAACTCCTTAATGGAATCATCTCTGTGCTCCTTTTTTTCCCTTGTGCCTGCAACTCCTTTGTCTCCTCCAAGTGCCTTCTGGCCCCAATGTCTCCCTCCCTTCCCCCAGCCAGGCAGCTGTGAATGAAACCTTGATATCCATAGAGGTGTACAGGCATACCATCTGCTCATAGCTGCTCAGATCTTCCTTTCTGTATAATCCTCTTTTTTTCCTGCAGTGGGTGCTTGGCAAGGGGATCAAATAGAGGGATTGCCGAAGGAAAAACCAGCTGGCATATCCCTGTTTGTAAACACAGCAAACTTGCTAAGCCATTAGCAAAGACTTAGGGACCTGAGCCAACCAGCAACACAGTTGTGGTGGCTGGGATCCTGAAGAGCAGCAGGACCATTTTCAGGTCTTACAAAAGTGACAGTATGTATGATGAACAGTCCCAAGTAAAGCATTTGTGGAGGTCTTAGAGTCCATTAGGGCACATGATTTCATCTGAAGAAGAGAACGGGAACTAACCAGCCCCACACTGAGGCTTTTGTCAGCCAAATTGGAAGTTAATAAATGGGGATGTGCACATTGTGGCTGCAAATAAGAAAGTGGAACCTACGAGTCTTGTTAGCTTTTTGTTTTTGTGTTTAAGGACAGTTGGGTGTTTACAAATCACAATTAGGCTCACATCCTTTTGTAGCAGCAGAAGGCAGCAAAGACGAACTAGGTCAAAAATAATTTGGGGAAATACTTTATTTCAGACTCGCCTTCATACCAACTAAAGACCTTAAAATAGAAGTGGGCATTCTTTTTTCTCTAGAGGGCAACATTCTTTAGAGATAAACTGGGAGGCCACATGCTAGTGACAGCTGGGCCAGAACTGAAAGTGGGTAGAGAGCTTTTCTCCCTTCCACCCTTTTCTCTCCCTTTTAAACACACACCCATCATCCCCAACCCTGCAAACTGCTACAGAAAGGACAAATTGCTTATTAGAGGTCCACGCCCACAGAACCGGTAGTAAAAAATTTTAGAACCCACCCCTGATTTGTTTGCTCCAGGATTGAGCCTTATTAATGACAACAGGTTATGGGGCTGAGCCTTATTTGTATAAAGACTATTTCTTCCATTATACTCAGGGTTTGTTTTTTTTCGATTCAATGGTTGCTTTGGAATGGTTTGGAGTAATTTCCATATTTTGCCTTCTTCCACAGCATTAAATTTAATCATTTAATGTTTTATTTCTGAAACACCATCATTAGAACCACTAATTGCAGAACTTCCCAGTACCTGATGTGACTGTTGCAAGATCAATACTTGCCAAAGAGCTCCAGAAATAATCAAGTTACTTACATTGAAGTCTTTGCTAAAAATGATGATGGATACTATCTGAGCCATGCAGGAGAATTCCACACTTGTAACCAGACTACTCAGCCAATCAGTAATCTCTCCCAAGAAAGCTGTGACCAACATGATTTTAAGATAACACACTGGTGTGATCTGATAATTATAGCTCTCCACAAAGATGCAAGTGGAATCATGGAGTCCTAGTGGACAATCATTTAAATATGAGCCAACAGTGTGCTGCAGCTGCCAAAAAGGCCAATGCACAGAATGGGACAATTAACTGCGGGTACCTGGCTGCACCCACTTCACTGTGGGGCCCCTGCCACAGCCAACCCATCACAGGCATTTATACTTGGCTGGCCGTCTGCCGGCACTCCTCCCCCACACCCTCATCCCCGGCAATTTGCCAAGGGACACTTGTCCCTGGCCAATCCACAGCACATCCCAGCTCTGAGTTCCCATTGGACGCAGTCCTGCTGGCTTGGATTCTTGAAGTGGAAACTGGAAAGGGGGTGGGGGTGGGCAAACGTTTCCCCTGGCAAGAAGCAGAATAATGCGACCCACTGCGTTTTGTGTGCATGCAGGAGGCTGGGATGGCAAAGCTGCCACCTTCCAGACATTCCACATTGTTGCAAGGAGCCCCTTAGCTGAACGCTGCACATTCATGGCAAGGCAGCAGGTGGAGGTTTCCCCTGGCAAGTAGCAGAATAATATGACCCACTGCGCTTTGCGTGCAGTGCACAAGCAGGAGACCCTATACCATTCTGGACAAATGGCTGTCTCTTCTTAAAAACCTCAAGTGATGGAGCACCCACAATTTCTGAAGGCAAGCCATTCCACTGGCTAATTGTTCTTAACTGTCTGGAAATTTCTTCTTAGTTGTAGGTTGCTTCTCTCTTTGATTAGTTTACATCCATTGCTTCTTGTCCTGGCTTCTGATGCTTTGGAAAATAGTTGACCCCCTCTTCTTTGTGGCAGCCCTTCAAATATTGGAACACTGATATCAGAATTGAATAGACACAATATGCTAATCTTAACATTTGTATATGGAAGCAGTGAATATTATTCAGTGTGGAAAGGATATATGTTTGCCTGCATAAACAGCAACCTTTAAAGTTAATAATACAGTCTTAGTCATTGCTGTGTGAGAGGGCTAAAGTTGGCTTGCCTGATCTAGACTCCATTTTAAACCTTTGAGCTGCTTAAAGATACAGCAAGTTTCAAACTTTCTATGGTAGTGAATAAAAATTTGGTTTGGTGGGGACAGGGCAGAAGGAGGTGCATGAAACTTGTGAATAATGTGGAGCAATGTGTATAAGGATAAAATATTTTTAAAGATCTTGGCTGGCCTATGTAGTCTTTGGACTGCAAAAAATTCAGATTGTCAGCTGGAATCAGTGAGATACAAAAAACTCTTTGCTATCATCTACTGTTTGGCTGGATTTGTGTAACCTAAAACTGGTAATGAGATAAGACAGCAAAGCTTTAGCTGTTGCTTTGATTCATAACAAGACGTATTTCTGTTCCAATCCACAGATTGAATAGTGGCTGCTTTAAAATGTTAGAATGTGCACTGCATACGTTGTGGCTATCACCTTTGTGGAATAAAGCCACAATGCTACAGTATACAAAGCAACACTGGCATGTAAAGCACCTAATTGCACTATCACATTTTGATGCCAACGGTGCATGAACTGTTCAGAGGCTTTTGATTAGCCTGGAGTACAAATTTTAGTAAATAGAACAGGAGCCAAAATTAGCTGAGAAGTAGCAATGTGTGGAAAAACACTGAGGCTTATAGAAGTACTGTACATATTTAAAAATACTAAAAGGACACATGGATACTCCTCCCCCCACCTCCCCAGCAAAAGGAAAAGTTTCCCTCGGTGTGACCTCTGGTAAATTTAAGGCAGCTGTTTATACAATTCTAAGACGTGTATGAGGCAGAATAGAAGACTGAATTAGGAATAGCTGGCCTGTTGGTAGGTAAGAACATATTTCAAGGTTTGCTATCTCTTTTCCTATCTGTTTAGCACGGGGTGTCAAACTCACATCGTCACGGCATCACATGACGTATCAGGACTTTTTTCCCCTTCGCTAAACTGGGCGTGGGTGTGGCCAGTGCGTGACGCATCCAGCCCACAGGCTGGGAGTTTGACAGCCCTGGTTTAACAGAAACAAGAGATAATTGTTGCTGGTTATAGAGAAAGAAATATTTAGCATGGCAATATAGAAAATAATTAGCTCTTTAAATAAAAGCAGTCTATAAACATATCTTCATACTACTGGGCCAGCTCATAAGTGAGTTGCCTATTATTCTTCCAACATTCTAGATCCTTCCCTTTTGCATTTGGTGATGGTAGAGACCTATGGGTGATGACTTCTAAAGTTTACTAAATATTAAAAGAAGCTGGGGGAAGAAGTACACAAAGTAATGTGCACTGCATAATGTTAATGATGCCCTGCACTGTGTGGAGATAAATGTAAAGTCTCTTTCAGATCAAATATTGTTCCCAGTAATGTCAGGAGCTTTTCTTGCTAGCCATACAAACATGGTTTCCCATTGCCTTCCAATCTTTAAAAAAACACTGGGGGGTGGGGTTAGCTCATAATCCTGATACCCTCTAAAAATCTCCCATTCATGTTAATAAAACTGGTGCTCACACACTGTATGGCCCTGGGAGGAGGCTGCTCCAGAAGCAGCACAGTAGTATTATTCCCAGGTTGGGAATAGACTATAATATTCTGAAGCTTGAAAATAGTCCCCAGCCTTATTGTGCTCTCAATAAATGTAGGTAGGTATTTTAATAATTTGCATGACAGATACTTGGGTATATCTGGAAAGTGGACATCAGTAAGTTCCTTCACTAGTTTGCATGGCTCACTTTCTTCAACTGGTTTTACAGATGTGTTGAACAACAGGCTGGGAATGTGAGAACAGTGGTTCAATACATATCAAAAACACAAGGTTAAGAAAGTTTATGATATATCATCTTGTATTTTTGATACCTCAACCAGTGCAAAATCTCCCTTTCATTTAAAGAAAATCCTCCTTAATGCCTTCACTATGGTTAATTTCCACAAATAAAAGTATTTTTAAAAGTACTGTTGAAGATCATTTTGGAGGACATAAATGCCATTCTTAATACAATTCATTATAATACTCCTGCCAAAACATCATTTTAAAATTATAAACAGGAATAAGGTCATGTCATTTTAGTATAATAGCAAAAATAAACAATTTTATTCTATAAAAAGGAATCTCTTGCAATTTTACTCGTGTATTTCTGTCCTACTGCTCTGGCAGGAAACTAGTCCTGCACAACAATTTTGTTTCCTGAAAAAGCCCACTTCCCATTCGCTCCTCTTTTATTTCCTATAGGAGGGGCCAATCACCTCCAAGGTGTGGCTTTACTCCCGAGTCAACCCTGCTTTCTGAGTTGTTCTTGTCTTCTGGCAGCTCTGCGCATGTGCACACTGGGAACTCCAGCTGTTCCTCTGCCTCACTGCTGTCTAACTCCCTCTCTGCCTCCAACACAGAGCCCTCGTCTGAGCTTTCCCCAGCCCCCAGGACTGGCCCAAGTTCCTCCCCAACCTCCTCACTGTCTGACTCTGCTGCCAGCTCTGCTGGCTGCCGGCAGGCCACAACAAGAGTTAGAATGCCAAGGACAAGAGGAAGCAACAGGAGAAGAGAGGAGAACACAGAACAAGAAAAAACAGAGAGAGCAGAACAAGAAGGAGAAAGGTCAAAAGAACAGAGACAAACAAGAACAACTAGGACTGTAAGACCTATATATAAATAACAGAGATGGAGGGGGAAAGTGAGATGTGGTTGATAACTATAAATGGACTGAATTCACCTACAAAAAGGAAAAAAACTCTTTACACAATTACAAAAACTAAAAGTAGATATAATTTGCCTCCAAGAGACCCACATAAAAAAAAAACAGCACAGTAAACTACTGGAATATCCCAAAACTGGGAAAGTATATTTTTCATCAGCACAGCAAAAGAAAAGAGGGGTAGCTTTATATATTAAGGAAACCATAAATTCTAAACAAATTTATACTGATGATGAAGATAGTAATGAATCAAAAAAAGATACTATTAATAGCAATATATGCACCAAATAATAAGCAAGCAGAATTCTATCAAAAGCTGCATAAAATATATTATAATTGGAATATGAAAATATTTGTGTTGTAGGAGATTTTAATGCAATTGTAGATGCAAGATTGGATTACAGAAGTAGCACAATTGGAAAGAAGGCAAGGAAGATACTCCCAAAGGCTTTTTTTTAAATGGCAGAAGAAATCTCTATGCAGGATGTATGGAAAGAAATGAATCCAGGGGAAAATCAATACACATTCTATTCAAATAGACACAAATCATGGTCTAGAACTGACATGATTTGGAGTTCACTTGAATTAAGAACTACTGTGCAAGAGATAGAGTTAGAAACTAATTTATGGGCCAACCATAACCCAATAAAAATAAAATGGAAAGGAGGAAAGGAAAGGTGGAGATGGACATTGAACCAAACTATATTAAAAGAGAAAGAGTTGGGGCTTCCGGTGGAGGCGTGGGTCGGAGTGGCACGAGAAAAACGAGCTCCGCTTTCTCGTGGCGATTTTCTGTGTATCGGAGCCCGTAAGGAGGGCGATCGGTCCGGGTGAGGACCGGGAGAAGGAGGGCAACTTTGGAGGCGCGGTGTGGAGAAGTGCGATCTCCCATCAGACCAAGGAGAGCCCTTATTTCGAACATAGAAGAAGGAGGCCAATTTGGCGGATCCAGAGACCTGACATCCCAAGCGCACAAGAACAGGAAGACGAGGGAGTGAGAGCGGTGAAAAGAGGCGGTGAGAGCAGAGATTGAGTGTTATAAATTGATTTTTGCATCGAGGAACCGACAAAGAATACAAGACCTAAGGCTCCGAAGCGCAGCGGAAAGAAGAGGTGGTGTAACGAGGGAAGAAGCGGCAAAAAATAGGTTTTTGCCAGAGTGACTCAGCGAAACCGGCCCTTTAAGATCTGGGGATTGCAAGCTTAAATCTCTTCCCACTTTGTTGGAAGAGAAAAGAACATAGGACTGAGGGCTGAGCTGAAAAAGTAAAACGGAGATCTGCGCTGAAGGAAAAGACTACTGGGGCAAAGCAAAGTGAAGCGAGACAGAAAAGAAGAAATAGGCATTGAGACCGCAGCAGCCATTTTGGATTACTATTTTGGATTATTGGAAAATATAAAAACAAAGAACAGCTCCTTCCCTTTAAAACTTTTTAAAATCATTAAGGATACAAGGAGCAAACTTCAGTATGTCAAGATTGAACTTGGACTTCTGAACTTAGAGACTGGATTTGGTGATAACTATAATTGATTGTTTGAAATATAGATAATAGAATTAATTGAAACAACTTTATAAGTGTAATATTTTATAAGTAGACAATTAGATAATTTCATAAACTTTTATTTTTATAAAAATCTTATAAATTTATATATAGCCTTATAACATATCTATAGAAGATTAAGAGTACTAAATTTTTAGAATGAATTAATTATTGATTAAATTGCATCGCTCTCTTGTTCTCCTTCCTTTTTATATTTCCCTTTAGTTATTGGTTAAGTGAATAAGTGTGTTATTTAAATCTTAGTTAAATCTTCAAATCTTAGTAGTGGTCGATTAATTAATTATTAAGATTACTTGATTAGATTAGATTAGATTGTGACTTAACATTTTAGAACCTATATCTCTATATTTATATTTATATTTGTCTTCTTTTTAAAAAAAAAGAGCTATAAATTTTAGAGTAAAACAAAGATCACAAAGATTAGAACTGATAACAAATTAGCTTACACTACACGGAATTGGAGTGGAATTGATAGATATACACACTAACAACATGCAATAATAGTGGATGCTGATCTGGGAAAGAATAGATAAAATATTAGAAAAACAACAGAAACTTCTGAACGAGATGACATCAACTATAACAACAACAGGGAAAACTGGAAAAAAAAGTATTTCAATACCAGGTGGAACGACGACTTCCCCAATAGCACAAAAAACTTTAGACACAATGTTTCCTACCGAAAAACAAATTCCTACGTTGACAATGCAGACCGTGCAGACAACTTTAACATCCATACAGGAAACAATGCTAAAAATGCAGGAATGCATGGCAAAGAATTATGAACAAATTAGAAGGGATCTGAGTCTCCGGAGAAGGGCGGCATATAAATCAAATGAAATTTAAAAAAAAAAAAGATGCAGACACCGCCCAGATCAAAAATTATAGACCAATTTCGTTACTAAATTCAGACTATAAAATTTTTACAAACCTATTGGCTAACAGAATTAAAACAATATGAAATCAGAAAATACATGTAGACCAGAACAGATTTCTACCAGGCCGGCAATTTTTTTAAATTTATATTTATATAAATATATAAATATATAAATATATAAATATATAAATATATAAATATATAAATATATAAATATATAAATATATAAATATATAAATA
>WNWU01012990.1:280669-305769 GCA_012654045.1 Ptyas mucosa | reverse complement strand
TTGCTGTGATGGCACGGTGGGCTCAATAGGCCCATTTTTCGCTCTCCGCAGGCTCCAGAGCCTTTCTAGGAGCCTGGGGAGGGCAAAAACAGCCTTCCCCACCCTTCCTAGAGGCCCTCGGGAGGCCGGAAACAGCATCTTTCCTGACTTCTGGTGGGCCCAGAAGGCCCAAAAATCAACTGGCCAGCGCACACATGTGTGCCCAATCTGAGCTCGCGTGCCCACCAATATGGCTCCATGTGCCATCTGTGGCACCCGTGCCATAGGTTCGCCATCATGGCCCTAAGTGAACTGGGGAGGGCAGACTGCCTATGGGACTGGCAGCAGACCAGGCACCAAAAAGCTTCAGGGAAGCCACTCGAGACCCCCACAGACGAACTGAAGGAGAAATTTGACCATGCCATCATTCGGGAGGAGGGGCCATCATGCAGGCCAAAGGAGAAGGGGGAGCCAGCTGGGTCTGCTGAACTGGGAGGCAATAGACTGAAGCACAGCCCTCCCCCCCCACAGCAGAAGGAGAGGAAGCCCAAAGATGCATCCATGGGTTCCCCCCTTACACATCAAGCAGAGCAGCCTAGACAGGACATCACCTCCCTACCCTAGAATGAGAGATGAGGAAGAGGACCAGCGGCACCGAGGGCAGGCTTACAGAGTCCCGCAGTGGGAAGAGAGGGCAGCGAGGGAGGACCCACCCCCTTTCAGAGGGAAGTTCAATGGCGATCCAGACCAGCTAGCTCAATTCATTGACACAGCTGAGATCTACATCGAGCACTATGGACACCTCTACCCATTTCCCAGAGCCCTAGTGAGTGCCATTTCAGAAGGGTTGGAGGGAGAAGCAAGGAGGTGGTCAGCAGCCCTCTACAAGAACAGGGCCCCCCAACTGCAAGATGCAGATGGGTTCTTACAACTACTAAGAACCCAGTTCGAGGAGGCAGAGGAGGACCCCTATGTGGAGGATGTGCTCAGGAACCTAATGCAGAAGGGGAGGCCCATCAGAGAGCATATCCGTGAATTCAGGAGAGTCATTGGGACCTTACCTCCCTTACCAGAGCGACTACTGGTGTATTTCTTTAGAACAAGCCTAGATAAGCCAATCGCCCAAGTGACTGCTTATCGGGACATCCCGAATCAACTCTCCGAATGGTTCCGAGTAGCGATAAAAGTCAACAGAGGGCTGTGCACCAACGACATGTCAAAGCAACCAGATGGCAAGCAGAGAGGCCAACCGGACCAGAGACCACCCATTAGATGAGAAACCACAGCACCACAGCCTACCCAGAGGCCAATCGTCCCACGGAGCCCGCTGAGGTACTACAGGTGTGGGGGGATTGGTCACCTGGCAGCAGTGTGTGGAACCCCGAGGCCAAGGCCAGACCCACCACCCAAGGCACGACAGGAACGAGGGCCCAAGCGTGCCACCAACGCGCCACGGAAAGTCCCCCAGGGTCCAGAGGTCTTCGCCCACCTGACCGAAACAAGGGGGATCCCAGATGATGGAAATCAATCCCCCGAATCGTATGACAGTGAGGACGAGGGTGAAGATGACCCAATGGTGAGTGGACCCATCCACCCTTTTCTCTTCCCTATACGCCCAACGGCCCCAAAAACAGGGACCCAAGGGACTTTCCAAGCCCTAATAGATTCGGGCTGCACGAGGTGCCTGATTAACCTACCCACAGTCCTAAAATTGGGGAACCGAGCCAAAAAGCTACACCACCCAATCCGATTTGAACAAGTCGATGGATTCCTAGTGGGGGGAATTTACGCCACACACCTGACCGAGCCAGTGAAGCTAGAGCTAGCAGATCACTGGGAAACAATTCGGTTCATAATAGCCCCCCAAATGACAGATCCAGTCATACTGGGACTCTCTTGGCTAGACAAATGGGGCCCAATCATTTGGTGGCAAGAGGGAACCCGCAGGCTGAGGATAGCAAAGGGCCCCCAACCCCTGCCACTCCAACCAGGGGAGACGCCCCCCACGCAGGGGCCCCAATCCCTCCTGCCACAGCAAGGGAAGACGCCACCGACACAATGGTCCCTCCCTAAGGGTACACCAGAGCAACTGGCAGCCGCATCCGACAGCTCCCATGAGACAGAACAGATCCCAGAGGAGTAGCAATACCTTGCAGAGGTGTTTAGCGAGACTGAGTGTGACGTTCTACCCCCACACCGCGAGGCCGATTGCGCCATTGAGATCATCCCTGGGGTGAAACTACCCAAACCCAAATTGTATGCCATTATGCCCCATGAAATGCAAGAAATGCGGAACTACATAGACAAGAACCTCCAAAGGGGCTTCATTGAGCCAGCCAAACCACGGGTCGCGGCACCGGTCCTCTTCAAAGAGAAGAAAGACGGCTCTATGTGTTTACTGGTTGATTTTAGGGGTATTAACGCCGTTTGCATACACAACTTATATCCCCTTCCCCTCATGAAGGACATGCTAGCCCACCTGGCCAAAGGAAACGTTTTCACCAAACTAGACCTCCAAGAAGCCTACTACCAAATACGCATCAGGGAAGGGGATGAGTGGAAAACAGCATTCAACTGCCCCCTAGGGAGTTTCCAATTTAAGGTGATGCCATTTGGACTGCAGGGAGCCCCAGTGGTGTTCATGCAGTTGATAAATGAGGTTCTACATGAGCACCTCTATAAGGCGGTCCTCATCTACCTGGACAATATTCTCATTTACACGGAAACCATAGACGAACACATACCCCTCGTCGTCCAAGTGCTGGAGAAACTGCTGAGGGCGAACCTGTATGTCAAACTGTCAAAATGCGAGTTCCACCAATCACGGTTAGACTACTTAGGCTACCGAGTGTCAAATGAGGGGATAGAGATGGACCCAGCCAAAGTACAATCAGTTCTAAAATGGCAACCCCCTCGCACCCGCAGACAACTACAAAGCTTCCTAGGGTTCGCGAACTTCTACAGACAATTCATCCCCTCTTTTGCAAGAATTGCCAAACCTCTGATGGACCTCCTAAAGACAGGGAGTCCGGCAACAAAACCCCGCCCAGGACAACCCCTACAGTGGGACTTGACCTGCCAAAGGGCATTCAAAACACTAAAAGAAATGTTTGCAAAAGAACCAGTCTAAAAGCATCCTGACCCTGAACAGCCCTTCGTCATCCAAGCAGATGCCAGTGATGTGGCAGTGGGGCCTGTGAATCTACAGCCAAGGGAATCTACAGCCAAGGGAATTTACAACCTTGTGCCTACACCTCCCGCAAGCTCACTGACACAGAGAGACGATGGGCGGCGTGGGAAAAGGAAGTGTTCGCAGTGAGATGGGCGCTGTTGACCTGGCGACACCTACTGGAAGGAGGCCAGAGACCGTTCAAAGTTTGGACTGATCATAAGAATCTGGAGGCCCTCAGGACCCCACGGAAGTTGTCGCCCAGGCATGTCTGGTGGGCTCAATACTTCAATCGGTTTAACTTCGAGCTGAAGCACATCCCAGGGGGGAAGAACTTCCTGGCCGATGCCCTCTCCCGGATGCCCCAATATAACAGTGAGCGGGAGCAGGTGGTGAATGCCATCATCCCCTCTACCTAAGTCATGGGTCAAGTAGTCACCAGACGGCAACGTCGCAACCAGCATGGCCAACCGGCAAGTGACTTGACGACAAGACTCAAAACTGAAACATTGGCGGACCCCTGGTTTCGAGACAATCAACATCTCTTGACAAAAAGGGATGACCTAGCATGGAAGGGGACAAAACTCTATGTCCCAGAGACTCTACACACCCTGATCCTCAAGAGGAGCCACGACGTTAAACCGACGGGGCATTTCGGCTTCCTAAAGACTCTGCACTTAGTGCGAAGACAGTTCTGGTGGCCCCACATAAGAAAAGACGTAGACAGTTATGTAAAAAGTTGTACCATCTGTGCCACAATGAAAAAATGACCAGGATGCCCTCCTGGACTGCTGCAGCCAGTAGCTGAACCAACAAGACCATGGGAGGAGATTGCAATGGATTTTATAGTAGAACTGCCAAGGAGTGGTGGAAACACAGTGATCTGGACTGTAATAGACTTATTCTCCAAACAGGCACATTTTATACCCTGCAGCGGGCTACCCTCAGCCCGCCAGTTGTCCAAACTGTTCCTGAAACACATCTACCACCTGCATGGAGTCCCCAGAAGAATCAACTCCGACCGGGGGGTCCAGTTCACAGCAAAATTCTGGAGGGAATTCCTACGGTCCATAGGGTCATCCCAAGGCCTCAGCTCAGCGTTTCACCCGAGCACCAATGGGGGGGGCGGAGAGGCTGAATGCCATGATAGAGCAATACCTAAGATGCTACGTCGACTACCAACAGTCTAATTGGGCAGACCTCCTATCTTTTGTGGAGGTCGCGTATAACAATGCTGTTCACAGTAGCACGGGATTAACCCCGTTTAAGATAGTGAGTGGTATGGATTTCGTCCCCATGCCAGAGTACCCAAGAGAGCCCCCTTCGTCAGTCAGCTTGACCGATTGGATGGCAATGTTGAGAGACACCTGGGAGAATGTCAAGAAGGTGTTAGCCAAGGCAGCACAATTCTATAAGAAACAAGCAGATAAGCATCAAATTCCCCAAAGACTATTTCGAGTGGGAGAGAAGGTCTACCTCTCCACCAAATATTTGAGACTCAGACTCCCGAGCAGGAAATTGGGCCCGAAATTTATAGGACCATTCCCTATAGTAAAAGTAATCAACCCGGTTACAGTACAACTGCAGTTGCCCCGAGTACTAGGGAAGATACACCCTGTTTTCCACAGTAGCCTCCTAAAGCCTGTGGTGGGGTCAACCTTAAGGCTGGCGCCACGTGACCCCCCAGGGCCCCTGATCATTGGGGGCCACACTCACTATGAGGTACAGCGAATTCTCGATTCCAGGTGGCACAGGGGACGCCTCCAATACTTAATTAAATGGAAGGGTTACCCCTTGTCAGAGGCTTCCTGGGTGAGGAGCACAAACATCCAAGCTGACCGCCTTATAGCCAAATTCCATGCAGATCACCCGAACAAGGCAGGAGGGGGCGGGACACACCCTCGGATGGGGTAACGGTACTTAACTTGTTGTTTGTCTTGTACAGGCCGCCCTGGAAAAATGAAGGGGGAGGGGCCGGATGTCAGCACTCCAAGCTGCATTCACTCCAGTGCTGACATTAGAAGGTGGAGGCATCTGGCAAGAGGACGCTTGACTTTTCACCTACTTATTTCCCCTGGAGATACTATCCCCTAGGAGATGGGTTGGGAGGGGGGAAATTCTTTTGATCTGAAGCAGTAGATTATAGCAGAGTGACTTGGAAGATGGCCAATGAGACGCAGAGAAGTGGGGGAAGGAAAGGGAGGGTTTTGGGCCAGGAAGTCAGTGTTGGCTGCAACTGAGTCGGAGTTCAGATTGTTGTGCTTAATAAATGAAAGCTTTTTATCAAGGACTATTTGTTTGAGATGCAATTTATTTGAGACGACACCGAATCTTGACACTCCAATATATTCACCAGGTTTTAATCTCGAACCATGGAACTCAGATAAGAGCAAACATGTAGATTCAATTGAAACAGGCCGGTAGCATGTCTCTAATTGGGCCCAAATTTGTTGGGCAGTTGTATCAGGTGGAAAAGTAACCTGCAGTTCAGTATCCATGGACATCAATAATGTTGTGCATGCTTTAGTATCTAAGTCTCTTATTGCAGATGGTCAGGAGGATTAAATTAAACACCATGCAATGGGTACCTTCTCTGCGGAGCAATAGTCCAACCTCACTGACCCAGGCCTTATAATTCTGTCCTGACATCTTTAATTTTGACTCACCAGCCAGTGGAGCAACAGAAGATGCTAGTTGAGGAATATGCATTTGGTATGTTGGCTATGCTGGTAAAAATACTTGTGCTTGTTGTGGACCCAAAAATGGCCCTGGTTGTGGTGCTGGAGGTGGACCAGGAGCTGGTCCTGGTTGTATGGCTGGAAGCACTTGTGCATGCACTTGAAAATGTGGCTGCTGTATTGGAATTTGCTGTGCTCCAGCTGCCACTTGTGTTTGAGCTTGGAGCTGTTGCATTTGAGCTGCAATATTAACATGGATGCAGTCATTTGCCTTTGCTGCATTAAGTATTGTTGTGCTCCATCTAAAAGGACACCAGCACCACCAGAGGGTGCTGAAGATTGAGCCTGTGGAGACATTTGTTGCATTGCAGTCTGAATATATGAGTGAGTTAGGGACATGTTTGATAAAGTCTGATGCAATACTTGTAATTGTTCTTGCAATCTGCAATGCATGTCGGCTTTCTCTAGAAAATTACTTTTGCCAGCAGATGGTGCTGCAACTTTAGTTTTAGGCTGCTCAGTTAACTTTTCTGCCTTTGTGGTATGATGTGTAATTTGAGAAGAGAGAACGTCATGTGACAATTGTGACGTGTACACAGCTCTCTGTTCTGATTTGCCTGACACAATACCCTCTAAGGGGGGTATGTTAGGCTTTGGAGAAGAAGGCAAAATGGAGGTTTTAGGGGTTTGAAAAACATGAGACTCTCTCTTATCTGGCTCGAGCATAGATTAAGCCATTTTTGACTGGGATAGCTCACGTTCAAAAAATTCTATTTGATCATGGTAGCTTTTCATAGCTTGCTCATTCAGGGTGAGCTTAGAGCTTCGAGGAGAATAATAAATTACTTCTCTCTCTGTGTGGGAGGAAAAATGGTCAGCCGTTTGTGAAAACTTTGGCCTTGCACCAAGCGTTTCAAATTCAAAAGGTTCTTGGAGAACTGTTTGAGAGCATGCATAGTCAGAAGGGGACATCACTGACCTCAGTTGCAGCGTGTCACCTTCAAGAGCAGCTTTTCTGTCCTCTTCCTCCTGAAGCCTCTTTAAGAGCATTTCATCCATTTCTTCTACACCTCCCACGACTCCTTCTCCTAGCCAGGTGGCTGAAGCAAGCGGCTGAAAATTTGAAAGCCTTCTTTCTGCCTCTTCTTCGTCGGAGAGATTCAAATCACTTGTAGAGAATGCTCTGAGTTTCATTTTCCCTTTTTTCTTCTTTTTTGGCATCTTAGCAGTCAATTAATCAGCGTTCCGCAGTCGCTAAGTTAATCATCTGTCTAATTAGCCTAGACACTTATCATCAAAGTAACAAGCAAGGAAAAAGCCATAAATCAATCCAAACCATCCTCTGCTACCACGTGTCAGAGTGGCAATTTATCCCGGTCCCCTTTGGGTAATTGCACTTAATTAGAGGCAGACTGTGGCTTTTCCTTGAAGTATACTTTTAAGAAAAATAAACCCAAGATACAGTCTAATAAAACACATTTTATTATAAAGAAGTAAAAACAATCTTACTAGCTATTAATTACATCTTGGCAGCGTTCCTGCCTTACCTCTTGGCAGGCGAACAAAGAAAGTTAGAAGAAAGAAAAAGAATGTGGACATGCGCAGTAGCTTAGAGATAGGGTGCTCAGCAGCTACCGTAAGTCTTAGAATTCAAGCACAGCTGGCAAACACAAAAAAACGCAGTGACACAAGGCAGTCATAGAATGGATTCCACTTGAAAAAAGCATCCACAAAAGAGACATAAAACAAGATGGATCAATGACATTGGGGAAGGTAGCCCTCTTTCTGAGTCAGGTGATTAGTCACATGGACCTGCATGGTCGTTTGTATCCATCGCAGTGGTCTATGGTGGTTGCAGTGACGGGGATCCTCACAGGCGAGGCAGCGGACTGGGTGGCTGACTTACACAGTGACCACGCCCGGGAACTAACAGACCTTGGGTTATTTCTGGAGGCATTACGCAACAGATTTGAGGATGAAACCCAAACTCAGATAACTGAAGGGGAGATAGTCGCCTTAAAACAACGGGGTCGACCTACAAAAGATTACGTGAAGGAATTCCGAAAGCTGGCAGGGAAATTAAGGTCTTGGCCTGAGACACTCTTAGTACATCAGTTTCATATGGGCTTAGACAGGGAGATCCAACAGGCCTGTGTATACCGGGGATTGACACCCCGCCCTGGGTGATTCGTACAAAGCCGCGGTGGAATTGGACATCGGTTTACGGGAATTCAGGACCTGGGCTGGGGCCGTGGACCAAGCACGACGAGGAAGCAGTCATCGGATCGTAGACCGACCCGCGGCAAGACCGTTCCTAACCACGATCCGGGAAACGATTACCAAGCCTTTCATTGTTACCGATGCAACCAAGAAGGACACAGGGTCGATGCAACCAAGAAGGCTGAGTGCCCTTTACCGCCCCCATGAGTATCCACCCTGTGAACACCGGGGTCTGGAGGACCGTCAAAAGACAGGACGCCAAGGGGCCTCGATAGGTCCAAGGTGGCGGTGCAGACATCCCTGATTGACCCCGTAACACACACGGAGGACAAAACCACACCAGGTACAGTTCGAGTTCCTGACCCCTCGGGGATAAGTGATGAAGAGGAGGACATTCAAGACCCAATGGTAAGTGAACCAATCCATCCCTTTATAATCCTGATAACCCTCAGACATATCAGAACAGGAACCGAGAGGAACCACGGCGCGTTAATAGACTCTGGGTGCACCCATTGTCTTATACGTTGTTCCATAGTGGAGGAGCTTGGGGCGCATACAATAAAACTACGAAAACCTATCATATTCAAACAAATGGATGGATCGGTGTTAGGAGGTCAGTCAGCTACTCACATAACCGAACCACTTCAATTGAACATAGGGGAACATAGGGAGTGTATTCAGTTTATAGTAGTAACCCACATGATCGAGCCGATTATTCTGGGTTTAGCTTGGCTCAACAAGTGGGAACCAACCATTTGGTGGGAAGGGGGGTTTCGGAGGTTACTGTTCTGGCTCTGACCCCCAAGCCCGTTTTATCGGAGGAAGAAGGCTCTGAAAGGGAAGGAGAGGAGTTGGCCAGGCCTCCCTCTCCAGAACGCTCCTCTCTGGCAATGCCTCAGGTGTCTCCCGAAGGAGAAGAGATTGGCCACGAGCCAGGTATCCCCGAGCAGTAGCAGTCGGACAGTGACGGAGATAAGTCTTGGATCCACGCCAGCGTCAGAGAGACAAGCGGATGCAACAGAAAAGGAGGCGTGCCAGAGATTAGGCTAAGTCACTGGACCACACCCCACAGGGTATAAAAGGAAGTGTGGTGGCCAGTCAAGCCTTGTGACGAACAAAGCTGAAAGCTTCCACGCCATTCTGCATTGCTGGACTTTTGCTATACGCTTTGCTGGAATTACTTTGTGAACTGGACTTGATTACCCTGTAACTGTTGAAAGTTTACTTTGATGTACGAAGGTGGAAAGAACCTCCCTTTGTGAGTAAAAGACTCTTGGCAGGCAGCCACTAGGTTGCTGCCAATTTCTGTTATCAAAAAGGAGTTTTTTGTCAGCTGGCTTGGTTTTTAACTCTTGGACGTCTGTTGGTGTGCGTGTGTGGGACGGGGACAGAACAGTTACATATCCTGATGGGTCCAGAGACACACGCACAAGAGCCACAGGGGAGGCCGGGTGGAGACAAAACGCTACGAGTGCCTGATAGCTCCTATCCTGGGGTGTACAACGACCTGGCTCGAGTGTTCGACGAGGACAAATGCGAGGCTTTACAACCGCATAGGGATACTGATTGTGCCATTGAACTGGTTCCCAGGGCTAAATTACCGAAGCCCCACATGTATTCGATGTCCCCAAAAGAGCTCATAGAGTTACGGAAATACATAGACAAGAACCTGGCCAGGGGGTTCATATGACCCAGTCGTTCCCATATGGCAGCTCCCGTACTATTTCGAGAGAAGGATGGCGGGATGCAACTATGTGTCGACTATCGGGGCCTGAATGCCGTCTGCAAGGAACCGCTATACCCCCTCCAGTTAATGACGGATTTATTAACCACTTTGGCAAGGGGTAAGGTCTTCACGAAACTCGATCTCCATGAAGCATATTACCACGTATGTATACGGCCGGGAGATGAATGGAAGACCACTTTCAATTGTCCCCTGGGAAGTTATCAGTTCCAGGTGATGCCATTTGGGCTACATCTGTATTCATGCAACTTATTGTTTTGTTTTGTTTGTTTTTATTGGATTTATATACCGCCCTACTCCCGAAAGACTCAGGGCAGTGAACAGCCACAGAATAAAACACATAAATACAAAAATTTAAAATAGAATAAAAGCGAATGAAATAATTTGGCTGAGACAAATTTAAAATACCCAATAATTTGAAAAGAGATTAAAATTTACATTTAAAAGGAGAAAAGATTTAGGCCAGGCCAGCTTGATGAAATAAAAAAATCTTAAGCACACGACGGAAGGTGCGCAGATCCGGGATCGTCCGTATCTCTGGGGGGAGCTCGTTCCAGATCGTAGGTGCCCCCACAGAGAAGGCTCTCCCCCTGGGGGCCGCCAGTCGACATTGTTTGGCCGACGGCACCCAGAGGAGCCCCTCTCTATGGGAGCGTACTGGCCAGTGGGAGGCTATTGGTGGTAGCAGGCGGTCCCGTAGATAACCAGGTCCTAAGCCATGGAGCACTCTAAAGGTGATAACCAAAACCTTGAAGTGCACCCGGAAGACCACCGGGAGCCAGTGCAGTTCGTGCAGGAGAGGTGTTACATGGGAACGCCACGTCGTTCCCATAACCACCCACGCGGCCGCACTCTGCACCAGTTGGAGCCTCCGAGTGCTCCTCAAGGGGAGCCCCATGTAGAGAGCATTACAATAGTCCAGACGAGAGGTGACGAGGGCATGAGTGACTGTGCGTAGAGAGTCCCGATCTAGAAAGGGACGCAACTGGTGAATCAGGCGAACCTGATGAAAAATCCTCCCGGTCACGGCCGTCAAGTGCTCTTCTAGAGACAGCCGTGAATCCAGGAGGACGCCCAAGTTGCGCACCCTCTCCGTGGGGGCCAATGATTCGCCCCCAATAGTCAGTGATGGCACCAACTGACTATATCGGGATGCCGGAAGCCACAGCCACTCGGTCTTGGAGGGGTTGAGTCAGAGCCTGTTATTCCCCATCCAGATCCGCACGGCCTCCAGGCACCGGGACATCACTTCAAGGGCATCGTTGGGGTTGTCTGGGGTGGAGATGTACAGCTGGGTGTCATCAGCGTACTGGTGGTATCTCACCCCAAAACCACGGATAATCTCGCCCAGCGGCTTCACATAAATGTTGAACAGGAGGGGCGAGAGGACCGACCCTTTTGGTACCCTGCATATGAGGGGCCTCAGGGTCGACCTCTGCCTCCCTGTCAACACAGACTGCGATCAGTCAGAGGGGAAGGAGGAGAACCACTGCAACACAGTGCCTCCCACCCCTAACTCTTCCAACCGGTGCAGCATGATACCATGGTTGATGGTATCAAAAGCCACTGAGAGATCTAACAGGACCAGGACAGAGGAGCACCCCCTGTCCTGAGCCCTCCAGAGATCATCAACCAACGTGACCAATGCCGTTTCTGTGCTGTACCCGGGCCTGAAGCCCGACTGGAACGGATTCAGATACGTTGTTTCATCCAGGTGCAGGGGGAGCTGTTGCGCAACCACACTCTCAACAACCTTCGCCACAAAGCGAAGGTTGGAGACTGGACGATAGTTTACCAACATTGCTGGGTCCAAGGAAGGCTTCTTGAGGAGAGGCCTCACCACCGCCTCTTTCAAGGCGGTGGGAAAATCACTCTCACCCAACGAAGCATTTGCAATCCCCTGGAGCCAGCCTCGTGTCACCTCCTGGGAAGCCAGCACTAACCAGGAAGGACACGGGTCCAATAAACAAGTGGTCGCGTTCAGTCTGCCCAGAATCCTCTCCACGTCCTCAGGGGTCATAGGATCAAACTCATCCCAGATAACATTCTCAAGACCTGCCCCAGTCCCTCCCCCGAGACTACCCAGTCAGAGTCCAGATCGTCCCGAATCTGAGTGATTTTGTCATGCAGATACTGAACAAAATCCTCGGCTCTACCCTGCAAGGGGTCCTCCCACGCTTCCTGGTAGAACTGGAAGCAGGTCACCCTAAAGGTTGGCCGGGCGATTATCTGATGACGCAATAAGAGCAGAAAAATAACTACATTTCGCTGCTTTTATTGCCACTAAGTAATTCCTAATATGGGTGTCTGCGATCTAATTTGTTCTATTTTCATCGCTGCCATGAAGATCCAAGAGAAAAGAAAAAAAAGTAGTTAGCAGAAGCAGTTTGAAGTTTTAGGAGCCTGACATTTGATCTAGTGTTCTTCTCCCCCTTAGTAGATAACGTAACCCAGGTGATGGAGGGAGGGGGACATTCCTGTGATCTGAAGTAGTTGGCAGAAGAGACTGACTTGGAAGATGGCCAATGAGGCACTGGGGTTTTGAGAAGCGGAAAGGGAGGGGTTGGTTTCAGAGAATCAGTTTTGGCTCCAAATGAGTTCAGGTCGGATCGTAAATTCTTCAATAAATGAGAGATTCATCAAAGACTTTGTGTTTGAGAATGAAATTTATTTGAGATTACGTCGAAACCTGACAATAGGATCTTACTAGTGTCCGGTCAGATTCAGAAAGACTGGCCCTCCAACTACTCTCTAAGTGTCTTTTCCGGTGCTTCAACTCCCTCAGCTCCTCGGAGAACCAAGGAGCCAATTGAGATCGGCGCTGGTTCAGAGGCCGCAAAGGCATGACCCGATCCAGAGCTCCGGCGGCTGTCCTCTCCCAGGCGGCCAATAGGTCTCCAGTCGAGGCGTGTGCCAGAGCCTCAGGAAATGGCCCAAGCTCCGTCTGGAACCTATCAGGTTCTATCAGGCGCCTGGGGTGGAACCATCTTACTGGCTCCGCCTCCCTGTGGCGGGGTGCAGCGGTTCAAAGGTCGAGATGAAGGAGAGAGTGATCTGACCATGACAAGGGCTCAGTAGCTATATCCCCTATCTCAAGATCACTCAACCACTGTCCAGAGACAAAAATCAGATCCAGCGTGTTTCCCCCCGTGTGGGTAGGGCCATGAATTAACTGGTTCAGGTCCATAGCTGTCATGGAAGCCATGAACTCCCGAGCAACCTCAGACGTCTCACCCACGGACGGCAGGTTGAAATCCCCCATGACCATAAGCCTGGGGGTATCAACCGCCACCACGGCGATGACGTTGAGCAGCTCAGGCAGGGCTGTTGCCACGTGGCAGGGAGCCAGGTACGTGGTCAGCAAACCCATCTGAACCCCATGGCCCCATTTCACAAGGAGGGATTTACAGCCAGCCGTCTGAGGAACAGTGGCCTCCCTCGGTCTCAGATCTTGTTTAATGATAACCGCTACTCCCCCACCCCTCCCCTGTGACCTCGGCTGATGGAATGTGTGGAAGCCTGGTGGGCACAATTCTACCAGAGGGACCCCTCCCTCCGGGCCCAACCAGGTCTCCGTAATGCCCGCCAGGTCCGCTCCCCCCTCCTGAACAAGATCACATATGAGGGGGGCTTTATTTACTGCAGACCTGGCGTTGCACAACATCAGTCGAAGGCCTGGGCCCTGAGGGTCTGTGCAACCTGGAAAACGAGTGGAGCCTTGGGGTCCGGAGCATGCTACCACTCGAAGACAGCGGGTGCGTGCTCCCTTAACATGATATGGCCCCCTGCTCCTGCCATATCTACCCCTCCCACTCACAGTACCAATGGTGAAAACACAATCTGGACAAGCTCGAACCCCCCCCCCCCATTACCCCCGGATCCTCCACCCCCCTTGCTGCACATCATGGCCAGGCCCGACCCTCCCCTTGGTGGGTTTTCCCCCAAACCCACAACCCTAATTCCAATTCTACCCTCCCCCCCAGAGCCCCTTAAAAGTTTAACCAAAAATTTGAATAAAAAAACCCTTAGCACCCTCTTCGCATGTTGTATTAACAACATTTTGCATGAATACTTATATCGCGGGGTACTAGTGTACTTAGATGATATTTTGATCTATACTGATACACTGGAGGAGCATTTCTGACTAGTCCGAAGAGTATTAACTAAATTGTTAGAAGCCAGATTATATGTGAAACTCTCCAAGTGCGAGTTTCATCGCAGACAAATCGACTACTTAGGGTTCCAGATTACCACTGAGGGGATAGAGATGGATCCAAAGAAAGTTACAGCAGTCATGGACTGGCAAGCGCCGAAAACTCGGCAACAGTTGCAAAGCTTTCTTGGATTTGCTAATTTCTACAGACGATTCATCCTCTCCTTCGCTCAAGTCACACTGCCATTAACCAATTTATTACGCCCCAAGGACATGTCTCCTGCTAAACCCAAACCAGGACAACTAAAATGGTCTCCCGCATGTCAAAAGGCATTCGACCATCTGAAGCGCTTATTCGCCAGGGAACCAATACTCAAACACCCTGATATGATGAAGCCTTTTGTTATACAGGCTGATGCTAGTGACGTAGCAAGCGGAGCAATACTTCTGCAACAGAACGACAGAAACACCCTACAACTGTGTGTTTATATGTCACATAAATTCATGGCAGCCAAATGAAACTGGGCAATATGGGAAAAAGAGGCATTTGCCGTGAAATGGGCGCTACAAACATGGAGACACCTCTTAGAGGGCAGTGAACACTTGTTCGAGGTCTGGACAGACCATAAGAATTTAGAAGCACTCCAAACACCTCAGAAGTTATCTCCAAAATAGGTTAGGTGGGTGCAATATTTCCAGAGTTTCCAGTTTGTACTCAAGTATGTCCCAGCAGGACGCAACTTCCTAGCTGATGCCCTGTCCCGTCTACCGCAATATAATAGTAAACACGTTGGTGTCATGCAAGCGCTAGTGCTGCCCACACAAACAGGAACCCGAGTTATAGACAACCACCCAACACAGGAATGGTTGCTGATGCTGAAGAAAGCATTAGAGGCTGACACCTGGATATTAAACAATCACACGGAGGTATCCCAGCGAGATGGTCTAGCTTGGCAGGGTGATCGACTTTATATTCCTGCTGCCCTGAGACCCAAAATACTGAAACAATGCCATGATGTAAAAACCACTGGGCACTTTGGGTTTTTAAAAACACTACACCTAACTAGACGACAGTTCTGGTGGCCTAAAATGCGGACTGATATTGAAACATATGTTTGAGGGTGCCCTGTTTGTGCCACATCCAAGCCCAAACCAGGCAAACCTTTACGTTTACTGCAAACTGTAGCTGATTCCTGTAGACCCTGGGAGGAAATAGTGATGGATTTTGTTGTAGAATTGCCAAACAGCAAAGGACACACAGTGTGTTGTGGCTCCGACCCCCGAGCCCATTGTATCGGAGGAAGAAGGCTCCGAACATGAAGGAGAGGAGCCAGCCAGGCCTCCCTCCCCCGGCCCCTCCTCTCTGACAATTCCTCAGGTGTCGGCCGAAGGAGAGGAGATTAGCCAGGAGCCAGGTGTCTCCGATCGGTCAGAGAGTGATGAGGGAGACAAGTTGTGGCTGGACCCACGTCAGCATCGGCGTGCTAAACGATCACAGCAGAAGAGGAGGCATGCCAGGGATTAAGCTGAGTCACTGGACCACACCCCACAGGCTATATAAAGGAGGGGTGTGGCCGTTTAGATTCTGTGACGGACAAAGTTAATTCTTGCAAGCTTCTTTGGTGCAAAACCTCAGTCTGCTGAAGGATTGTGAATTGGACTGTTTTTTCCCAGCCGGTGTGTATTGCATTTGTTATCTGGTGGAGGAACATCCCCCCTTCTTTTTTTTCTTTTTTTTTATTGAAAAAGTTTTTAAAAGGTTTTACAAAAATTCCCCCCCCCCCAACCTCCCCACCCCCGGCTTCCTCAAGCAAGTACAAAATATAAAGTACAGCAAGCATATTAAAAACACATAAAAAATACTATCTATAAATTTAACTCCCACACTTCACATAATCATGAAACAATTACATAAAAGAAAAGCAAATCATCTTCTTTCTTCTTCTTCTTCCCAACCTTACACAATTAAAATCCACTTGCAATTGAAGCACTTAATAAAGCAATCCAACAATACAAAGACTAAACCTATTATTAGGTTTATATTACCTATCATTTTAACCAATTAGCTTCATTATTAATTTAAAACAAACAATTATATAAACCCTTTTTCTGTCCTCCAATTCTGGACCATTAAAGTCCAATTATAATTACAGCTTAAGAATCTTTTCTAACTAGAAACAAAACTTAATAGTCAATATTTAATAATCATTTCCATAGAATCCAATTATAATTAGGACACGTTAAAAGAGAAAAAAAAGAAACCGTTTTCTGATTAAAAACAATACTTAATAATCAAGCCTATTATCAGTTTAACAATACATTTTCTTCTATCCTCCAATTTTAAAGCATTAAAGTCCAAACACTTTAACAAAATAAAAAAAAAAACATTTTCTAACTAAAAAGACAACATTTAATAATCAGGCCTGTTATTAGTTTAGCAATACATCTCAATACATCATCTATTTAAAAACTACATCTATCATTTAGTCCTTCTTCATACGATGTTAAACCAAATCTCAGTCTTCTTGATTAATCCCATCTTCCAACAGTGTATATAGTATCTTCAGTTACCGTCTGCCCCCTTGCGTAAAAAAAAATGTTTCTTTATATAAAAAAAAACCCTGAGTGACTTTTATATTTATAATCCACATGGTATCTGACAAATTCAACCACGATATAATCCCATCTCATTGATATTGTAAAAAGAAAAAAAAGGGAAAAAATTGAATTATTTGATACCACTCCATAGGCTGCTATAAAGTCCTTCAACTAGATTATTAAAGTCATCGAACGTGTTCAGGTAGCCACCAGATCTCCTGCAATTACCCTAGACCTTTATCTTCTTGCCATGTAGCTTTTACAATCCAACAAAGAGCTCAAGTTCACTTATCATGTTCAATAAGACTTCTACAATAACAATTAAATTCCTCTTTATTACAGTCTTTAATAAAAGGTTCCAATTCACTCAGGCCAAGGCTTGCTCCACAACCAAAAACATCGGCATTGCAGTGATCTGTTTGTTCTTCTCAAAAGATTCCAGTATGTCTATGATTTTGCCTTTCACCTCCCATATCACTTAAATAGCTGGCAATAAACTGTTGGATGTTTCAAAAGTTCAAAGTCTATAAACACTTAAACAAAACTTTTTATGGACCATCATCTCATCAGTGAGGGATTCATCTCCACTCTTTTTTCCTTTTTTTCCCCTCTTTTTTTACGAACCTTTTTCTTGACTCTGATTCCTCTGCCTTTTTTTAGTCTAATACACTCTTGCAATTTCTGAAGTTGTTGTCTGCCACATAATTTTCGCAATACTGTATCTTCCACTGGAAACAACTTTTCAACTGCAGTTGAGACTTTATAAAAAAAATGTAAAATTCGATTTGGTATCTCCAGAAACCCAAAAGCTCCCAGAGATTTTTCCATCTCATTCTGCAACGCCTCCACTTTATTTTCCAAAATCCCTACAGGCTGTTCTCTTTCTTCTGCCAGCTCTTCATTCAACACCTCACTATTAGGTATCAATACAGTATCTTCAATTGTTTCATTATTTCGAACTTGAAAAAGGTTATCAATTCTTTCCAATAAGGCAGAGGTAATTGAATTCAAAGCTTCTTCAACAAGGTCAAACCTTATTTGTGGGATAACTAGCCCAGTAATATTTTCAAAGGAACCAGCCATCTTGCCCCCCTTCTTCTTCCCTTTCCAAGAGGACAGAATAGAACAAAAGGAAAAAAAAAAGTCTTTCACTTTAAACTTTTTGTTACTGCTTCAATTGTCCCAATTATTTCAATCCTTGGTTAATCCACTTTTTAAAACAGAATCCTATACTTCAAACAGGGGCTTTATCAGTATTTTTTTTAACTTTCACTTCTTCACGCCCCGTTAAAGCTAGAACGCCATCTTACTTTCTCTTTCTTCCCATAGGAGTTAAAGAAAAAAAAATAATTCTTTAAAAATAGTATACAAATACTTGCAATTCCAATTCCTTGCATGCTTGCTCGGCCAGTTGATATCAAATGTAGCTGTGTAAAGTTGTTTAATGGGGTGGCCGCGGCATCTAGTTCTGACAGGGAAAAACTTCCCTGTCAGAGGCATCCCAGGTCCGGAGCTTTGACAGGATTCACGGGGAGCTCTCATCTTCGAGCACCAGATTATTAGCAAAATCTGGTGCTCTTAGGGAGCTCTACCCCACCCGTCTGCTCTCCTTCCCCCCTTCTTCCTGGGGGGAAAGATTCCAAACTGCAAGACAGCCGATTTTCGCTGTTCTTGCGATTCTATGGAGTCTGGGGCTGGCGCTTTGCAAAGAAGCGTCTGGCGATGCCGGCGGCACAACCGGAAGCCCCCCCCCCTTTCTTGTTATAGTAAAGAACTTGGCAGCCGGTTCCCATAGAGCTGTCAAGCCTCTGATAACGGACCGTTTGTGTGTGCCAATTATTTAACCCTCGACTGTCTGTGTGGGTTTGTGTGTGTGGAGGACGGGGACAGAACACAGTGATATGGACAGTAATTGACTTATTTTCTAAGCAGGCGCATTTATTCCCATGTAAGGGCCTGCCATCAGCACAATGACTAGCAAAACTCTTTGTTCAACATATATATCGGCTACATGGAGTGCCTAAACATATAGTTTCTGATAGAGGAGTACAATTTACCACCCGGTTCTGGAGGGCGTTCCTGCGCTACATCGGGTTGACGCAGGGCCTGAGCTCAGCTTTCCACCCCAGCACAAATGGAGCTGTCAAAAAAGCTAATGCTATGGTGGAACACTATTTACGAGCCTATATTTCATATCAACAACATGATTGGTGTGATTTCTTGCCATTTGCAGAAATGGCGTACAATAATGCGATTCATCGCAGTACCGGGTATGCACCATTCAAAATAGTCACGGGGAAGGATTTTCCGGCTATTCGAGACCTGGATGTCCGAAACCCAGAGGTCACCTCACCCTCTGATTGGATAGAAAGTATCCAAAAAGTCTGGCCACACGTGAAAAAAGCATTAGAGAAGGCATCCGAGGAATATAAAACCCAAGCGAACAAACGAAGAGAGCAATGCCCCCCATTTCAGGTTGGTGATAAGGTGTACCTCTCTACCAAGTACCTACGGTTACGCCTACCCAGCAAAAAATTAGGTCCAAAGTATATCGGACCATTTCCTATACAAAGAGTGATAAACCCAGTCACAGTGGCCTTAAATTTACCTCCCCTTTTAGGGAAGATACACCCCGTGTTTCATTCCAGCCTATTGAAAGTAGTGCCAGGGGTATGAGATCATTAATGTACGGCCTGGTCCTATTACTGGTGAACAATATGAAATCGAAAAGATCCTTGATTCCCAATATTACAAAGGAAAGCTGAAATATCTCATTTGATGGAAGGGATACCCAGATGCCGAAGCATCTTGGGTAAAAGTCGAGGATATTAACACCCCTAGAATGTTACGAAGGTTTCACAAGGCATATCCCCGAAAACCTGGAGGCCCACTAGCCGACGACTAACCTATTTTTCTTTCATCCATAGGCTGACGCCTGGTGGGGGGGGGGCCGCCTGTCGAGTGTCCAGCGTCCCTTGACACCTTTCGCTGGCAACGTGACCAACATCTACCCAGATGACAGGAGGGGAGAAGAGCGACGAGGGGGGAGATGACCATGGGCGTTGGTGAAGGGGATAGATGGTGCGGTTAGGGCTCTCCAAGCACCGGTGGTGGGGATAGAGGGATCGCGTGGGGTGGGCGTATGGGGCGGTGCCGGTGACGTCATTCACCCGTGACCAGGTTCTCAGCGAGGTCCTAATGACAGCCAGCTGGAAGCAAGCAGCACCGGACTGATTAAAAGGGGTTGAGTGGCGGCTGCACTCAGCTCCAACTTATTTTTTGTCTAGCATTCCAGCAGCGAGTAGCAGCTACCCGAGACAAGCACTAATAAACCAGGATTACTTTCCACCCAACTGGACTGTGAGTGTATTTTCCTGCAAGCTTGCTCCGGCAGCCTAGCGTTGCCGAGAACCATATTGGTTGGAAACACGTGGAAGAAGCCTTCATCCCGCAGTGGATAGACGATGATGATGAGGACGACAACGACTTATTTAGCACCTTTCCAATCTTGCTTTAGAACAAGAATTGGGCATTTTAAAGAATTTTTTAAACTGCTAGGGGGTTGTACATTTTATCTATTTCTTCATTTTACTAGCTGGGTCATGGTGACTTGGGGGAGGAGAGAACACTTCAAATGTTGGGGGGGAATGACTATTCTTAAATCAATCCAAAGGCTTAAACTGTTTTTTCTCTGTGTCATTCTGTGAAAAAATTGTAGAATATCATGTTCTTAAATTCTGTTACCTATTGCCTAATTTTAATTGACACCAACCACACACACAGCCTATAATCTGCCTAGCTAAGTGGGAACCATGAAAAATGTCCTTAAGCTCTTTGGGGGATGGATGATTTGCCATACAGGCCTCTTCTTACTAGAAACAGGTCACTTCTTGTTCCTCTGGGCACTGAGAATAAGACAATCTTTGAGTGTATGCAGAATAAACTATGGAATGATCTGACCTGGCCTTAAGATGGGTTATGGAAAGTGGGAGGGGCTTCTATCTTGGTCTGAGTGGACTAATAAGAAGATCCTGAGGGCTGCATCCAGCCTGGCGGCAGGAAGTTGCCACTGCTTCAAGAAAGCTGAAAATATATTACAAAAATAAGTGCATACAGCCTAATGTGGTATAATGACCAGAGCAATCGCCCTGGAGAAACTCAGACTGAAATCTTTGTTCAAAGTAAACATTGGAAAGATAAAACATAACTTTATCTCAGGGTGTCAAACTCAATTTCATTGAGGGCCTCATCAGCATTATGGTTGCCCTCAAAGGGCCAGTTGCATGTAAGACTATGACGACTCACAGCGGCCAGGTGGGCATGGCTGGGTAGGTGTGGCTGTGACTAGGTGGGTGTGGCTGGGTGGGCATGGCTGCTCACTGGGTGCAATTTGGGACGTGGGGACAATTTGGTGCCCCACAAGCTCCTTGCCTACCCAAACTGCTGGTACACGCATGCACACCCACATACCCACACACCCCACATTCCAAGTTTGGGGACTTTTATCCACAGAGAAAGGAGAGGGCCTTCTCCCCAAGCCCAGGCATGATTGGCAGTTTGCTATCTCAGATGTGGATAAAAGTCTCCAAGTGGGAGGGTGTGGCTGTGGCTGTGTGTGCACGTGTCCAGGCTTCCCAGGCTGGAGGAGAGCAGTCAGGCCTTCTTCCGCAGCAGCCAAACAAAGGAGCTGTCAGGGGAGGGAAGGAAAGAAGGGAGGAAAGAAGAAAGGAAGGAAAGGAGGAGGAAAAGAAGGAAGGAGGGAAGGAAAGAAAGAAGGAGCTCAGTCAGCTGCCTAGAGAGGCCATTTTATTTTGCAATATAAACATGGAAAGTGCTTAAGAATACCTACACGCAAAGGCCAGCTTTGCTGCTGGGGGCAGGGGGGAGAGAAATCTGTAGTCCAACAGACCAAAT
The DNA here is from genome assembly GCA_012654045.1 of Ptyas mucosa. NCBI lineage: Eukaryota > Metazoa > Chordata > Lepidosauria > Squamata > Colubridae > Ptyas > Ptyas mucosa. The sequence continues at coordinate 284,314 of WNWU01012990.1, read as the reverse complement.
CTGGAGGGGACCAGCCTGGGACAGGCTGGCAGATGGAGGCGGCTGGTGAATGAAGGCTGGAGCATGGTCTAGAAAGCACACACATGCCCTGCCTACGCTCCCCGTCAACACCTCTGCTGCAGGGCCACCTAGGGAGGCAAGCGCTCTGTGGAAGGGGAATGGAAGAGGTTAAGGGGCGGCAGCGGCGCTCTTTCGACTTCCCCTCCAGCTCTCGCTCCGCACTCCCTCTGGCTACCACTCATAGCTCTCCCCAGCTGCCACCATCCCTAAGATGGAGGTGATGATGGTGCGTGGCTAAGATGGGGAAGGGGCAAAAATCACAGCAACCTCCATTTCTCCCAGTCCCCTTTTTGGGGGGCCAGCAGCAGCACCAGCATCAGTGCCACCAGCCCTGCAGGAGACGCCTCAGCCAGCTCCTCCTCCTCCTCTTCCTCCTTTTCATGCTGCCCCCAGCATCCTTGGCCCAGCCTGAGGGAGACAGTAAAGAAGCAGGCAGGCAGGCAGGCAGTCCGGCCAGTGGTGGTCAGGGGCGAAGGTGGCTGTCAATGCGTCCACCCACCCCACAGAGGTGACAGCAGGAGAGGCACCAGGACAGCTGGCAGGGGGAAACAAAGTGGGGTTCCAAGCTGGGGTTGATCTCTTATTTGGGGGTGGGGGGCTGTCGAGGAAGGGGTGGGGTGCAGAGGACCAAGGGAAGCACCCAGGTGGGGTGGGGTGGGACAGGGCTGAGGCTGCAGGGGCTGATCCCTCGCTGTCTCCAGGGCAGCCCTGCAGGCCAGATCTACACACATTGTGGGCCACATCTGGCCCACAGGCCTTGAGTTTGACATGTCTGCTTTATCTCATTCTTTCTCCAAGAACCTAAGATATATTTCTATCCATCCACCCAAGCAAGCTTGACCACCACAATAAAGAAGCAAGGAGAAAACAGAGTAAGCAGCAAAGCTCTGTAATGCCTGCTGTCTGGGTCTCTTCTGGCTCAGCTGCCTGCTTTTTGTAATAGCAGGTGACTAGAGGCAAAGAGTTAGGGCACTGGGGGAGAGCATTGGGGTCAGTTATCTTTGCTGAAGCAGGCCTCTTCTTCTTCAAGAGACTCTTGGAGGAGAAGGGGCACTTGTGGTGGTCCCCTTCAGCTCCTGGCTTAGATTTCTTTAAAGAGTCTCCAGGGGAGGGCAGACTGTCATGTCAGAGGGCCCTTGAGAATTGGACTGCTTCTGCAACAGGTGCTTAATACTGGTGTAGAAGCTAATTTTTCCCCTTCTGTGCTGTTATTTCCTTGTGGGCAGGGCTGCAATCACCAGGAACTGGTACTTTCTTCTCAGACCTTTCAATTCTGACTTTCAGATCCCCAACTTGTCAGTATCAGTCTGAGATTGAAATTCAACTTTAGATGTAACCTCTAGACCAGGAGTGTCAAACTTGCGTCCTGTTCACACGCAGCATCCCTGGGCTCCCAATATTGGTGTGTGGTGCTTGGAATAATGTGTGTATGGATATGTATGCACAGTGTAGTGCAAGGGGTAAAATTTGCCTACACCCACGCAGAGCTGCTAAACTCGCAATTCAATCTGAAATTACCAGCGATTTTCAGTAGTCCCACAACATACCGAACTGCATGGTGAGGCCTCCAGGATCTCCATGGATTGTTGTCGGGTCGGAGAGGCGGAGACGAAACCGAAAGGAGAGGAAACAAAAGCACAGCTGTAGAGCCGGTCTGCTGGCTCGGTTTCAAAAGCAGCCTCACAGACTAGCACTGCCTAGTGCAGTGATGGCTAACCTTTTTGCTGCCATGTGCCAAAAGTGGGGGGAGCATGGGGGGGTGTCGCACACGTGCGTGCCCACACCCATAATTCAATGTGTCCCACCCCCCCCTGCTTTTGGCATGTGATGGCACGATGGGCCTGGAAGGCCTGTTTTTCGCCCTCCCCAGGCTCCTAGAAAGGCTCTGGAGCCTGGGGAGAGCGAAAATGGCCTTTCCCACTCCCCCGGAGGCCCTCCAGAGGCTGGAAACGTGTGTTTCCCAACTTCCAATGGGCCCAGAAGGCCTGAAAATCAGCTGGACGGCATGCACATGCGCGCTAGGGCAACGCTCACGTGCCCGCTGAGCTAGGGCAACGCTCGCGTGCCCGCTGATATGGCTCTGCGTGCCACCTGTGGCACGCGTGCCATAGGTTCGCCATCACGGGCCTAGTGTCTTTTTAATGAATGCCAGATCTCTCATCCACAAAATTGATGAATTAGAGCTGCAGATGACGGCAAACAGGCTTCTCCGTGAAAGCTGAGTGATGGCTGTAACAGAGACCTGGCTACATCCATCTGTACCTGATGCGGTAGTGGGGTTGACAAGTCGTGTTACTTATCGCTTCGACAGAAATGGCGACTCCGGTAAGAGCAAGGGAGGAGGACTCTGTATCTATATACAGTACACAGTAACTGGTGTGTTAACAGCAGAGTAGCTTATATGTATTGCTCCCCAGATGTGAAACTGATGACTGTCACATGTAGACCATTTTATCTGCCTAGAGAAATCACTGTGATAATCATTATAGCTGCTTATATTCCACCTGATGCCAATGTCAGCATGGCACTTTCTAAGCTATATGATGTCATCTCCTGGCAGCAGCAAACTCATCCAGAGGGCGCTTTTGTCGTGGCTGGGGACTTCAATCAAGCGTGCCTAAAGACAGTTCTCCCTACGTTTGTGCAGTATGTGCAGTTCTCCACCAGAGGGAAGAACACTTTAGACCGTGTGTACTCTAACCTGAAACAGGCATACAGAGCAATCCCCCTCCCCCACTTGGGTACATCCGACTATATCTCACTCCTGTTATGAATGAAGTATGTCCCTCTCAGGAAAAGAACTCAGCCAGCCATGAAAATGGTTAAAACCTGGCCAGAGGGCGCTCTCAGTCAGCTGCAGAACTATTTTGAAACTGAGTGGAGTGCATTTGAACATCAAGACCTGCATGAATACACTGATGCCGTACTCTCTTACATCAAAGTGTGTACTGACAGCGTAACAGAGGACAGGTGCATCAGAGTCTACAGGAATTGTAAATCCTGGATGACTGCCGAGGTACGGATGCTTCTGAGAGCCCGGGATTCTGCCTTTAAGGCAAGGGACAGTGAGAGATATAGAGAGGCCAGGGCAAACCTCAGAAGAGGCATTAAGATGGCAAAACAACAATACAAACACAAGGTGGAGAACCATCTAGCAGACAACAACCCGAAGCAAGTGTGGCAGGGACTGCAGCACCTAACTAATTATAAGGGCAACACGAGGAACACGGTCAACGCTGATGCCTCGTTGGTAGAGGAGTTGAACACCTTCACCTGCTACAAGGTGAAAAGACCAGATCCCATAGCTGCTACCCGCCGGCCTTTGGATTCCCAGCCACTCACTCCAGGGGTGAAATGCTCCCAGTTCGGGCGAGTAGGTAGCGAGTAGGTAGCGATGCCAGCGGGCAGTTCGGAGAACCGGTAGCAAAAATCCCTGCCCCCGCCCCCCATGCCCAGCTGAGCCGCCTGACTGAGCCAAGCACAAAAAACTTTTTTCCTTTTAAATGGTTCTGACGATCCAAGCTCTGACTATCCCAGCTGAGTTGCCTGCAGTTAGCTAGCTAGCAAAAATCCCTCCGTCCCCCC
>WNWU01012990.1:214286-227937 GCA_012654045.1 Ptyas mucosa | reverse complement strand
CCGCAGCCCATTTTTGCTTCCAGGGGGCTGCAGGGAGTCTTGCTAGGCACCCCCCTCATGCCCCTAGCAAGTCTCCCTGCAGCCCCTGGGAGCCAAAAAGGGGCGCAGGGGAGGGGCGGTGCACCCCCCCATGCCCCATTTTGGCTTTAGCAAGCCTCCCTGCAGCCCCTGGGAGCCAAAACGGTTGCAGGGAAAAAGGCATTTTTTTTCTTCACTCGATTATAAGCCGAGGGGGGGCTTTTTTCAGCATGAAAAATGTGCTGAAAAACTCGGCTTATACTCGAGTATATACAGTACTTTAAAACAAATTTAAAATTAAAAGGAAGTTAGGCCAGGCCAGCCTGTTGAAATAAAAAGGTCTTGAGGGCACGGCGGAAAGTGCGCAAATCCGGGATCCTCCGTATCTCTGGGGGGAGCTCGTTCCAAATGGCAGGTGCCCCCAGAGAGAAGGCTCTCCCCCTGGGGGCCACCAGTCGACACTGTTTGACTGACGGCACCCTGAGAAGCCCCTCTCTATGGGAGCGTACTGGCCAGTGAGAGGCTACTGGTGGCAGAAGGTGGTCTCGTAAGTACCCAGGTCCTAAGCCATGGAGCGTCTAAAGGTGGTAACCAAAATCTTGAAGCGCACCCAGAAGACCACCGGGAGCCAGTGCAGCTCGTGCAGGAGAGGTATTACATGGGAACGCCACATCACTCCCATAACCACCCGCGCGGCCGCATTCTGGACCAGTTGGAGCCTCCAAGTGCTCCTCAAGGGGAGCCCCATGTAGATAGCATTACAGTAGTCCAGGCGGGAAGTGACGAGGGCATGAGTGACCGTGCGTAAGGCATCCTGATGCAGAAAGGGACGCAACTGGCGGATCAGGCAGACCTGATAGAAAGTCCTCCCGGCCACAGCCGTCAAATGCTCTTCTAAAGACAGCCGTGAGTCCAGGAGGACACCCAAGTTGCGAGCCCTCTCCGTGGGGGCCAACGACTCGCCCCCAATAGTCAGTGATGGCACCAACTGACTATATCGGGACGCACCTGACTATATCGGGACGCCGGAAGCCACAGCCACTTGGTCTTGGATGGGTTGAGCCTGAGTCTGTTTCTCCCCATCCAGATCCGCACAGCCTCCAGGCACCGGGACATCACTTCAAGGGCATCATTGGGGTGGTCCGGGGTGGATATGTACAGCTGAGTGTCATCAGCGTACTGATAGTACTTCACCCCGAAACCATGGATGATCTCACCCAGAGGCTTCACATAAATGTTGAACAGAAGGGGCGAGAGGACTGACCCCTGTGGCACCCCACATACAAGGCGCCTCGGGGTCGACCTCTGCCCCCCTGCCAACACAGACTGCGACTGGTCAGAGAGAAAGGAGGAGAGCCACCGCAACACGGTGCCCCCCACCCCCAACTCTTCCAGCCGGTGCAGCATGATACAATGTTTGATGGTATCAAAAGCCGCTGAGTGGTCTAATAGGACCAGGACAGAGGAACAACCCCTGTCCCGAGCCCTCCAGAGATCCTCAGCCAACGCGACCAATGCCGTTTCCGTGCTGTACCTAGGCCTGAAGCCCGACTGGAACGGATCTAGATGGCATGGTTTTCTTCCAATTTAGAGTGGGGAAACTAATAAAAAATAAATGTGTTAAGTCTCTGTTAGTTTTATTTTGGCTCTTAAACTGAAAACTTCTTCAATCCTCACTCTTATCAAATGGAAAAAATGGCTCAAAGCTTCTGTTCCTGCTTTATCCAAGGATGTCACCACCCTGCAGCCACTAATATAGTAATCTTTCAAAGTACAGCCTCAGTGAAACTAACAGTTTCTTATGTTTCCTATATTCTAGGAATGGTAGGATGTGGAGACAAGTGTCTTTCCTGAAACATCTTTGGATTGTGCAATTCTGTCCTGCTTTCACTAGATACTGAAATATACTAGATACTTTCTCTTCCCATTTCTTCTGGTTCCTTTTTTCCTTCAACTTGTATCTTACTAAATCGTGTATCTTTCATAGACCATGGTCAAACATACAGATTTTATTTTCAGGTAGATGGGCAGGATTAAGTTAAAAATGCATTCAATTTACAGGTAGTCCTTGCTTGTTTGCCACCCATCTTGCTTAGAGTTCATTTGTTCAGCAACCATTCAAAGTTACAATGGCACTAAACAAAGGGATTTACAATTGTTCCTTGAAGTTCTGGCTGTTGTAATGCCCCTGTGGTCATGGGAACAAAATTTGGGCTCTTGGCAACCAGGTCGCACTTAGAACAGTTGCAGGATCCTGAAGTCATGCGATTACCATTTGTGACCTGGGTAAGTCTTCCCCCCCAGCTTTTCTTCTTTCACACGCACTGCATTCTCCCTTCATTTGCATGCACTGTGTCCTCCTTCCCTCCTTTGCTCACACGCACTATGCCCTCCTTTCTCCCTTCACTCGCACATAACTTACCCTTCTTCCCCTTGCCCTTCCTGTGCTTGTGCCACTCCACAGGACTCCTTCCCCAACTTATGCACACCCTGGGCCTCCCCACCTCCCTGTGACACCCTGCATTACTTACTTGGGACTTCTACTGCTTCCTGCTTAATGACCTGCATGTCTTGGGGTTGCAACAGCAACTGGGATTGCCATAGCTAAGCAGTGCGGTCATGTAACATTGTGCTTTACAACCACGCCACTTACTGACAGCAATCCTGGTCCCAATTGCCATGGTAATTCGAGGACTACCTGTATATAATAATGAAATACAGGTTATATGATTACTCCCCATATATTTAGTCAGTTTGTATTTCTCTCAAATTAAACATTAAAATTTAATGGCAGTTTTTTGAGAGGTCTGGACCACATACAGCCCTGAAATCTCAGATGACTCAATTCTGATTAAAGCTATCACACCTTTCACAAGACTTCTTTTTGCCTCCCTTTCCTTCCACAGGACCACCTGATGTTCCCCCGCATGCTGATGAAGCTAGTGAGCCTCCGGACTTTGAGCAGTGTCCACTCAGAGCAGGTCTTTGCTTTGCGCCTTCAAGATAAGAAGCTTCCGCCGCTTCTGTCTGAGATCTGGGATGTACATGAATAGATATTTTGAATGGACTGGGGAAGAGGTAGACCTCTCCCAGCAGTGCCAGCAGACATGCTTTCCCATAGCGAGTCTTTGGACTCAGCATAAGTCTTCCAATGGCTGGACTGGGATCCCGCTAAAAGAATTGAGCCAAGTGAACTACTAAGCACTTTTTTTTTCTCCTCTTCCCCATATAATCGTCACCTTTCTTCCGCTACTTCAGATTTGATGGAGGGGGAGAGGTCAGTCACCACCTTCCTTCTGAGTGAGGAGAGGGAGGTTAAAAACCCTCTCCCCAAAGACTGTATTCCCTCCTGTTTGTGAACAGCAAACAGCTGTGCCCTGCATCACATTGATTGAACAACCTACAATTGTTTCTCCTTAAGGAAGGGAAGAGTTTCGCAGTGAAAATTAAGAGACGTTGCCATATACCTGGTGTGTGGGGCAGATACCCAGAAAAAATAAACTGGTCATGAAAATGAAGTGTCTAACTGGTCTCCTGATACCCCTACATGAGAAATGTTCCCTTGTAGTTAATTGTTATAATGTTGGGGGAGGTGACAAAAAAAATGCCAGGATCCTGTCAGAAGTGAAAGGAAGGAAAGTGCCCTTTGTGACCAATCCTCACATTTATGACAGTTGCAGTGTCCCACAGTCATATGATTGCCATTCACATGCTTTGCAACCATTGCACATTTTCACTTATGACAAGCAGAGTTAGAACTGTACAGTGTGGAAGGCGGAAGTAAAATTATAAGTCACATTCACATGACTTTCACTTAGTGACTGTATCACTTAACAACTGAAGGGAAAGTAAGGTCATATGTTCCAGTCATGACCATGTGATTTTCCACTTACTGATCATGTTGCCAGTCCCAATTGTGGTTGCTAAGAAAGGATTACTTGTAGAAAAAAAAGGTGCAGTCCCCAATTAAAATACAATTGTCTGTCCTTGTTATTAACAGTGATTTATTACATATACAATGAGTTCAGAAAACATACCTCTGCCAAAACAAGTCATTTCACATTGTGTGTTTAATGCCACATGTGAACTGAATTTTTGAGTTTTGTATTTGGAGGGGAGCTGAGAACTAGCATTCTTGGAGGTGTGTGTGTATTTCATGTTGTAGCCAAGAGGGCCTTTCCAACCTGGTGCCCTCCATATGTATTAGGCTATCAATTTTTTTGTACATTGTGGGCAACAGAAACTTAAGTTCTAATTAATATTTAGTGAGTGGCTTTGGGTCAGATATGATCTCTTAGCCTACTCTACAGCCAGGTACATTGTGATGATAGAATACAAGGAAGGGAAAGTCCTACATATTTATTTACCCATGTTGTATGGCTGTAGTATTATACTTATCATCTTCTCTACTACCCCTCTTATTGGTATCATAATATTATTATGATTATTCTGTTGCTTTGCATATACATTGAGACCTTTTGCACCGGATACAAATGCCTTGTGTGTCTAATCACACTTGGCCAATAAAGTTTATTCTATTCTATTCTGTGTAGTTCTCTGAAGGAAGGGCAGAGTACATAAAGGAGATCCTAAATTAGTTTCCCAAAAAAGGTTTTAGTGTTACAAGGTTCATTGTTTATTTATTTATTTATTTTATTTATTAATTTAATTTATATACCGCCCTTCTCCCAGAAGGACTCAGGGTGGTGTACAGCCAAAATAAAACACACAGATATAAAATTTTAAAAACAATTTAAGAAATATTAAATAATTTGGCTCATATCTAATTAAAATAAAACTACCCGTTTTGGACATTTAAAAGTTAAAAGTTAACAATTAAAATTTAAAAATTAGGCCAGCCCGGCTTGTTGGAATAAAAACGTCTTGAGGGCCCGGCGGAAGGTGCGTAAGTCGGGAATCCTCCGCATCTCGGGGGGCAATTTGTTCCAGAGGGCAGGAGCCCCCACAGAGAAGGCTCTCCCCCTGGGGGTCACCAGCTGACATTGTTTGGCCGACGGCACCCGGAGGAGCCCCTCTCTGTGAGAGCGAATTGGCCGGTGGGAGGCTATTGGTAGCAGAAGGCGGTCTAGTAAATACCCAGGTCCTAAGCCATGGAGTGCTCTGAAGGTGGTAACCAGTACCTTGAATCGCACCCGGAGGACCACCGGAGGCCAGTGCACCTCGCGCAGGAGAGGTGTTACATGGGAGTGCCATCATGCTCCCATAATCACCCGTGCGGCCGCATTCTGGACCAGTTGGAGTCTCTGGGTGCTCTTCAAGGGGAGCCCCATGCATTACAGTAGTCCAGGCGGGAAGTGATGAGGGCATGAGTGACCGTGCACAGGACGCAACTGGTGGATCAAGCGAACCTGATAAAAAGCCCCTCTGGCCACGACCGTCACATGTTCTTCTAAGGACAGCCATGCATCCAGGAGGACACCTAAATTGCGAGCCCTCTCCGTGGGGGCCAACGACTGCCCCCAATAGTCAGAGATGGCACCAACTGACTATATCAGGACACCGGGAGCCACAGCCACTCAGTCTTGGACGGGTTGAGCTTGAGCCTGTTTCTCCCCATCCAGATCCGCACAGCCTCCAGACACGGGGACATCATGTCAAGGGCATCATTGGGGTGGTCCGGGGTGTCATCAGCGTACTGGTGGAACTGCACCCCAAAACCACAGATGATCTCACCCAGTGGCTTCACATAAATGTTGAACAGAAGGGGCGAGAGGACCGACCCTCACGGCACCCCACATACAAGGCACCTCGAGGTTGACCTCTGGCCCCCTGTCAACACAAACTGCGACCGGTCAGAGAGAAAGGAGGAGAACCACCGCAACACGGTGCCTCCCACCCCAACCCCTCTAACCGGCGCAGCATGATACCATGGTCGATGGTATCAAAAGCCGCTGAGAGATCTAATAGGACCAGGACAGAGGAAAAACCCCTGTCCCGAGCCCTCCAGAGATCATCAACCAATGCGACCAATGCCGTTTCCGTGCTGTACCCAGGTCTGAAACCCGAATGGAACTGATCAAGATAGACCGCTTCATCCAGGTACTGGGGGAACTGTCGCGCCACCACATTCTCAACAACCTTCACCACGAAGTGGAGGTTGGAGACTGGACGATAATTCACTAAAACAGTCAGGTCCAGGGAGGGCTTCTTGAGGAGGGGCTTCCACACCGCCTCTTTCAAGGCGGCGGGAAAGCAGCCCTCACTCAAAGAAGCGTTGATAATCCTCTGGAGCCAGCCTCGTGTAACCTCCCGGGAAGCCAGCACCAGCCAGGAGGGACATGGGTCCAATAAACATGTGGCCGTGCTAAGTCTACTCAGAATCCTGTCCAGGTCTTCGGGAGTCACCAGGTCAAACTCCTCCCAGATAACACACTCAAGATCTTCCTCCATCACCCCATCTGAGCCTACCCTGTCAGAGTCCAAACCTTCCCGAATTTGAGTGATTTTGTCATGCAGATACTGTACAAAATCCTCAGCCCTACCCTCCAAGGGGTCTTCCCACGCTCCCAGATGGAGCAGGGAGCGGGTCACCCTAAACAGGGCGGCCGGGCGGTTATCTGCAGACGTGATAAGAGCGAAAAAGTAATCAGACTTTGCCGCTCTTATCGCCAGTAGGTAGGTCTTAATATGAGACCTCATCAGTGTTCGGTCAGATTCAGACTGGCTGGCCCTCCAACTGCTTTCTAGGCATCTTTTCCGGCGCTTCATTTCCCTCAGCTCCTCAGAAAACCAGAGAGCCACCTGGGATCAGCACCGGGTCAGAGGTCGCAAAGGCACAACGCGGTCCAAAGCTCCAGCGGCCGCCCTATCCCAGGCGGCCACCAGGTCTTCAGCCGCGTCATGAGCCAGAACCTCAGGGAATGGCCCAAGCTCCGTCTGGAACCTATCTGGGTCCATCAGGCGCCTGGGGCAGAACCACCTAGTAGGTTCCGCCTCCCTGCGGTGAGGTGTAGCGGTTTGAAGGTCAAGTCGAAGGAGAGAATGATTTGACCATGACAAGGGCTCGATCACAATATCCCCTATATCAAAACCATTCAGCCACTGGCCAGAGACAAAAACCAAGTCCAGAGTGTGTCCCCTGTGTGAGTGGGGCCATGAATTAACTTGGTCAGGTCCATGGCCGTCATGGAAGCCATGAACTCCCGAGCCGCCTCAGACGTTTCACCGATAGATGGCAGGTTGAAATCCCCCATGACCATAAGCCTGGGGGTATCAACCGCCACCCCAGCTATCATGTTGAGCAGCTCAGGCAAGGCCGCCGCCACGTGGCAGGGAGCCAGGTACGCGATCAGCAAGCCCATCTGCCCCCCACGGCCCCACTTCACAAGGAGGGACTCACATCCGGCTATCTGAGGCACAGTGGCCTCCCTCGGACCAAGACCTTCCTTTATAACAACCGCCACTCCCCTTCCCTGAGACCTCGGCTGATGGAATGAGCGGAAACCTGGTGGGCACATTTCAATGAGGGGGACCCCCCCTCCAGGCCCAACCAGGTCTCTGTAATACCAGCCAGGTCCGCTCCCCCCTCCTGAACGAGATCACAAATGAGGGGGGGCTTTATTTACCACGGACTTGGTGTTGCACAACATCAACTGAAGGCCCGGGCCCTGAGGATCTGCGCAACCCAGGGAACAAGGAGAGCATTGGGGGCCGGAGCACGCAATCGCTCGAAGATAGCGAGTGCGCACTCCCCTAACATGATATGGCCCTCTGTTCCCGCCATATCTGCCCCTCCCACACATAGTACCGATGGAACAGCCCTCACTGATACGGAGACTAGCCCCCTCCTTGACGCCCGACCCCACACCCCCAGTCATATAGCCCCCTGTCGGACTAGGCCCAACCCCTCATGGGTTACGCCCCAAACCCACACCCCTCCCCCTCCCCGATGCCCCTAAAAACCTAATTCAAAAAGAATACAGAGCCTTTCTTTAAAAAACCCTAACACCCTTATAGCTTTCCTGCCAAAAACCCCTCAAATTCCTCTTTGCTGCGTGCCACCTCTCAGGGTTCCAAAACCCGTCATCGAGGTAGGCCCTCGATAGAGTGGAGGGCCAGACCTGCGAGAGGGGGGAATCTCACAGTTTGAGGAGTTCCGCCAGCGAGTACATCCAGTAACTGGGTATAGCCCATGGCTGGAGGTCCATCACAGCGATCTAAGGTCCCGTGGAGAAAATGCCAGTCTCAAGTGCAAGTCATTAGATTCTTTGAGCTCCAGTGCCCTCTCACGGCAGTGGGAGGAGTCTTAAGCCATTTCGGGCCCAGATGTAAACACCAACCACCCTCTCACGGTGGCTGAGTAGGGGGAAAGGAACAGCAGCCTTGGTCCGGCTCCTTCAATATTTGCACCTCGAGATGCATCTCTCCATACTACAAGGAGGCACAGATGGAATAAACCAGTCATTAGGTTCAGGAACAAGGGCAGTCTATGGCAACCATGCAGTAGGCGAATTTGGAGAGACCCAGATGAAACAGAAATAGGAAGACTATTTTCTGGCAGACAGGAAACAAACCTGGATGGCAAGTGATCACAATAAGGCTTACCACCAGGCCAAGAAAGGGGACAGAAAAGATGAAATAAGGAGGGGGGGGGGCAGAGCAGTGAAGTACCAGGGCAAAACACCAAGGTAGACACCACAGCCATCTTCTGGTCCCCCTGAGCCACCCTCAGCTCTTCCGTGGTCAACAACGCCTCCGGCTCAGCCCCCCAATCCCCGTAAGGAGGGGGGCCTCTGGGACGGCCTAGGGCTGACCCCTCATTGAAATGTTCTTGGAGCTAGGCACCAGACTGGTATCCACTATATGCAGCTATGTTCGTTGCAGGTCCTGTCAATGCCATTTATCCAGACCCAGGAAGTGTTCCTTCTCTTTTTTTAAAAAAAATCATTTTTATTCAACGTTTACATCTTTAAAAACTTAGTTACACTTTTACAGCTTTCCAATACTGGCATCTTTAGTAATATCCATTTTATCCTTCGGCCAATTATATACATATGCATTTTGTTTATTACATACTTATTCAAATTATTATTATTATTATTATTATTATTATTATTATTATTATTATTATTTTATTTATATACCACCCTCCTCCCGAAGGACTCGGGGCGGTGTACAGCCAATTAAAACATAAATATACAGTATCAAAGTTAAAATTAATTAAAATTCATTAAATAGTTTTGGCTGAATTTTAAAACCCAAAGTTAAAACCCGATTTAAAATCATTCAATTAGATAGCCCCACCTGTCGGAACAGTAGGGTCTTAAGGGCACAGCGAAAGACCCAGAGATCAGAGATGTTACGAATATCCGGGGGCAATTCATTCCAAAGGGCAGGGGCTCCAACAGAGAAGGCTCTCCTCCTGAGTGTCACCAGCCGGCATAACTTGGCCGACGGCACCCTGAGGAGTCCCTCTCTGTGGGAGCGAACTGGTCGGTGGGAGGCTGTTGGTGGCAGAAGGCAGTCCCGTAGATATCCTGGTCCATATCATGTATATAATCACTACATTATATACATACCTACTACACATTGAATAATGCATTTTCACTATAATATCTTCTCTTAACAGTCACTATACATTGATTTTAGATTTCTTTTCCAGCCAATTATACCATCTGTTCCATGTTTCGTAATAAATCGTTTCCTCTCTGTCTTTGAGTTCCATCGTTAACTTACCTGATTCTGCACACTCTAGCACCTTTATTATGATCGTGTTTGATGGAGCATGTTGTTTCCAATTTTGGGCAAATGAAATTCTGGCGGCAGTGATTATGTGGAGTATGAGGTATTGAATATAAACTCAGTTTTTCTTTTATAATCCCCAAAAGAAATAGTTCTGGTTTCATGTCAATTTTTTGCTCAGTCATTTCCTCCAACCACTTTAATTTTTAACCAGTAATCTCTGGCTTTGGGACATGTCCACCACATGTGGTAGTATGCCCCTTGTTGATGGTTACATTTCCAACAGTGCGGTGGGTTATTTGGAAACAGCCAATCTCGCTGGGGTAAATGCCACCTATAAAACATTTTATAAATATTCTCTTTATAGGCAGCCGTCATTTTATAATTTGTTCCCCATACTTTTTCCCAATGCTCTAATTCTATATTATATCCAAATTTTTTTTGCCCAAATTATCATTGTTTCTTTCACCATTTCCTCCTCCATTTTAAATTTGATAACACAATTATACGTTTTGGTAATTATTTTCTCATCAGTCCCTGTTAATATTTTATCCATTTCTTCTTGTTCATTTTGGAATCCATTTAGTTCTAAATCTTTTTTATATCTTGTTTGGATCTGTAGATAAGGCCACCAATCTATTTTAATTCCTTGTTCTAATAATTTTTGTTTAGATTTCAAATTCCCTTGTCCGTCTAACAAATCTTCCATTGTTGATACCCATCTGGGAACTTTTGTATAAAAAATTATTTTAATCTTCAACCAGATTTCTAACAGGGCTTCTCTCACCTGATGTCTCTGGAAGTACTTGTGGGCTTTGTTCTTTCCCTCCCAGATAAAGGCATGCCAACCCCTCTGTAAATCATGTCTCTCAATTGTTAGTATTCTTCCATTTTTTAAATTTATCCACTCTTTGAGCCATGATATTACTGCCATCTGATAGTAGAGTTCCCAATCCGGGAGGCCAAAGCCACCTTTAATTCTAGAATCTTGTAGAAGTTTTAGTTTAATTCTGGGCTTTTCCCCCAACCATATAAATTTGAGAATTATTTTGTTCAGTTTTCCAAAAAAGTTTTCCCCTAATTGTATGAATAGAATAGAATAGAATAGAATTTTAATTGGCCAAGTGTGATTGGACACACAAGGAATTTGTCTTGGTGCATATGCTCTCAGTGTACATAAAATAAAAGATACGTTCATCAAGAATCATAAGGTACAACACTTAATGATAGTCATAGGTTACAAATAAGCAATCAGAAAACAATATCAATATAAATCGTAAGGATACCAGCAACAAGGTTACAGTCATACAGTCATAAGTGGGAGGAGATGGGTGATGGGAACAATGAGAAGATGAGAAGATTAATAGTAGTGCAGACTTAGTAAATAGTTTGACAGTGTTGAGGGAATTATTTGTTTAGCAAAGTGATGGCGTTCGGGAAAAAACTGTTCTTGTGTCTAGTTCTGGTGTGCAGTACTCTATAGCGTCGTTTTGAGAGTAGGAGTTGAAACAGTTTATGTCCAGGATGTGAGGGGTCTGTAAATATTTTCACAGCCCTGTTTTTGACTCGTGCAGTATACAGGTCCTCAATGGAAGGCAGGTTGGAAGCAATTGCTTTTTCTGCAGTTCTAATTATCCTCTGAAGTCTGTGTCTGTCTTGTTGGGTTGCAGAACCAAACCAGTTATAGAGGTGCAGATGACAGACTCAATAATTCCCCTGTAGAACTGTATCAGCAGCTCCTTGGGCAGTTTGAGCTTTCTGAGTTGGCACAGAAAGAACATTCTTTCTTGTGCTTTTTTGATGACGTTTTTGATGTTAGCTGTGTATTTTAGATCTTGCGATATGGTAGAACCTAGAAATTTGAAGGTCTCTACTGTTGATACTGCTGGACTGTAGTCATTCAGTTCCTTGATGGTGGGCTTCTTTGGCACTGGGATGATAGTAGAGTGTTTGAAGCAAGAAGGAACATAGCACATCTCTAGCTATTTATTGAAGATTTGGGTGAAGATGGAGGCCAATTGGTCAGCACAGGCTTTTAAGCAAGGAGTTATCTTGTGTGGGCCTGGAGCTTTTCCTGGCTTTTGTCTGTGAAATAGGTCTTGCACTTCCTTTTCTATGATCACTAGGGGTTGTGAACCCAATGGGATGGGGTCAGTTGGAGGTTTGGCTGTTGTTAGTGTGTCTGAGATGGGGTTTGTGGAGATAGGTGGCTGTAGTTTCCTTTCAAACCTGCAGTAAAACACGTTCAGGTCATCTGCCAGTTGTTTCCTTCAGCCTGGGAAGGAGGTTTGCCGTAGCCGGTGATATTTCTAAGAGTTTTCCACATGTTTGCTGGTTCATTTGTTGAGAACTGATTCTTTAGCTTTTCAGAGTAGCTTCTTTTTGCTGCTCTGATCTCCCTTGTTAATACATTTCTGGCCTGATTGTACAGCATTTTATCACCTTTTCTGTAGGCTTCCTCTTTGGAACGATGTAGCTGCTTAAGTTGAGCTGTGAACCAAGGTTTGTTGTTACTGTATATTTGCAAGTTCCTGGTCGGTACACATAGGTCTTCACAGAAGCTGACATACGATGTTACAGTATCTGTGAGTTCATCCAGGTCTGCAGAGGTATCTTCAAAAATATTCCAATCAGTGCAGTCAAAGCAAGCCTGTAGCTTTTGTTAGGATGTGGTATAAGCCTAACAGGTTGTCCAGGCAATATATGTGTTCTATAACTGTAAATGAGTTCTGTAACTTTAAGATATAATGCTGAGTAATTGTACTGATGAGTCATTGTAATTGACTGCTGACTGACTGCTGACTGCAATTATCCTAATTGTACTGTTGAGTCATTGCACTGCTGACTCCACTTATCTTAAGTGGATAATTACTAGTGTAAACTGTATATAAGAAGAGAGCCGAGCTATAGTCATTGTTGAATGACTTGTTGGTTGGAACTGTTACCGTCGTGTGTGAAGGAGCTCTCATTGTGAATGGATCAACAGCGTTGAATTGCTGTTTATTACCTACTGCTGTATGGTAAGAAGATTTCTGTAACTCCGGACTGATTTGAATGGCTAAAGACTTGGATTGATTAAAAGACTATGCAATTGTTTTTTCCACTACAAAGTAAAAGCTTTGTTAAACCAGTTTGTATGTATTGTATTCATTTGCTCTGCTGGTTGGTTAACACAACAATATCCTTAACAGCTTTATTTTTTCCTCCTCAGTCCAGGTCTTCATTGATTTAATTGTTGGTTTTGTGGTTTTAAGTCTTTGCCTGTAAGCAGGTACAAGGTGAATCATGCAATGATCAGTGTCCTGCAGCTGCTCGTGGTAAAGACCGATAAGCATCTTTTAGTGTTGTGTAGCAATGGTCTAAAGTATTCTTGCCTCTAGTGGGACAATTGACATGCTGAAAGTATTTTGGTAGCTCTTTCCTTAAGTTTGCCTTGTTTAGATCTCCCAAAATAATGGCCAGTAAATCGGAGTATTTGGCTTCATCCTCCATAATTTGGTCAGCTAGAATTCGTAATGCCTTGTTTACACAGGCTTGTGGTGGGACATAAACAGCAATTAGAAGAAATGAGGAAAATTCACGAGGCGAATAGTATGGTTTGCAGTTGATAATTAATGTCTCTAGGTTTTCGTTGCAGAATTTGTATATTATATATCCTGAGACCAGCTGTTGTTGATATATAAGCATAAGCTTCCTCCCTTCTTTTTACCAGATGTTTCTGCAATTCTGACTGATCATTGAATCTGAAACCCTGGGATATGCAGGCTGCTATCTTCAATTGATTCATTTAACCAGGTTTCAGAGAAGCATAGGACTGCTGAATTGTAAAAATCAGAATTGTATCTGTTTAAAAGGAGTATTTCATCCATTTTATTAGCAAGTGAACGTACGTTGGTTAGGAAAATTGAAGGCATAGGAGGGTTTTTTTTTT
>WNWU01012990.1:196047-206352 GCA_012654045.1 Ptyas mucosa | reverse complement strand
AGGCTTTTTTCAGGCAGACCAGCAAGCACCCTGCTGCCCATTTGGGAGACTAAGGAGACTAAGATAGATCTATTTCGGAGACTTAGATAGATAGATGTGTGTGTGTGTGTGTGTGTACACACACATAGTCTTTAATTCCATGTAATCCCAGTCTTCCATCATTCTCTGTCCAGTCCTTTTTTTTCCTCCTGTCTGTCCTTTATCCTTCACTTCAATTCTCTCCAATTGTAAAGTTTATTGTCAGTCTCCAAAAATGTACAAAATATCCAGTTTCAACAGCCTTAATTAGAAATCTCTGATCTTATTATTTTCCAGTTCTATTCCATCTACAACTCCATTAAATCCACCTCGTCTCGAATCACCACTCAATTTCCGCCTTTAATTAAGTATTTTTCGTTCTTTAAAGTCTTCCATGAATTTCACAGTACTATTAACAATAACAATAATGGAATGAATATTGTCAAAGAGCCTTGGTGGTGCAGCAGATTAAAGTACTGTTAAGTAACACCAGCTGCCTGCAATTACTGCAAGTTCGAATCTCACCAGGCTCAAGGTTGACTCAGCCTTCCATCCTTTCGAGGTAGGTAAAATGAGGACCCGGATTGTGGGGGCAATAAGCTGACTTTGTATAAATATATAAAAGTATGAAGGCTATTGCTTAACGCATTGTAAGCCACCCTGAGTCTCCGGAGAAGGGCGGCATATAAATCGAACCAATAAATAAACAATAAATAAATAAATATTTAATTTATAGTCACCACTTCACTCAATCCTCAAGATGTATCCAGCTGGAGTTTTCTTTCCTCTTTTCATCTAATACCTCGCCTTTTGCACAGTCACTGCTTGTCAAATTGTTTCTTCTGCTCCTCTTCCTCCTAGTCGCCGCGTTTATTTGGCAGTATTTCTGCCTCAAGTTTTGGAGTCTCGATATCTCCACTCCACCGTTCAACAACAATATAATTGTACATCCTTTTTGGGGTTTTCTCTCCTGCCGATTGTGATTCTGTTGATTTCTCGATCTTCACTTCCTACTCCTCGGCTGTCAGCACTTCAGGCCAGCCAAAATGGCTGGTTTCTTCCCCTCCAGAATTAGGAGGTTTCTCTTGAACCTTCAGGGGGATTGCTTTTTCCCCCAAGGTCCTTGAAGATTCCTCTTTTTTCTATTAATTTCTCGGGGATTGATAGTGCCTATTTAGGCTTCCTGGCTGGAAAAATTTGAGCTTCAAGAACGGAGCCCCGTTCCTTCGCTCCACTCGCGCTGACGTCACCACTGGAAGTCCCAACTCTCTAAGTATTTTTGAATTTGTTCCAATAATTTTATATAATTATCTTCCTTTATTGAAGACGTTCTTGCTGTTAGCCAAATGCCCAGGTACTTTGCTTTTTTCACTACTTGAATTCCTAATTTCTCCTCTAATTTCTTATTTTGGCCTTGTGTAAAATTTTTGGTAATTATCTTCATTTTGTTTTTATTTATTTTTAAGCCAGCAACTATACCAAATTTCTCTATTTCCTGCAATAGCAATTCTCCTGTTTCCAGAGGATCCTCTATTATAAAGGCCATATCGTCTGCAAAGGCCTGTGTTTTATACTCCTCTTTTTTAATTTTTAACCCTTTAATTTCCTTATTCTCCCTTCCCTGAGTCAGTAAGTCTTCTAATGAAAGAATAAATAGGAGGGGAGATAATGGACATCCTTGCCTGACCCCTTTATTTATATTGACTTTTTCTGTTAGGTCTCCATTTACCATAATTTTTGCTGTTTGATTTGAATAAATTGCCTTAATCATGTCTATAAATTTTCTGCCAAATTTCATCATAGTTAGTTGAGTAATTAGGAATTGCCAATTTCTGTGCATCCACCAGTATTATTGCTAGTTGTTTTTCAGGGTGGGCCTCATAATACTCTAATATATTCATTATAATTCTTGTATTGTTTTTTATTTGTTGTTTGGGAAAAAACCCATTTTGGTCTGAAAGAATAATTTTGTTTAAAATTTTTTTGAGTCTTTCTGCCATTATTGTCGCCAGGATTTTATAATCTGCATTTAGCGGCGAGATTGGCCTATAGTTTTGGATATGTTGATTATCTGTATTTTCTTTTGGGATTAATGTTATATATGCCTCTGTCCACGAGTTTGGCATTTTGGCTCTCTCTAATACCTCATTGTAAATTTCTAACATAATTTCCTCTAAAGGTTCCTGAAATTTTTTATATACTTCCGCCAGAATTCCATCTGGCCCTGGTGTTTTATTTTTTATTAATTTTTTTGTTTTTTAATTGTCTCTTTCAGCTCTGTTAAGGTAATTTTGTCATTCAACATTTCCCTATCTTCCTCTAATATATTTGGCAGTTTTCCCTCTTGTAAATATTTTGTGATATTTTCTTCTGCAATATTTTCTTGGCAGTATAGTGTTTGAAAGTAATTTTGAATAATATTTTTTTTCTCATCACTCTTGTAATGCAAGTTCCCTTGTTCATCTTGTAAGTGTTGTATCAACTTTTTAGCTTTTTCTTTTTTCAATTTGTGGGTTAGCCATCTTCCGGGTTTATTTGCTGTTTCAAAGTAATTTTGTTTTGCCAGCTTTATATTCCGTATCATTGTCTCTTGTTGTAATATATTGATTTTATGTTTCGTTAAGTCTCTTTCCTCTATAATTTTCTCATTCTGGGGTTCTTTCTGTAGAGCTGTTTCTAATTTTTTGAGTTTCTCCAATATTAATGCTTGTTGTTCCCTTTTTATTTCTCCTCACCACATACGCTATCGTTATTCCCCTCATATATGCTTTGGTGGTGTCTCATAAGTTCTGTGGTGTTGTATATTCTTTCCTATTCTCCTTAAAAAAGATATTTAATTCCCTTTCCATTGTTTGTATATAAGATTTTTCTTTTATAATTCTTTGGTTTAGAGTCCATCTCCTTTTTTTCTCCCTACCTTTCCATTTTAATGTTAAGGGACTATGATCCGCCCAGGTGTTTGGCATTATCTCCATCTCTTCTAAATTATTAATCAATTCTGGGTTCATCCAAGCCATATTTCATTTCATTTCATTTCATTTATTTAGATTTATATACCGCCCTACTCCCAAAGGACTCAGGGTGGTGAACAGGCACAGAATAAAATACATAGATACAAAAGTTAAAAAATATCAATGTGTGTCCACGAATTGTGTGGGTGGGAGAAGAAGGTGTATTGTTTTTTTTCTGGGTTCAATTGTCTCCACGCGTCTCTTAAATTTAGCTCTTGCACCATCCCGAAAAATGTACTTCGTCTTTTATATTTATTTTTCCTTGTAGTCCTATAATCAACTTTATTATCTGCCACTGCGTTGAAATCCCCTATTATGCAAATATTTTCCCCATCTAATTCCATTATTTTCCTAAGTAGTTTGTTGTAGAATTTTTCTTGTTTTGTGTTTGGTGCGTAGATTGTCACTAGAAGGATTTTCTTATACTTTGTAGTTATTTCCATTATTAAGATTCTACCATCTTTATCACGAAATATTTTCCTAGAATTTAACCAATCCTTTATATATACAGCAATCCCTATTTTTTTATTCTGTGCCAGCGCCGAATGTAATTTCCCTAATTTAGGACATTTTAAAAGATCACTGTGCTTTTCTCTAATATGTACTTCCTGCAGGCAGATGATATCCATATTTTCTTTTTGAAGTCTTATTAGTATCTGTTTATGTCTGATAGGTGAATTGATGCCATTAATGTTTAGTGATAGCAACTTTATTTCATCTTCCATCCTATTATTTGTCTGTTGGTCTTAGTCCTCTCCTTGCTCTGTTCTCGGTTTGTGCTCTAGTTCTGGCTCCTTCTCTCACCTGACGTTCTATTTCCTTTTGATCTCTTGTATCTTGTTCCATAATTTTTTCCTCAGATATCTGATCTTCCTGGCTTTTACTTTCTCCTTCCTCTCTATTATCTTGTTCATCCTCCCCACTTATATAATGGTCATAGAATTCCTGTGCTTTTTCCAAGGTGTCAATCTGGAATTTCTTCTCCTGCCATATTATTAACATCCCCTCCGGGATGAGCCATCGAAACATAACTCTATATTTTAACAGCTGTGTGGAGAGGAAGTGATAACTTCGTCTTTGCTCTCTTATTCTTCTTGGGATCTGCTTCAACACTATAATCTCTTTTCCTTTATATGTCAGGGGGTCTTCTCTTGTTTTAATGTATACTTCATCTTTGGTTTTCTTTCTCACAAATTTAACATGAACTTCTCTCGGGAGTTTATGCCTCTGTGCGTAGTTCGTATGGATCCTGTATGCTTCATCAATTTCGTTTTCCAACTCCTGTTTCCTTTTTTGCAGTGGTTCTGCTAGAAGTTCAGCCATCAGTTTAGGGAGTTCTTCTTTGCTTTCCAGAATATTTTGAAAACGGAGGTAAAACATTGATTTTTCCATCTCCAGATTTACTATAGCTTCTTATAATTCCCTATGTTCTGCCACCATTCTATTTGTTGCTATATCTAATTTTTTTTCTATATGCTCCATTTTAACCTCTACCATCTTAATATTTGTTTTTCCAAAAAAGTTTTTATTTTTGTTTCTCATAAACAAATTTAAATGTACAGTCATTTATCCACTATTTTTCATTCATCTTCTTTTAATTTTAATTTTTCATTTTTAATTGTTCGGGGCTGCTTTTTTACCATTTACTCTTCTTTATTTTACCGCAACCTTTCTTCTTTTCCTCCCCTTCTCTTCTTTCCTCTATCTCTTCCTACTTTATTTGTTCTTCCTCTCCTCTCTCCTACTTCCCCTTCCCTTCCCCCACTCCTCTCTTCTTCCCCCTTCTAACCTTCTCTCCTACTCCTCTTTCCCCTCCTTTTTCTTTCTCTCCTTTTCCCTTTCTTCTCTCTCTCCCTCTCCTCTCTTCTCCCTTTCCTTTCTCTCTACTCCTTCCCCTCTCTCTCATTGTTTCCCTTTTCAGTTCAATCTAGAATGGTATTCGAGCAGCCCCAATTTTCTATTTATCTCTATTCTCATTTCAATTTCTTATTTAATTAATAATTATATCTATTTCATCATTTGTGTACATTTTTATAATAATCTCACTTTTTCCCTTTTATCCCACCCCCACCCTTTTCTCCCTTTACCTAGGCATCATCTGGGTTGCCAGTCCTTGCAATTACCGGTTCGGCGAACCAGATGTAAAATTAGCATCCAGTTTGCTCGAACCGGTCTGAACCAGCTGAATCCCACCCCTGCCTTTTCTGCAAATCAATACCATTTTGCATAAAATTAGTCAATTTCTCCTGGGCTAACACTGTCATAAAATTGAGTTCAAGCCACTCAAAATAGAGTTTTCCAATAGTTTTTATTTTTATGTTATTTGGACTGAGACAGGAGGGTCTTATTTATTTTATTTTATTTTATTTTATTTTATTTTATTTTATTATTTTATTTTATTTCCAATTTATATACCACCCTTCTCCCTGAGGACTCAGGGCAGTGTACAGCCAGAAATAAAAACATGAAATACAAATATTAAAAGCAATTAAAATATATATAAACTTGGCCCCAAAATTTAAAACTAACAAACCAATTAAAATATTTAAAATTTCTTCTTAAGCCAGCCCGACTTGTTGGAAAAGATGTGTTTTAAGGGCACGGCGGAAGGCACTGAGGTCATGAATTCCCCTTATCTCTGGGGGCAGCTGGTTCCAGAGGGTAGGTGCCCCCACAGAGAAGGCTCTCCCCCTGGGGGTCACCAGCCTACATTGTTTGACTGATGGCACCCTGAGGAGGCCCTCTCTGTGGGAGCGCACGGGTCGATGGGAGGTCGTCGGTAGCAGCAGGCGGTCTCGGAGATAGCTAGGCCCTATGCCATAGAGCGCTTTAAAGGTGATCACCAACACCTTGAAGCGCACCCGGAAGACCACCGGAAGCCAGTGCAGCTCGCGCAGGAGCGGTGTTATGTGGGAGCGCCATGTTGCTCCCATCACTACCCGCGCGGCTGTGTTCTGGACCAGTTGGAGCCTCCGGGTGATCTTCAAGGGGAGCCCCATGTAGAGAGCGTTACAGTAGTCTAGGCGAGAGGTGACGAGGGCGTGAGTGACTGTGCACAGGGAATCCCGATCAAGAAAGGGCTGCAACTGGCGAATCAGGCGAACCTGACAAAAGGTCCCCCTGGTTACAGCCATCAGATGTTCCTCCAAGGACAGCTGCTTATCCAGGAGAACTCCCAGATTGCAAGCCCTTTCCACGGGGGCCAAAGACTCGCCCCCAATAGTCAGTGATGGAGTCAACTGACTATATCGGGATGCCGGGAGCCACAGCCACTCAGTCTTGGAAGGGTTGAGCTTGAGCTTGTTCCTCCCCATTCAGATCCGCACGGCTTCCAGGCACTGGGACATCACTTCAAGGGCATCGTTGGGGTGGCCTGGGGTGGAGATGTACAGCTGGGTGTCATCAGCGTACTGGTGGTATCTCACCCCAAAGCCACGGATGATCTCACCCAGCGGCTTCACATAATTGTTGAACAAAAGGGGCGAGAGGACCGACCCCTGCAGCACTCCGCAGACAAGAGGCCTCGAGGTCGACCTCTGCCCCCCTGTCAACACAAATTGCGACCGGTCAGAGAAAAAGGAGGAGAACCACCGTAATACGGTGCCCCCATCCCCAACTCTTCCAGCCGGTGCAGCATGATGCCATGGTCGATGGTATCAAAAGCTGCTGAGAGATCTAACAGGGCTAGGACAGAGGAGCATCCCCTGTCCCGAGCCCTCCAGAGATCATCAACCAACGCGACCAATGCTGTCTCTGTGCTGTGCCCAGATCTGAAAGCCGACTGGAACGGATCCAGATAAGATGTTTCCTCCAGGAATTGTGGAAACTGTCGTGCAACCACACTCTTAACAACCTTCGCAATGAAGCGGAGGTTGGAGACAGGACGATAGTTAGCTAATACTGCCGGGTCCAGGGAAGGCTTCTTGAGGAGAGGCCTCACCACCGCCTCTTTCAAGGTGGCGGGGAAGTGACCCTCACTCAAAGAAGCGTTGATAATACCCTGGAGCCAGCCTCGTGTAACCTCCCAGGAGGCCAGTACCAACCAGGAGGGGCACGGGTCCAGTAAACATGTGGCCGCACTAAGTCTCCCCAAAATCCTGTCCACATCATCAGGAGTCACAGAGTCAAACTCTTCCCAGGTAACATTCTCAAGACTATTCCTCGTCACCCTGCCCAGATCTACCCAGTCAGAGTCCAAATCCCCCCGAATCTGAGTGATTTTGTCATACAGGTATTGTCCGAAATCCTCAGCCCTGCCTTCCAAGGGATCCTCCCGCACTCCCGGATGGAGCAGGGAGCGGGTCACCCTGAACAGGGCAGCCGGACGATTCCCTGATGATGCAATAGAAGCGGAAAAGTAATTAAACTTTGCCGCTTTTATCGCCACTAGGTAGGTCTTAATATGCGACCTTACCAGTGTTCGATCAGATTCAGTGAGACTGGCCCTCCAACCACTCTCCAGGCATCTTTTCCAGCGCTTCATCTCTCTCAGCTCCTCGGTAAACCAGGGAGCCGCTCGAGATTCGCACTGGGTCAGAGGCCACAGAGGCACGACTCGATCCAAGGCTCCACCAGCCACCCGATCCCAGGCAGCTACCAGGTCCTCGGCTGAGTCGTGTGCCAGATCCTCAGGAAATGGCCCAAGCTCCATCTGGAACCTATCAGGATCCATCAGGTGCCTGGGGCGGAACCATCTAGTTGGTTCCGCCTCCCTGCGGCGGGATGTAGCGGTTCGGAGATCTAGGCGAAGGAGCGAGTGATCAGACCATGACAAGGGTTCTATGTCTATATCCCCTATAACCAGATCACTCAACCACTGGCCAGAGACAAAAATCATGTCCAGAGTGTGACCCGCCCTGTGAGTGGGGCCATGAACTAACTGGGTCAGGTCCATGGCCGTCATGGAAGCCATGAACTCCCGAGCCACCTCGGACGTTTCACCAACGGATGGCAAGTTGAAATCACCCATGACCATAAGCCTGGGTGTATCCACTGCCACCGTGGCTATCACGTCGAGTAGCTCGGGCAGGGCTGTTGCCACGCGGCAGGGAGCCAGGTACGTAAGCAGCAAGCCCAACTGAACCCCATGACCCCATCTCACAAAGAGGGACTCACATCCGGCAATCTGTGGCACAGTGGTCTTCCTCGGACCTAGATCTATACTATACTACAGATCTATATCTATAGTATATAGATCTATACTATAAGGTTTAAGGTTTAAGGTTTATTTGGATTTATATACCACCCTACTCTCGAAGGACTCAGGGCGGTGAACAGCCAAAGATAAAATACATACAATATAAAATTTAAAAACAATTTAAAACATATTAAACAAATTTGGCCCATACTAATTAAAACACCCCTTTTTAAAAAACAAATTAAAATTAAAATTAAACAGTTAAAAAGAGTTAGGTCAGTCCAGCTTGTTGGAATAAAAAAGTCTTGAGGGCACGGCGGAAAGTGTGTAAATCTGGGATCCTCCGTATCTCTGGGGGGAGCTTGTTCCAAAGGGTAGGTGCCCCCACAGAGAAGGCTCTTCCGCTGGGGGCCACCAGTCGACACTGTTTGACCGATGGCATCCTGAGGAGCCCCTCTCTGTGGGAGCGTACTGGCCGGTGAGAGGCTACCGGTGGCAGAAGGCGGTTTCATAGATACCCAGGTCCTAAGCCATGGAGCGCTCTAAAGGTGGTAACCAATACCTTGAAGTGCACCCAGAAGACCACCAGGAGCCAGTGCAGCTCACACAGGAGAGGTGTGACATGGGAATGCCATGTCGCTCCCATAACCACCTGTGTGGCCACATTCTGGACCATTTGGAGGCTCCGGGTGCTCCTCAAGGGGAGCCCCATGTAGAGAGCATTACAGTAGTCCAGGCAGGAAGTGATGAGGGCATGAGTGACTGTGCATAACAAGTCCCGATCCAGAAAGGGACACAACTGGCGAATCAGGCGAACCTGATAGAAAGTCCTCCTGGCCACAGCCCTCAGATGTTCTAAAGACAGCTGTGAGTCCAGGAGGACACCCAAGTTGCGAGCCCTCTCCGTGGGGGCCAACGACTCGCCCCCAATAGTCAGCGATGGCACCAACTGGCTATATCGGGACGTTGGAAACCACAGCCACTCAGTCTTGGATGGGTTGAGCCTGAGTCTGTTTCTCCCCATCCAGATCCGCACGGCCTCCAGGCACCAGGACGTCACTTCAAGGGCATCATTGGGGTGGCCTGGGGTGGAGATGTACAGCTGAGTGTCATCAGCGTAGTGGTGGTACTTCACCCCGAAACCACGGATGATCTCACCCAGCGGCTTCACATAAATGTTGAACAGAAGGGGCGAGAGTGTGAGGGATCTCATGAAGAATGATGGTTCGTTGAGGGGGCTTCCAAGGAAAGTCAGCACACAAGGATGCAATTAAGTTAAGTCTTTATTTAGAAGTAAAAGTAGAGTAAAATAAGTTCCCAGGCATGGAGGCATCCATGCCTGGATTGAGCCCATGGGTCAGTCCCATAGGAGAGTAGAACAAGAGCGGGGAAAGCAAGCAAGCAAGAAAGGGCAGCCCCTGCGCAGGGGGTCTTATAGGGGTCCCTGGCCCCTCCCTTACCAATGTGTGTGGGGGCCGGAGGACCATTAAATTTCCCCAATGGGGCTGCAGGGGCCAGAGCACCTTGACCCACCAGTGGGATCAAAAGTCCCTCTTTGCTCCCATCTGGTGGCCTTTTAGGAAACTGCCATGGCTGGCACAAAAGCCTGGTTTAGCTCAGCAGACTAAAAAGCATAGTGATTAAAACCAGCTGTCTGCAATTACTGTAAGTTCGAATCTCACCAGGCTCAAGGTTGACTCAGCCTTCCATCCTTTCTAAGGTGGGTAAAATGAGGACCCGGTTTATGGGGGCAATAAGCTGACTTTGTATAAATATACAAAAGTATGAAGGCTATTGCTTAACGCATTGTAAGTCGCCCTGAGTCTCCGGAGAAGGGCAGCATATAAATCAAATTTAAAAAAACCCCTAACAATTCCCCTTCTTGCCAGCCAATGACAGGTGACGGTGAATATGTGTGAGAGGGTGAGCAGGTGTCATAGACATACAGATGCATCGTTTACAGGACCAAACACAAACGCTTACACAGAAGGTTGTGCTGGTCAATGGGCACAGGTTTTGTGAAAAGGTCAGCTAACTGGTCAGTTGTATTACAGTGTTTGATATTTACAAACCCCATTCTGGCAAGCTGCCTGACATTCTTGTAATGGATGTCTATGTGGCGGGACCTAGAGCCCACTG
>WNWU01012990.1:131891-188106 GCA_012654045.1 Ptyas mucosa | reverse complement strand
AACTTCTGTGGTCTTGTCTCCTGCATTTGGGAAAGTGGGTTTTCCCGTTTCAGGACAAAAAGCAAAGCAAGTGTGCAACTAAGCTTAATTAGTTCCTTTATATTTGTCTAATTTCAAAGTTATCTTACTACAATAAGCTATGCCCAACACAGCTATTCAGGTTACTATGCCCAACAAGGCTACTCAAGTTTCTGTAAGTATTGTTGCCCAACTAGGCTACACAGTCACACAATCCTCACATACACTCTCAACACAGGTGATCAGGCTGTGTTAGAGTGGGCTGGGAAGCAGACTCAGGGCATCTCCTGCACCAACGAGTTGTCTCACACTTTGGGGGTCTGGGTTCATTCCAGTCTTCTCTTTATACCCAGATTGTTTACTCTGAATCTATGTGTATGGTACATCTTGCCCCTGTCTTGTCAGGAACTTCACATTCTTACTCCTTGTTACATGACTACATGAAAAATGCAATCCACCGCGTTCCTTACGCCCACTAATGTTCCACCTGGTATCATCAGCAACAATTCACTCATACACACATCCAGGATCTTCTGTTATCAGTAATACACACATTCCAGCAATGTGAGTTTCCCAGTGGGTTCAGGAAAAGGCTAGATATGATTGTACTATAGGCCCACTATACTCATGACTTATTCTAATATATTATACATTATGTATCACATTTGTAATATAGTCATTGTCAGCCCTGGCACAGCTGGTGCTGCCACAGCCCACTGAACTAACCTTGATCCTACTGCCTCCAGGAGGCTGCCAGCCACTGCTACAGCCTACTCTCATTCCTGAAGGGAAGGATGACATCATAAGGCAGCCGGCAACCTTCTCAGCTGTTGAATTGCAAGCATCTCCGAGTGATGGGAGGCTCCTGGAGGGAGGGAGTAAGCCTAGCAGTCCTGAAAGTGCTGGCCTGAACTGAGAGCTGAAAGTGCTGGCTAGACTGGGACTGAAAGAGCTGAAAGTGCTGGCAGGACTGGGGCCAATTGGGGGTGATTGTGGTTTGCTCCCTGTATGCAGTAGGAAGTAGGTAGGAATGAGG
The DNA here is from genome assembly GCA_012654045.1 of Ptyas mucosa. Taxonomy (NCBI): domain Eukaryota; kingdom Metazoa; phylum Chordata; class Lepidosauria; order Squamata; family Colubridae; genus Ptyas; species Ptyas mucosa. The sequence goes on along the minus strand of WNWU01012990.1, from coordinate 187,052 downwards.
TGGGTGTGACCAGTGTGTGGGTGGGTAGCCCATGGATTAGGAGCGCAGGTAGAAGGGTGGGGCTGCTTTAATGGGCTGCTTAGGCACAAGACTTTATAAGGTGGTGGGGAGCACGGAGCAATAGCTCCAACAATATTTCCTTTCATTGTTTATGGATGTAAGTCTGTACCAATAAAGCATCTTCTAACCATCATCATCATCAAGGTTTGGAGCCTTTTATTTCAGAACCTGACAATTTGTTGGAGCTCACGCTTCATACCATGGCTGAAGGTATGGTACCAGAGCTGGAGGCTGCAGACTTGGAGGAGTCTGTGGCAACAACAGAAGGAACTGTGCTAGAGGCTGTGGAACCAGAAGAAGGCATTTCCATGGTGGTTAGGCCAAAGGAACGCAAGGCACCAGGGCCAAGGACTCTGAATAACCAAGAGGGCTTGGAGGCTGGCCAAGGCAGACAAAAGGACTGGTGGCTGGGTCCCTCAGGGGCCATGCACAGCAGGACAACACAGGCTACTAATCCAGTGCTCACCCCTTCCAGGGTCCCTTTCTCCCAGTGGAGGGAGCATAGAATCTCTGAGGATGAATGGACTTATTCAACAGCTGTTGGAAGTCAAACAATGGATGTGTTACAAGAAATGTTTGGGGCTGTGGGGTTCAAGGCCTCAGGGCAAGGGATGGCAGGAACCGAAGGCAGGGGTTCATCATCCACTGGAGAAGCAGCTGGGTCATCTCCGGGACCCCAGTGAGGGGCACAGGTTTGCTGTGCATGGCACCTTGGGAACCCAGGGACAGAGGCCACCAACAGGGACATTACTGGTGGGCCATGTACCATATGGCCTAAGAGGGGACATGGAGGGGCCTAGGGGTTATGGGGACCAAGGTCCAATGCCACATGTAGGAGCAGAAGCTGGCCAAGGCCCACCAGTGGTTGGATGGTGGGATCCTCCTGTGGTGAGGGCGAAGTTTGATGGCAGTGGGGAGAAGGTAGCCCTCTTCATCGGCCAAATTCTGAACCATATGGACCAGTACAGCCATCTATACACCTCACAGTGGGATCATGTAATGGCCGTGATGGCAGTCATGGAGGACGAGGCAGCAGACTGGGTAGACAACTTATACAGGGAGCTTGCCGAAGAGTTGGGAGACTTAGGCCTCTTTTTGGCTGCACTCCAAGAATGATTTGAGGATATGAGATCCCAACAGGCAGAGGGGGAATTGTTGGCTGTAAGACAGAGGGGACGGCCTGCCCAAAAGTACATCCGTGACTTCAAGCATCTGGCCAGAAAGGTGAGGGGATGGCCAGAACGCTTGTTAGTACAGCAGTTCAAGGAAGGAATGGATTGAACCCTACACCAAGCCTGCTTGTGTCGGGGTTTGCCTCACCACCTCATGGCCTGGTTCCAGGCTGACATGGAATTGGGATACAAATTCAGGGAAGATCGGATGAAGGGACCCATGTGGGGTCAGAAAGCCCCAAGTCATTCTACTGGGTTTGTGGCGAGAGGGCAACCTGCCTCTGCGAAGCCCAAACAGGTCATAGAACCGACCACCCCTGGGCCCACTAGACCGCTGCTAACCTGCTTCCGGTGTGGAAAGCCAGGCCATCGAGCAGCTGAGTGTGGGGAGACCAGTCAAAAGAGAGCGGTTGGGACCCCTAATGTGTGGCAAGGGACGGCCCGGAAGAGCACAAAGACCACGCCGGAACAACTAAGGGGGACAAACCAGGTGGCTCCCATGACACCAAGTGAGGTGATGGCCACCCCAGACGAGGCCCATACCCCAAGTAGTGAGGAAGAAGTGGGGTTGGACCCGACCCAATGGTAAGAACGCCCATTAAGCCCTTTGTGATTCCGGTGGTAGTAGAGGCAGGAAGGAGAAGGAATTGTATTTATTTATTTATTTATTTATTTATTTATTTATTTATTTATTTATTTAATTTTATTTTTATATTGCCCTTCTCCAGCAGGACTCAGGGCGGTGAACAGCCAAGGTAAAAACATAGCATACAAAAATTAAAACAGTTTAAAAGACATTAAATAATTTCGGCCCACAATTTAAAACAACCCAGTTAAAATTAATTTCAAATTAAAACCAAAGGATGGGATCAAGCCAACCCGGCTAGATAAAATAAGTGAGTTTTAAGGGCCCGACAAAAAGTCCGGAGGTCCGGTATCGTGCATATCTCTGGGGGTAAGTCGTTCCAGAGGGCGGGTGCCGCCACAGAGAAGGCTCTCCCCCTGGGGGTCGCCAGCCTACATTGTCTGGCTGACGGCACCCTGAGGAGGCCCTCTCTGTGCGAGCATACTGGCGGGTCGGAGGAAATTGGCGGCAGAAGGCGGTCTCGTAGATATCCAGGCCCTAAGCCATGGAGCGCTTTAAAGGTGGTCACCAACACCTTGAAGCGCACCCAGAAGACCACCGGGAGCCAGTGCAGCTCACGCAGGAGAGGTGTCACATGGGAACGCCCCGTCGCTCCCATAATTCTCCGCGCGGCCGCATTCTGGACCAGTTGGAGCCTCCGGGTGCACCCCAAAGGGAGCCCCATGTAGAGAGCATTGCAGTAGTCCAGGCGGGAGGTGACAAGTGCTTGAGTGACCATGCATAGGGAGTCCTGATCCAGAAAGGGACGCAACTGGTATATCAGGCAAACCTGATGGCCTTAGTAGACACAAGGATGCACCCATTGTTTGATGAGTTTAGGGGTCCCCACACATTTGGGGTGGGACTTAGGAGGCTGTCCAGTCCGATAAAGTTCGAACAAATGGTCGGGTCATTTTTGGGTGGCCAGTCAGCCACCCATGTCACAGACATGGTGACCCTGGAGATGGATACCCACGATTCGTGGTTGTCCTGAAGATAACCGAGGACATAGTCTTAGGTCTGGCCTGGTTGGATAAATGGGGTCCAACTATCTGGTGGGGGGGTTGTCACCACCTAAGGATAGGTGTGGGTCTGACCCCACCACGACATGAAGAGTGATTCCCAACCCCAAACACAGAACAGATGCAGGCTATAACAGTCAGGGAAACCCGGAGACCCAAGTTATCCAGAGGTCTATGCCGATCTAAAAGACGTCTTTAGTGAAAACGAGTGTGATGTCTTACCTCCCCATCGCCCCACAAATTGTGGGATTGAGATCCTCCATGGGGCTCCTTTACCAAAGCCCAGAATGTATTCAATGACCCCAGCGGAGCTAAAGGAAATGAGGGCGTACATTGACAAGAACCTGAAATGGGGGTTTATCCAGCCCTCAAGGTCCTGGGTGGCTGCGCCTGTCCTGTTTCGAGAGAAAAAGGATGGTGGGTTGCAATTATGTGTGGATTTCCGAGGGATTAACGCAGTGTGTGTAGAACACCTGTACCCACCGCCGTTAATGAAGGACATGTTGGCCCGGTTGGCCGAGGGAAGGGTGTTTACTTAACTGGATCTCCGGGAGGCATATTACAGAGTACAAGTGAAAGCAGGGGACGAGTGGAAGACCACCTTTAATTGCCCCCTACGGAGCTACCAGTTTAGAGTGATGCCCTTCGGCTTGCAAGGTGCTCCCACTGTGTTCATGCAGCTCATCAATGAGGTGCCTTGTGTTTTTGGCCTCTGAGCCTTGCATTTTTGGCCTCCAAATGCTCCATTTTAGACTCATTCCAGGCTGCAGGGATCGCCACAGCACATTGCCACTGATTGCTGCCTCTGCGCGTCGCGTTTTTGGCCTCCACATGCCTCGTTTTTGGCCTCTGCATGTCGCATTTTTGGGTGGTTCCAGGCGGCAGGGATCCCTGCCACCGCCGATCCCCACCACCTGTAACTGCCCAAAAATGTGACACATGGAGGCCAAAAATGGGAGGCACAGAGGCCAAAAATGTGTGGCAATCCCTGCAGCCTGGAACAGGTCTAAAACATGTGTGGAGGCCAAAAACGGCCGAAGGGTGGGGGCCGGCGGGTGGGCGGGGCTATATTTGGTGTATAAGACGCACCCAAATTTTCACCCTCTTTTAGGGGGGAAAAAGTGCATCTTATACTCTGAAAAGTATGGTAGCTAAAGTCTGGGCTGAAAGGATTCTGAAACACACCAGAAAGTGGGCTTGGTTGGAGAACAAATTAGTGACAGTCCAAATCACAGTTTCTCCAGTGCTTTCCGGTAACTCTACAATAAGGTCCATAGAGATCTCTTCCCATGGGCTGGTGGAGTTGGCTACTGGTTGTAGCAACCCAGGGGGCTTCTCAGGCAGTTGTTTCATTGAAGTACACATGGGGTAGCTCACCACATATGCCTCTATGTCCTTTTTCAACTTTGGCCACCAAAACTGCCTTTTCACCAGGTGGAGAGTTTTTACAAACCAAAAATGCCCTGCCGCCTTCATATCACAACTTCACTGTAGGATGGAAGTCCTTTGGCTGGCTGGCATGCAGATTTTGCTCCCTTCCATGCCAACCCTTCCTTTATTGCCAGCTCATCCTTGTGCGGCCTCCAGGGCCTCCCACAGGTCTGGTGCGGGTTGCCAGAGGGGTGCTCTCTGCTGCCTCATGGTTACTGCTGCTGCAAACTGGTTGGATGGGATAATGGAGTTGATGACATCGTTGTACTGTGGCATGCGAGAGAGGGTGTCTGCTAAAAAGTTCTTACCCCCGGTAGGTATCGGAGGGTGAAGTTAAAGTGGTTGAAGTACTGAGCCCACCGGACCTATTTAGGGAATAGCTTCTGTGGGGTCTCCAGCACTTCTAGGTTTTTGTGATCTGTCCATACTTCAAAGGGGATTTGCTGCCTTCCAAGAACTGCCTCCAGGTTAGGAACACCCATCAGACCATGTAGGTTTCCTTCTCCCAGATGGCCCAACGCCTCTTGATTTTGGAGAGTTTGCAGGATGTATAGGTGCACGGCTGCAGCTCCCCTTTGGCATTCTTCTGGAGTAATACTGCCCCCGCAGCTACATTGCTGGTGTCTGCTTGTATTACAAAGACTGCTGTATTGCATCATACTGTGTCCTGATTGGTTAGCTCTGTAGCCAATCTCCTTAAGAGGGAGCTAGAAACATGGTTTGAGAGCTGTCCTTGCTCTCTGATATCTCTGTATGCTACTGTTTGCAAATCCAGAAGAACTGTTTGTTGTGAATGACTACGACGACTGGTAAGAAGACTTTGTTATTGGATTATCCCTGGACTGTCGTTTTGTTATCTCCTGCTTTATATGTGTATGACCTGGACTGTTTATTGGACTGTGCCTTACTATTTCCTGAAAGTAAACACAACTCAGTGTATCTGTGTGTTGACTGTGTTTATTTGTGCCTACTCTCAAACGCTTTCATGTACACACCCTTGCTATTCAAGGGTTACTTTGCAAATTCCTTAACATTGGTTATGGGCCCAGGATACTGAGAGTTAGTGTGAATACACAGTACCATATTCAGACAGCTGTTTTTGTGATTTATTGTCCAAGTGAAGATGGCACAAGAACAGTCAACCAGGATATCTCTGATAACCCGGTTGGATAGAACAAACTACATTTCCTGGTCTATGAAGTGTAGTCTACTTCTGTGTAAGGAAGGACTATGGGCTGTAGTTCATGATCCACCGGATGTAAATCTTTGGGATCCAGCAGATGATGAAGATGCAAAGAAAATAGCCAAATTTAATCGGGATAATGAAAGGGCTCTTTGTATAATCAGACTAACACTGAGTGACCATCAGCTAGTCCATATTCGTGGTGAGGAGTCAGCTGCCAAGTGTTGGGACACTCTGAAGAGGATTTATGTTTGTGATAGTGTGGGTGCACACATACACCTTACACGTAAACTGTTTAGAACTCGTCTTCGGAAAGGTGGAGATATGTTAGCTCATTTGGAGTTTATGAAGGGAACTTTACAAGAGCTACATGAAAAGGAGCTGATTTTTTCAGAGCTGCATCAGGTTTATATCATTCTTTCTTCTTTGGATGAAAGTTATGATAATTATGTATCTTCACTGGAAGTCCTGACCAGAGATGAACTGACATTGACTGGCATAACTGGAACATTGTTAGAAGAGTCCAGAAGAAGGCAAGATAAAGACAAACTGAGAAAGAGACAACCACAGGAAGAAGAGCCTAATAAATAACTGGATTTCTTTCGAAGCTTGGCTCGAGACTCATGATTTAATTAGGGCATCCATCGGAACCCTGACAGCAAGCAAGTTACTTGTTACTATGTCTCCATTCCAGTTCATGAATATTCTGACACACCAGACTGAACCAGTGAAGCTAGAGCTAGCGAATCACTGGGAAGTAATTTGATTCATAATAGCCCCCCAAATGACAGACACAGTCATACTGGGACTCTCCTGGCTAGACAAGTGGGGCCCGACCATCTGGTGGCAAGGGGGCAGCTGAAGGCTGAGGATAGCAAGGGGACCTCAACCCCCTCCACACCAGCAAATAGAAGCACCGCCCACACAGGGAACCCTCCCAAAGGGCCCACCAGAACAACTGGCAGCCACCTCCAACAAAACCCCAAAGGCTGAACAGATCCCGAGAGAATATCAGGACCTCACGAAAGTATTCAGCGAGGCTGAGTGTGACGTCCTACCTCCCCACTGTGAGACAGACTGCACCATCGAAATCATCTCCAGGCACATCCAGAGAAACAAATGGCATTGTTATTTTTAGATGTGCAGAAAGCATTTGATAACGTAAATTGGCAATTTATGATTTTACAATTACAAAAGGTGGATTTTGGGGACAGATTTATCAATATTGTTAAGACTATATATAAAGATCAATCGGATAAAGTAATAATAAATGGTGAAATGACAGAGAAAGTAGATATAAGAAAAGGATGTCCGTTATCTCCACTATTATTTATTCTGACCCTAGAAATTTTAAACAGGAAAATAAGACAATACAAAGAAATAAAAGGGATGAGAATTAAAAAAGAAGAGTATAAGCTAAAAGCATTTGTGGATGATTTAGTATTCATTATGGAAGAACCAATAGAAATGGGTCCAAAGTTAAGTGAGCAAATAGAGGAATATGGAAAAGTAGCTGGATTGAAAATAAATAAAGATAAAACAAAAATTATAGTTAAAATATGAGAGAAAAACAAAAAAAGCAATTAATGGAGAAGTTAGATATTCAAATAGTGAAGAAAGTGAAATATTTAGGTATCCAATTAACCTCAAGATGTATTACAGTGAAGGAAGATAACTATTATAAATTAAGAAACCAAAATGAAACAGATTTGGAAAAATGGAAAAATTTACAATTATCTTTAATAGGGAGAATAGTGTTAATCAAAATGAATGTATTGCCAAGATTGTTGTTTTTCTTTCAAACAATTCCGATAAAGTTGGAGAAAAAAATACTTTGAAAATTTGAATAAAATGATGTGGAAGTATATATGGCAAGGGAAAAAAGCAAGAATTAACCTTAAATTGCTTCAAGATTCCAGAATTAGAGGAGGATTTGGTCTACCAAATTGGGAATTGTATCACCAAGCGGCGATGTTAACTTGGATTAAAGAATGGATTTTATTGAGAAATACAAGACTATTGACTTTGGAAGGACATGACTTACAACTACGATGGCATGCTTTCTTATGGTATGGAAAAAATCGGATCCATGGATACTTCCAGAGACATTGTGTAAGGAATGGCTTGTTGGTAGTATGGGAAAGAGTAAAAGAAAAACATTATATGGAAGTACCAATGTGGCTTTCAACAATAGAAGCGTTGACACACCCAAATATGATTAACACGGACAAGATTGTAAGATATAAAGACATTTTAACAGAGAAGGGAGAATTAAAACAGAAACAAGACTTAGAAAAACAAGGGATTGAGACTGACTGGTATACACGGCTGCAGATACAATCAAGATATGATAAAGACTTGAAACAATATGGTTTTAATTTGGGGGGAATCAGAGTTGGATCAGATAATGACTGGAAAGGATGAAAAAATGATTAAAAGACTGTATAATTATTTGTTGCAAATTAGATTGGAAGATAAAGAGGTAAAAGAGACAATGATAACATGGGCGAAAAATTTTGGATATGCAATAGAATTAGAGAAATGGCAACAACTATGGGAAAGGAATTATAAATTGACAATGGCAACTGCATATAAAGAAAATCTATATAAAATGTTTTATAGGTGGCATATGCCACCAGAAAGATTAGCAAAGATGTTTAAGGATAAATCAGCCAAATGTTGGAAATGTTTGCATTTGCTGGGATCATACTATCATATGTGGTGGTCATGTTTAGAAGCAAAAAATTATTGGTCTAGAATACAGAAATGGTTGGAAGAAATAATACATAAAACTATAGAATTAAAGCCAGAGGTTTTTTTATTGGGTATTTTCCCAGAGAGATATAGTAAAGAAGATGTGTATTTAACTATACATATAATAACAGCAGCAAGAATTGCATTTGCACAAAATTGGAAGACAGAAAAAATTCCGTCAGAAGGTGAAGTAATAAAAAAGATTTTAGACTGTGTGGAAATGAATAGATTAACTCTAAGAATAAGAGATAAAGAGGAATCAGTGTATTTCAAGACATGGGGAAGATTTTATATATGGTTAGAAAAGAAATATGAAGATAAGAGGATACATAAATGATTTAGATAATAGAAAGATAAATGAGGGAGAGGATAAAAAAGAAATAGAAACCCAGATGACACCAGAGTAAATGAAAAAGGGGGATGGGAGGGGGGAAAAGAAAGAAGATTATAAGAATAAATGTACAATTATGATGACAATACTGATAGATAGAATAAATCTGAAAAGAAACTGAAAGAAAGTATATATGATTAGAATACAGGATTTGCTCAGATACCAAACAAGGAGAATATTCCACAGCAAAGAAGATCAAAAGGAGAGAGGAGTAGATGGTAGGAAGAGGAGAGGGAGTGAGAGGAATGGAAGAAAGGGAAAAGGAGAGGAAGGAAGGGTAGGGGACAGGAGCAGGAGAGAAGGTGAGAAAGGGGAAAAGAAGAGAGGAGTGGGGGAAAGGAAGGGGAAGTAGGATGAGATAGGAAAGGAGGAAGGAGAAAGTAGGAGAGGAGAGGAGGGAGGGAAGGGAAAGAAAGGAGGAGAAGAAGAAGGTTTGTTGTGAAATGAGGGAAGAAAGGGTAGAAGAGTAACTCTGAATGTAATTAAAATGCCTTATTTTAATGCTTTCTTTAAGGAAAACATGTATATGTATGATTAATTATGTATAAGAAAATGTACATTTTATATTATGTATATAAGAAATAAAACTGAAAAAACTTTTCAAAAAAAAAAGAAATCATCCCCAGGGGCAAAACTACCTAAACCCAAACTGTATGCCATGACGCCCTGGGAAATGCAAGAAATGAACAAATACATAGACAGAAACCTAGCAAGGGGGTTCACTGAGCCAGTCAAGCCACGGGTCGCAGCCCCAGTCCTATTCAAAGAAAAAAAAAGATGGAACTATGAGATTGTGCATGGATTTTAGATGAATAAACTGCATGTGTGTACACAACCTATACCCCTTCCCTCTCATGAAGGACATGCTATCTCACCTAGCCAAGGGAAAAGTTTTTACCAAATTAGACCTCAGAGAAGCATACTACCAAGTACCCATCAGGGAGGGAGATGAATGGAAAACAGCATTCAACTGCCCCCTAGGGAGCTTCCAAATCAAAATGATGCCTTTCGGACTGCAGGGGGCCCCAGCAGTGTTCATGCAGTTGCTGCATGAGGTGCTGCACGAGCACCTCTATAAAAGGGTCCTCGTCTACCTGAACAATATCCTCATCTACACTGAGACCATGAACGATTACATACCCCTAGTCCGCCAGGTACTGGAAAAACCTCTGGCAGCCAACCTGTACGTCAAGCTATCAAAATGCGAATTTCACCATGCATGGCTAGGCTACCTGGGCTACCAAGTGTCAAATGAGGGCATAGAGATGGACCCAGCCAAAGTAAAAGCCGTCCTGGGTGGTGGTGTGGTCCACCAGCAGCCTGTGGAACTGGCAGCGGAGTCCGACAGTGAGGAGGCTGGGGAGGAACATGGGCCAGTCCTGGAGTCTGGGGAAGGCTTGGATGAGGGCTCTGCATCGGAGGCAGAGATGGGGCCAGGGCCATCTGAGAGTAATGTGTGGACTCCGGAGCCTCCAGAGTCTGACATCAGAGAAGCAGAGAAACAGGAGGAGCCTCTTCCTAGTGCACGCATGCGCAGAGACAAAGGTTTGTGATAAGGCTGAAGGACTGTTTATGAAGGATTTGTCTTTTTTTAAAAAAAATTTATTAATCAGACAAATAAACAAAAACAGACATACATATATACGATACACAACAAAAACTAACTACACATTTAAATCAAGTCCTATGGCTTGAATCTTAAGAGAAAAGAGTATTACATCGGTATTCTATGTTTTAATGTATATACTTATGTACTTATCTATTCGTTCATTATATAACGATATTTCTTTAGGTTTGGTTCTTTTTGGTATTCCCTTCCTATTTTATTTAATTTATTCTTGTTGCGTTTTCTTTTTGTCTAACCAATCATACCATCTTTGCCAAGTTAAGTAATAGTCTGTATCTTCCTTGTCTTGTAATTCTTTGGTCAATCTATCCATTTCCGCGCATTCCATTATTTTTTGTATTATTTTTTCTTCTGTTGGCGTCTCTTCCAATTTCCACGCTTGCGCGTAGATGATTCTCGCGGCCGTCAAGATGTGGATTATTAAGTATTGTTTTTCTTTGTCGTAGTGTTTCGTTAATATTCCTAGCAGGTAAGTCTCTGGTCTTAGGGGCACACTTTGGGAAGTGATTTCTTCCAGTTGTTTCCGTATTTTTTTCCAAAAATCTCTTGCCTTTGGGCATGTCCACCACATATGATATAATGTCCCTTTATGTGTTTTACATTTCCAGCACTCTTGTGGTGTGTTGGGGAACATTTTTGCCAAACGTGCGGGGGGAGATGCCATCTGTAAAACATCTTGTATGTGTTTTCCTTGTAGGGTACAGACATTGTCAGTTTGGTATTCACTTTCCATATTCTTTCCCATTTGTCAATTTCTATATTATATCCAAAATTTTTAGCCCACGTAATCATGTTTTCTTTTACCACGTCCTCTTCTAATTTGTATTTTAATAAGTAATTATAAATTTTGGTTATTAATTTGTCGTCTGATTCCAATAAAATTTTATCCATTTCATTTTGCTCTTTTTGGATTCCAAATTTTTTAATATCCATATTATATCTTGATTTTATTAATAAATACGGCCACCAATCAATGTCTGTACCCTGTTCTTTTAGCTCCTCTCTTGTTTTCAATTCTCCTTCGTTGTTCAACAAATTGTTATATGTTTTCATTTTATCTTTATCCATTGTATTTGGGTAAATTTGAGCTTCCATAGTTGAGATCCATTTCGGAATTTTTTCATAATGATTTTTCCTTATTTCAGTCCAAGTTTTGGCAAGTGCTTCTCTGATGTGATGTCTTCTGAAGTGTTCATGCTGTCTATGGCTAGACTACCTGGGCTACCAAGTGTCAAATGAGGGCATAGAGATGGACCCAGCCAAAGTAAAAGCCATCCTGGGTGGTGGTGTGGTCTGCCAGCAGCCTGTGGAACTGGCAGCGGAGTCCGACAGTGAGGAGGCTGGGGAGGAACATGGGCCAGTCCTGGAGTCTGGGGAAGGCTTGGATGAGGGCTCTGCATCGGAGGCAGAGATGGGGCCAGGGCCATCTGAGAGTAATGCGTGGACTCCGGAGCCTCCAGAGTCTGACATCAGAGAGGCAGAGAAACAGGAGGAGCCTCTTCCTAGTGCACGCATGCGCAGAGACAAAGGTTTGTGATAAGGCTGAAGGACTGTTTATGAAGGATTTGTTTTGGAATTAATTTGGACTAAGCTGAGAATGAAGTAATTCTCAGCTGTTCTAATAAAATATATTTGTTTAGGACTGATTGTGTCTGGTAATAACTACTTGTGCCTACAGATCACAACAGATTCCTGGAAAAGTTGCCAGTCTGATCCAACTCCAGAAAGGGGACCAGAGGAGAGACCGCCTGGATATCATGCCGTTCCCAGGCCAATGAATTTACCCCATGAGCCAGAGTGGAGAAGGGGGACAGCTATGGGATCCGGAGATTCCTGGGTTTGGAACCTGTTGCCCCCATCGTGAAGCCAATCATTAACCGGGCTCCCTGAGCGTTTTGAATGGATGGAAGTAGGAAGTGATGCACCCCCCTCCCAACCTCCTCAAGTGAGATGGAGCTTAGCACAACCTACATTCACCTTCCCCAATCCAGGACCTGGCAGAGGAATTAGTGGGGCGCAGGCACCAGGTGGCCAGGGATGAAACGAGGAGTGACTCAGCGCAGCATGGCCATCCCTCAGCTGGGAGACATAAGACGCAGCTGGCATGGGGAATACAAAACCCCCTGCTGGCCCCCCTCGCTAGCCTGCCTTTGTGCTACCTCCTGCTGAATGTATCCCCCCAGGCTGGGGATTCTATCCTGGCCAGGGGTGGGTCCAGTGCCAGTGGTATCCAGCATCGTCTGCTCCAATTTTCCAGAGATCCCCATGGCTCCAATATGGCCCAATGATCCCAGCACCACAGGGCGGGGGGCTAATCCAGCAGCCAGCTGGAGTTCCACCCCCCTCTGCAGCCCAGCAAGCAGTTCAGCAGCCCACCCCCCTCCCTCAGCAGCAGGCTGCTGTCCAGCAACCAGCAGCACCTCTGCCACCGGTTCCAGCTCAGCCACCCATCGCTGGGCCCAATCAACCTGCGAGGCCAACACCACCCCGCTTCAGAGCAACCTTTGATGGTACGCCTGCCAAACTGGCTTACTTCTTCAGCAGGGTCTGGGCTCATGTAGATCAGTATGGAGACCAATACGAATCAGATTGGGACTTGGTATCGGCGATTTCTGATGGGATGAATGAAGGGGAGGCTTCTGAATGGAAGCTGCACAATGAGGGCACTGTGGAACTAAATGATGCCAATGTGTTTGTTGCGCTACTCCGGGCCAGATTTGAAGTCCCAGACCAAATCAATAAAAATGAAGCCACAATAAAGGTGATGAAGCAAGGTAATCGACCCATAAAAGACTTTGTATGGGTCTTTAGACAGGTCATAGGGAACCTGGGGCATTGGCTGGACTGTATACTCCTACACTATTTTAAAGAAGCCATTGATCAGGAAGTCAGAACAGCCTGTGGGTTCCAGGGGGTGCATGAGCGACTACACGACTACATGGAAACTCCTAGCAGCCAAACTTTATGCAAAGTTGTCAAAATGCGAGTTCCATAAGGAGTCCTTGGACTACCTGGGCTACAGGGTGTCGAATCAAGGAATCGAAATGGACCCGGGGAAGGTGAAGTCGATGCTAGACTGGCAACCCCCATGAACACGTAAGCAACTTCAAAGCTTCCTGGAGTTTGCACATTTTTTCAGACGATTCATCCCTTCCTTCGCCGAGGTTGCTCTCCCCTTGACGGAATTACTAAAAACCGGTCTGTCTCCCACCAAGCCAAAACCTAGCCAACCTCTAGTTTGGACAATGGACTGTCAAAAATCCTTTGAACAATTAAAACGCCTATTCGCAGTGGACCCGATCCTCCAGCACCCTGACCCAAATAAACCATTTGTAGTCCAGGCTGACGCTAGTGATGTGGCGGTAGCGGCTATTCTACTGCAAAGGAATGCCCAAAATGAACTAATGCCGTTTGCTTACGTATCGAAAAAGCTAGCGGACACTGAACGCAGATGGGCGGTATGGGAGAAGAAGGCTTTTGCGGTGTGATGGGCTCTCCTATCCTGGAGACACTTCCTAGAGGGGGTTAAGGAGCCTTTCGAAGTTTGGACTGACCACAAGAACCTTGAGGTGCTGAAGACCCCTCAGAAGCTTTCCCCCAAGCAGGTTCGCCGGGCTCAGTATTTCAAACGCTTTAATTTCAAACTGAAATACATTCCGGGGGGGGAACCTATTAGCTGATGCTCTATCCAGGAAACCCCAGTTTGAAAGCCGATGGGAAAAGGTCGTTCATGCCATGATCTCTGAAACCCAACCACCAGCCGAAGCATGCACTAGAGCACAAAACCGCCATGGTTGCAACCTCCCTGAAGACAAGTTGACAGCAGAGCTAAAAGCGGCGCTCTCAACCAATTCCTGGTTTGAGGAAAACCAGACAGACCTAACCCTAGGAGAGGGATTGGTTTGGAAGGGGAGTAAGATTTATGTGCCCAGCAGCATGCAACTCCTGGTGCTAAAGAGGGGTCATGATTCTCGACTAGGGGGCCAGTTTGGATTTTTAAAAACCCTCCATTTGACTAGAAGACATTTCTGGCGGCCAAGAATGAAAGCTGATATAGAGGACTATGTTAAAAGCTGCACTACCTGTGCCACCATGAAGTTCAGACCAGGGAAGCCCCCTGGGCTTCTCCAAACCATGCCTGAACCCACCAAACCCTGGGAGGAGATTGCAATGGACTTCATAGTTGAACTCCCTGACAGCGGAGGGAACAAGGTGATTTGGACTGTTATTGATTTATTCTCCAAACAAGCACACTTCACTGCCTGCAACGGACTACCCTCGGCCAAGAAGCTGGCAAAGCTTTTCATGAAGCATATCTACAGACTATATGGGGTTCCAAGGAGAATAATATCAGGTCACGGGGTCCAGTTTACCGCTAAGTTCTGGAAGGAGTTCCTGCGGTCCATTGGGTCGTCCCAGGGACTTAGCTCAGCTTTCCACCCATCAACTAACGGATCCGCTGAAAAATTGAACGCAATGGTGGAACAATACATTAGATGTTATGTAAATTATCAACAAGAAAATTGGGTGGAGTTATTACTGTTTGCAGAAGTGGCTTATAATAATGCAGTACACAGCAATACTGGGTTGACTCCTTTTCAAATAACTACGGGCATGGATTTTGTGCTGATGCCTGAGTTGCCTAGACAGCCCCCCACTTCCATGTCCCTAACAGAATGGATGACCTCATTAAAAAGGGTTGGGAGAATACTAAGAAAGCTTTAGCTGAATCAGTGGAAAAATATAAGGCCCAGGCTGACAAATGCTGGTCTCTCCAACCACCTTTCCGAATAGGAGATAAGGTGTATTTGTCAACCAAATACTTAAGATTGAGGTTACCTAGCAAAACATTTGGACCCAAATTCATAGGTACCTTCCCAATAGTGAAAGTGATTAACCCAGTGACTGTCCAACTTAGCCTCCCTCGCATATTAGGGAAAGTACACCCAGTTTTTCACAGTAGCTTATTGAAACCAGCAAGAGAATCTAACTTAAAACACTTATTTATTTATTTAATGAGATTTATATGCTGCCCTATCTCCAACCGGATTCAGGGCAGCTCACAACAGTAAAAAACATCTAATGAAAAAGTTAAAAAGAAATTAAATCCAAATCTCATAATTTAACAATTAAAAGTGCAATTAAGACTAACAAGTTAAAAATTAAAACCCCATCAGTCCAGGCCAGCCAAACGAAACAGCCATGTTTTCAGGTTGCGATGGAAAGAGTGGAGGTCGGGGGCCACCCGGAACTCCAGGGGCAGTTGATTCCAAAGGGTAGGTGCGCCCACAGAGAAAGCTCTCCCCCTGGGGGTGGCCAGCCAACACTGTCTGGCTGATGGCACCCTGAGGGGGCCCTCTCTGTGGGAACGCACCGGGCGATCGGCAGCTGTTGCTGGCTGTAGATGGCCCCCCAAATATCCCGGGCCTAAGCCATAGGGAGCAGCTGGTAAGCCACTTACCAGCTGCTCCCCCCCTCCTTTGGTAGTACAAGGGGAGACTCATTATGAAGTTAAGAAGATCCTTGACTCTAGACTATACAGGGGTCAGTTACAGTTTTTGGTACACTGGAAAGGGTACCCGTTGTCTGAAGCTACTTGAGTGAAAAGTTGAGATGTGAATGCTGATACTCTAGTAAAGCAATTTCATGATAAATTCCCTGAAAAACCAAAAGGTCCACCTGGAGCGGGGGAGAGGGGGTTAAGGGGTCCTGTACAAGGTGTCAACCCCTTCTTTTGTGTTTTGTCTGTTTTAGTTTTCAGGGTGTGTTTTTTCTGTGGAGGGGGATGCCTGTCAGCTTTGGAAGCCATATTAGGCCGGAAGCTTCCATGCTGCCACCTTCTCATGTGTGGGAAAGTAGGAGGGGGGATTTAGTAGAGGGATTGTCTTTAGACATAATAGCATTCTTCCTGTCGGTCAAGGTCAGGCCAATCCTGCATCTGGAGAAGGAGTGGTCGGAGTGTTGTCTCGAGATGGGATGGATGGTGATTGGAGCATGTGATCAACTGAGGACTGAGGGGATGGTTTGGGTGGTTTTGATTTACTGAGGAAAAACCCAGACCTCTCAGATTTTTCCCAGATGTGTCAGTTTACCTATTCTAGTAAATAGAACTTTGAAAAATGCTTGCTTCAGAGTCTTTACTTGGAGTTGGGGGTTTTCTGGAATGCTGACAGTGGCGCTGGCTGGCAATGGTTAGGTTGATGGAGCAGACAGGCTGGCTGTTCTGGAACAAGGAGGGATCTATGGAAGATTGGGTGGACATGCATCGAGCGTGGCAATGTCAGGCGGTAGGCGACCAGGTTAATAACCGCCTCAAAAGGGAACGGGCCAAGGTACCGGTGGTCTAGCTTCCTGACCGGCTGGTCTGATGGAAGGTGCCTGGTGGACAACCATACCCGATCCCTCACTGTCAACGGCGCCGGCGCCCACTGAGATAGATCCACAACTCTTTTATAGTCTTCCTTGGCTTTCTCCAGATGCTGTCGCACCAACTGATGAACGGCCTGCAACTCAGACAGATAGTCATTATCTGCCGGCACCGGGGAGTCAAATTGCATGAGGGGAAAGAACTGAGGATGATATCCCACATTGGCCAAGAAAGGGGTTGTTTGCATGAAGGTGTGCTGCGAGTTGTTGAACACCAACTCTGCTACTGCCAAATAATCCAACCAATTGTCTTGTTGCTGGTTCACAAAGCAGCACAGGTGTTGCTCCAGGATCTTGATAACTTTCTCAATCCTGCCGTCAGTTTCCATATGATGCCCTGACGACAGGCAGATTTTCACATCTAAGGCCGTCATCAGCCCTTTCCAAAACTGGGATGTAAATTGAGCACCTCTGTTCAAAACAACCCTATCAGGTAGGCTGTGCAGCCGGAAGACGTGTTGGATAAACATGCGGGCGGTGGCGTGAGCCGTCGGTAACCCACAACATGGAATGAAATGCACCATCTTCGTCAGCATGTCTACCACCACAAACACGGTTGTGAATCCAGAAGATGGAGGCAAATACGTCAAGAAGTTCATAGAAATGGCACCCCAAGGTCTCTCTGGTGTCAGCAATGGCTGGAGCAGCCCTGGGGGGGCTTCCGTTGCCGACTTGGCCTGTCGGCAGTGAACACAGGCCGTGACATAGGCCTGGACATCGTGTTGCAATTGGGGACACCAAAAAGTGCAAAAGGTACCACAAGAGTTCCTCAGTGAACGTCCATGGAGAGGCGGTCCCCACCTCTTCCTTCCATTGCTCCACCCAAGCATCGTGCCGCTGTGCTTCCCATATCTGAGCCCGTAAGTCCACTGGCTCCTGAATCACAGAGAAAGACTTTATGGGCAACACTGTCAGGAGCGGAAGTGGGTCTTCGATGTGGGAATACTCTGGTTTCCATGAGAGCGCATCCGCCCTTTGGTTGTAACCACTGGGGATGTATGTAATGCGGAAATTGAACCGGGCAAAGAAGTTGTCTCCAGGCCTCAAACACGGTCTTAATGGCCAATAACTCCTTCTCCGAGATGGTGTAATTGCGCTCAGAAGGGTTGAGCTTCTGCGAATAATACGCGCAAGGGAAGAGGGTACCACTGGACATGTGAGCCTGGAGTAATACCGCTCCAACAGCAACATCCAATGCATCTGCTTCCACCACAAACAGACGGTGGGGGTCAGGATGCTTCAAGGTGGGCTCCTTCATGAAGGTCTATTTCAAGGCCTGGAATGCCTGCTATTCAGGGGTACTCCACCAAAACGGGATCTTTTTCTGCAGAAGCCGAGTGAGGGGCGTGGTCAAGGAAGTAAAGCCGGGGATAAAGGTCCGATAGTAGTTGGAAAACCCGAGGAGTCGCTGGACATCCTTCACTCGCTGAGGAGGTTGCCAACTACACAAAGACTCCACCTTGCTCGGCTCCATGGCAATGCCCTCAGGAGAGATGTGATGCCCCAGGAACTCAATGGTGGACTGGAAAAACTGGCATGACTGTATACTCAAAATGTCCGTACCTAGTGCCGAACGCCGTCTTCCATTCATCCCCAGGTTGGATCTGAACAAGATTATAAGCCCCGCGCAGGTCCAATTTGGTGAACATGGTAGCCTCCTGGAGTTGTTCCAACAGTTCGGGAATAAAGGGTAGAGGATACCAGTTGTGCACCGTGATGGCATTTAATTTGCGGTAGTCGCAACAAAGCCGCAAGTCTCCGGTCTTTTTTTCCACGAACAGGACAGGGACGGACTGGTGGCTCAGCAGACTAAAGCAGTGTTATTAACTGTTATTAACATCAGCTGCCTGCAATTACTACAAGTTCAAATCCCACCAGGCTCAAGGTTGACTCAGCCTTCAATCCTTTCTAAGGTAGGTAAAATGAGGACCCAGTTTGTGCGGACAATAAGCTGACTTTGTATAAAAATATACAAAAGTATGAAGGCTATTGCTTAATGCATTGTAAGCTGCCCTGAGTCTCCGGAGAAGGGCGGCATATAAATCAATTTTTTTAAAAAAACGGACAGTGGCGACGACGAGGGCTGAATAAAACCCTGAGCCAGATTTTTGTCGACAAAGTCCCGTAATGCGGCCAACTAAGGGTCTGATATCGAATATAAACACCCCACTGGGAGCAGCGCATCTGGAACCAAATCAATGGGGCAGTCGCAGGGGCAATCAATAAATCAAAACCCCCAAAACCATCCCCTCACTCCTCAGTCAATCACATGCTCCAATCAACTGCCGTCCCATCTCGAGACATCACTCCAACCACTCCTTCTCCAGATGTAGGATCGGCCTGACCTTGACTGACAGAAAGAATGTTATTATGTCTAAAGACAATCCCTCTACTAAATCCCCCCTCCTACTTTCCCACACATGAGAAGGTGGCAACATGGAAGCTTCCGGCCTAATATGGCTTCCAAAGCTGACAGCCACATGACGGAGATGGACTGCCCGAGTACGAGGTTGCCAGCATTTGGGACTCCCGGTGGCTAAAAGGATGGTTCCAGTATCTCATTGAGTGGAAGGGATATGGGCTGGAGGATGGAAGGATGTGACCTCCGTGCATGCACCTGCTTTGGTGAAAGCATTCCACGACTCCCATGATTCCGGTCATGACCGCATCCGGATCGCCAGACCTGGGGGAAGGGCCCTGCGGTGAGGGATAGTGTTGTGGTCTGCCAGCAGCCTGCAGAGCTGGCAGTGGAGTTGGACACTGAGGAGGCTGGGGTGGAACATGGGACAGTCCTGGAGTCTGGGGAAGGCTCAGACGAGGGATCTGCATCAGAAGCAGAGATGTGGCCAGGGCCATCTGGGACTTATGCACCGACTCTGGAGCCTCCAGAGTCAGACATCAGAGAGGCAGAGGAACAGGAGGAGCCTGTTCCTAGTGTGCGCATGCGCAGAGCTGCCAGAAGACAAGAACAGTTAAAACAAAAGGGATGACTCAGGAGTAAGGCCTGGAGATGATTGGCCCCTCCCATAAGGCTTAAAAGAGGAGCAAATGCACTTGGGCCCTTTGCAGGAAAGCAACGTTGTTAATTCTTCATTGTGGTGCCACTCAGGCGCCACAATGAAGAAACGACCAGGAAACCCCTCCGGCAGAACCAACGAGGCCCATGGGAGGAAATTGCAATGGACTTTATAGTGGAGATGCCAAAAAGTGGGGGGAACACGGTGATCTGGACTGTAATAGATTTATTTTCCAAACAGGCACACTTCATACCCTGCAGCGGACTACCCTCAGCCCACCAGTTGGCCAAACTGTTCCTGAAACACATCTACCGCCTCCATGGAGTACCAAGAAGAATTATCTCTGACAGAGGGGTCCAGTTCACGGCTAAGTTCTGGAGGGCGTTCCTACGGTCCATTGGGTCATCCCAGGACCTTAGCTCAGCTTTTCATCCGAGTACCAATAGGGGGGTAGAAAGACTGAATGCCATGGTAGAGCAGTACCTGAGGTGTTAGGTGAACTATCAGCAGTCCAATTGGGCGGACCTCCTGCTTTTTGCCGAGGTCGTGTACAATAATGCTGTTCACAGTAGCACGGGACTAACTCTGTTCAAAGTAGTGAGTGGCATGGACTTCGTCCCAATGCCTGAATATCCAAGGGACCCCCCCTCCTAAGTCAGCTTGACCGACCAGATGTCAACGCTGACAGTGTCAGGGTGGCATTCAAACCCTGTTACCCTCCTGGGGTAATTGCACTTAATTAGAGGCAGATCATGGCCTTTCTCTTGAAGCATACTCGATAAGCAAAATAAACCCGAAATATATTCTAAGAAACTCATTTTATTGTAAAGAAAATAAAAAAACTCTTACTAGCTAATTAGTTACATTTTGGCAGCGTTCCTGCTGGACCTCCTGGCAGAAGAACAAAGAAAGATGATAGAAAGAAAGGAATGAAGGAATGCAGACATGCGCTGTTAGCTTAGAGAGATAAGAGTTCTGAGCATCTTCGGCAAGTGGCAGAGTTCAAGCACAGCTGGCAAATTAAAAAATGCAGTGACAATCCCCTTCTTTGCCAGTTGAGTGGACATCAGGTACATCATCAAATAAGGCACATCTTCTTATGCAGATACTCATGCTGGACTGCTGGAAGCAGTTTGTTGTTCACTTCTACCGAAAGAAGGTGCCGACCTAAAACAAATTCAAAGTTACAGGCCAATTTCCCTCCTAAATACTGATTACAAATTATTTATGAGCATAATGGCTCAAAAAAATACTAAATGCCTGGATACACAAGGATCAGAATGGATTCCTCCCCAGGAGGCAAATTAGGGATAATTTGAGAATTGTGCTAAACACCCTGGAATATTATGAAGAACTTCCCGAAAAGCAGATGGCCTTAATCTTTTTGGATGCCCAAAAGGCATTCGATAATCTAAATTGGAACTTTATGAACAAGCAAATCAAAATAATGGGATTTGGAACAAATTTTGCTAACATGATAGAAAGTGTTTATGGTAATCAAAGGACGAGTATCCTAGTAAATAGTGACAGGACAAGAACATTTCAGATCAGAAAGGGGGTAAGGCAAGGGTGCCCCCTGTCACCCTTATTATTTATATTGGCCTTAGAAGTCCTGTTACGGAAAATTAGAAATAATGGAGACATTAAGGGCTTAAAGATCAGGAATGAGGTCTTCAAAACACAAGCTTTTGCAGACAATGTGGCTCTAATATTAGAAGACCCCCTAGAATCGGGACAAAAAATGCTAGAGGAACTGGGCGAATATGGAGAAGTGGCAGGTCTTAAATTGAACAAAACAAAGACTAAAATCCTAATTAAGAATGCAACTGAAGTAGAGAAGAGAGAGAGAGAGGAAACGCTGGGACTTCAGGTAGTCAAGAAAGTAAAATATTTAGGTATTTGGATAACCACAAGGTGCTCATCCTTAAAGGAAGACAACTACACCCCCCAATCCAAAAAATGAAACAAGATTTGGCCAGGTGGAAGAAAATTAAACTGTCACTTATAGGCAAGATTGCTGCGATTAAGATGAATATTCTCCCCAAAATTCTATTCCTATATCAAAATATACCGGTGATCTTAAACAATTTTTTTTTTCGGATTTAAACAAAAACATCAGGGAATTTATATGGGATGGGAAAAAGTTGAGGATTTCTTTTAAAATTTTGCAAGGAAAAAGAAACATGGGAGGCTTTGGACTCCCCGATTGGGAAACCTATTACAAGGCAGCTAAGCTTGTTTGGATAAGGGAGTGGGTCACACTTGAAAACAAAACCTTAACTTTAGAAGGTCATGACCTCCAGAGAGGGTGGCACGCTTACCTGTGGGATACAGAGAAAAAAAAGAAATCTTATTTTCACAGACATAAAATCAGAGAGTCCTTAATACAAACCTGGTTTGAAATCAAACAGCGATATTACACTAAAGTTCCAAGATGGCTCTCCATGATGGAGGCCCTGATCTATCTTAACAGGTGGGGAATGGAGAAACCATACAGGTACCAAGATATATTAGATGGAGGAGGAAATCTTAAGACAGTGGACATTTTGAGAAACCAAGGTATAAATTTAGATTGGTGGACCCACCAACAAATAAGATCAAGATACCAGAAGGATAAAGAGGACTATGGTATTGAATTAGGATACAATGGATTAGATAAAATTCTGATGGGAGTGGAAAAGAAAGCCCTGGCTAAATTATATAATTATTTGACAGACGACGGTAGAGCAGAAGAGACAGCCAAAAACCAATTGAAAGCATGGGAAAAAAACATAGGACATAGCTTAAATTTTAATGAATGGGAGGAGGTTTGGAATAAAAATTATAAATTGACGACAGCTGCGACATTTAAGGAGAATTGGTATAAAATGCTCCATAGGTGGTACCTAGCACCCGCCAGACTAGCCAAGATGTTCCCCAGCATGCATCCCAATTGTTGGAAATGTGGCTGCAGTCAGGGCACCTTCTATCATATGTGGTGGACATGCCCCGAAGTGAAAATGTATTGGAACAAAATCAGGAATTGGCTACAAGAAATAATTGGAGAGGATATAGAGTGGCTACCAGAAGTATTTCTCCTGGGAACAGTAAGGAAGGGGTATGGGAAGAGAAAAACTCACCTGATAATACACATTACAACAGCGGCTAGTTTGGCATATGCGCAATTTTGGAAAGAGAAAACCGTCCCACCAGAAGACCTCATAATCAAAAAAATATTGGAATGTGCAGAGATGAGCAAATTAACACACGAAATAAACAATGATGAAAATTCGGAGTTTTATATGGCGTGGGATAGGTGGTATGAATGGATGAACGATAGAATTAAAGTAAAAGTACAAGGTGCGTTAAATAAATAGTAATGTATAGTTCAAGTGACACCAGATATATTCGATGTATATTTGTAAAAACACTGTGCATCCGATGTAAGTAGAGATGAAATGTTTTGTATATTTGAAAAGTTTAATAAAGTATTGTTAAAAAAAAAAAGAGTTCTGAGCATCTACGGCAAGTGGCAGAGTTCAAGCACAGCTGGCAAATTAAAAACGCAGTGACAGACAGCAACCTGGGAGAATGTCAAGAAAGCACTAGCTAAAGCGGCGGAAGTCTATAAGAAACAGACAGACAAACACCGAGCCCTGCAACAGCCATTCCAGGTGGGGGAGAAGGTCTACCTCTCCACAAAATACCTGAGGTTAAAACTCCCCAGCAAGAAACTGGGCCCAAAATTTATGGAACCATTCCCCATAGTAAAGATCATCAACCAGGTTACGGTACAATTAAAATTGCCCCGACTGCTAGGGAAGATACACCTGGTATTCCATAGTAGCCTCTTAAAACCTGTGGTCGGATTGACCCTGAGGCCACTACCCCATGAGACCCCAGACCCCGTGGTCATAGGGGGCCAAACCCATTATGAGGTGCAATGAATCATCGACTTGAGGTGGTACAGGAGACATCTCCAACACTTAAACAAGTACAAGGGCTACCCTTTATCAGAGGCATGCTGGGTAAAGAGTAGGAACATCCAGGCTGACTGCCTTATAGAAAAATTCCACACAGACAACCCAGACAAGCCTGGGGGGGGGGTCACAACCATTAAATCTATACCTGTACTCTAATTGTTTTCGCTTTGCACAGGTTGCCTTCAGGAAGTGGGGGGAGCCAACTGTCAACTCACAAAGCATCCCTGGCCTGCTCTCGAGTTGCCATAGGCCAGGGGGGATGGGAAACCAGAAAAATGACACAGCAGCCAAAGACAGATGCACATTCCACACTTATCTCTCTCAAGGCTGTATCCCCCAGGGTTACCTACAGCGGCCGGAGGGGAGTGACCTCTACAACCCGTGAAATTGCTCCGTTGGCGAATGTGATTGATGACACACCCTGGGGGAAGGGGGAGAAACAGGGTCATAATTGGAGCATAAATTATGTAGGGTCAGAGCTGGCTTCACTTCAGCTGAAACAGTTTGGAGTCTGGGCGTGGCTTAGTTCTGTAACCTCTGAGTCTGTGCAAAAGCTGCAAACTAGTCTGCTCTCTGAATTGAAACTGAAACTCTTCTCTCCTCTGCCTGTGTTTTGCTTGTACTTGCTACCACGTTGGAAAACCTGTTTTTGGTATTGTATATTTATTTCATGTGTTATATTACATATAAAGAGAAGTTAATGAATCCTGCTGAATCAGTTACCTGTGTGTGCTTTCTGGATTTGATTTCTGCAACAAACTCTGACAGGTTATGGGCCCAGAGCACACAGAAAGGCTGAACTGTGAAGTAAATAAAACTCCTAATTTTGAATATTCTAATAGTTTAATGTGTTGTTTTCTAATGTGTACCTCTTGTAAACATATAATGTCCATCTTGAATCTATTTAATTTGCTTAAAATTTTATTCCTTTTTGTTGCTGAATTCAGTCTATTTACATTTATTGATATTGCTTTTATTTCTTCTACCATGTTTTACTTATTACTAGTTTTTAATTTCATTGCTCTTGTCTCTCTTTGTTCCTTTGGATCTTTTGCCCTTGCTCCTTCTCTTAGTGCTCTTTCTTCCTGTTCCTCTGTCCTTTCTTCTTTTTCTTTTACGCCTTCTATGTGTTCAATCTCTCTTGCTGCTCCCACTCCATCATCTAGCGGTCCACAAAATTGCTCATAGAATAATTTCGCTTTTTCAATGGAGTCTAATCTATGTTTTTGTTCTTGCCATGTCACCAAAATTCTTTCTGGTATTAACCATCTGAAACTCACTCCTTTTGTTATTAAAAATCTTGTTGGGAAGTGATTGTCGAATGCCCTCGACAACTTACCGAATAAGAGGGGCACTCCACGTGGAAAAACAGCTGGCCGAACATATTAATGCCAGAATAATAAACATGGGTGTTGGTGATGGTGGCGAGAATGGGGCTATAGCAGTAGCAATGTTGGTGGTGGGATTAGTGGGGTTCGGTACAGCTGTTTGTGGGATATTGGGAGGTAGGAATCCTGTGCCAGATAGTTGGAACAGCCTGACCTGAAGCTGTAAACACAGACCAATGATGTCATATGCCAGCAACCCGAGGAAATCTCCAGCAACTTCAAAGCAGGGAGGAAAGCATGCAGCTTATCAGCTGACGCTGATTGTGGACTATTACAAAACAGCCGGCAGGATAGCCTATAAAAAGGAGCTGAGTAGCGGCTGCTCTCAGCTCCAGCTTTATTCTTGTATAGAGAGCCAGCATTTGCTTATCATCTGTCGAGTAGCTGTCATTAAACGAGTTAAATCATAGTTTGAGTCATGTGTTTAACTTGGCCAGCACAGGCAGGAAAGAAAAGCCAAGAGAAAGCTGGAGCTCCCTTTTCATCCATCAATTGCCTACAGACAGTGAGTAATGGGTGGACCATGGCTGAGGGGCTGGATATGACAACAATACAAGAATTACCAGTGGTGGCAGGAGAAGGAGATGGGGAGGAGGTGATAGTTGAAAGTGAACAACCTGTGGTACGTCCTAAGAAAAAGGACAAATGTAATGAGGAGAAACAGGAAGACTGAGATATTCAAGGCATTGAAGGTACCCAATCCTTCTCAGGACATTGGTGGCACAGTTCAGCTTTGACTGGGAATCCAGGAACTCGGCTGCCTACCCCACCCCCTTCAGGAATGCAATTCAAGGGCTGGAGGGAGAGACAGTGGGCCGAAGATGAGGAAGGGGAATGGAGTTACTCCACTGGCCCTGGAGTAACTACTATGGACATCCTAAGGGAGAGGTTTGGGGAAGCAAGTTTCTGGGATGCCCCATTGTGGCAGCCTTGGGTGCCTGGCCTTGACCCCTCAGCATCCTGGCAGGGCGGGATGGGGCCTGCCCAGGGGGTGCCTTCTGAGGGTCAGTTTTGATTAGCAAGTCCCAAATTGAGAGCAGACCAAGCCCAGGTTAGGACCAGAACGGAGGAGCACCACCTTCTGGAAGCTTCTACCTCATCCTTGGGAGATGCCATGCAGGGTGCGACCCAATCATGCATGAGAGCACCAAGGGAACGAGAGGCAGTTCCGTCAGGGAGATGGCCACTAGGGCCTAGTAGAACTGAGGCGACTGCTGTTGGTCGTGGTATGGATAACATTCCTATGTGGGCTCCGGGGATGTGGCCCTCACATACACCACGGGGCCCACCTCCTTTACAAGCCGTATTCAACGGTAACCCGGAATGTGTTGCTTTATTTTTAAGCCAAGTGATTAGTCATATGGACGCTTATGGGCGGTTCTATCCCTCACAATGGGCGATGGTTGTCGCTGTTACAACAGTACTTACAGGTGAGGCAGCCGATTGGGTGGCTGACTTACACAGCGACCACGCCCGAGAATTGGTGGACCTAGGCCTTTTTCTAGAAGCCCTTCGACACCGTTTTGAGGATGATGCACGAACCCAAGCAACTGGAGGGGAATTAGTAGTGTTGAGACAAGGAGGCAGACCCGCCAAAGAATATGTAAAAGAATTCCGGAAATTAGCAGGAAGACTGAGGGGGTGGCCGGAAAGGCTTCTCGTTCATCAGTTCCATATGGGGTTGAATAGGGAACTGAGGCAGGCCTGTGTCTACAGAGGATTGGGCACCCACATAACAGATTGGTATACAGCGGCGGTGGAATTAGACGTCGGTCTTCAAGAATTCCGTACATGGAGTGCGGGATTGGATCAACCGCGCAGAATGATGGGTTGGCAACTAGTCAGCCATGAAGCAGTCAGATCGTTTATTCCTACTGGACCGAAACCAACTATTACAACTAGAAAACCCTTCTGCTGTTATTGCTGTAATCAGGAAGGACACCGGGCAGCTGAGTGTCCATTACCACTGCAATGAATGTCAACCCCTAGAGCACCTAGTCCCAGGAACAAACCTAGAGACCAACCGCAGGTGACATTGGAACGATCCAGAATAGCGACCCAGTCACCCGGTAACGACGCAAGCCCGTGCCAGAGTAGTATATGTCCTCCTGGTATGCCCCAAATCTCAGAAGAAATTGGGATTAGTGAAGGGGAGGAAGAAATACAAGACCCTATGGTAAGCGATCCCATACGCCCATTCATAATACCGGTGACCTTATGACACCCACAAACGGGGAAAGTGGTTGACCAGGGAGCATTAATCAATTCTGGGTGTACACGGTGTTTAATACAGCGGTCGGTGGTGGAGGGGCTAGGCCTACGCATAATGAAACTACAGACACCTATTGTGTTCAAACAAATGGATGGGTCAACCCTGGGGGGTCGACCAGCTACATACATCACTGAACCAGTGAGACTGGAGATCGGTGAACACTGGGAAATGCTCTGGTTCATAGTGATTGACAAAATGAATGAACCTATTATTTTAGGGCTAGCCTGGCTCGATAAATGGGAACCTACCATTTGGTGGGAGGGGGGATTCCATAGGGTGTGGTTGACACTTGGTCTGGACCCACAGAACATAAAATGTGGTAGTGGGGCAATGGGGAAGGAACAACAGGAAGTACAGAAGGGGGGATTTCCAGAGGTCTACAGGGATTTGGCCAGACCTACCTTAAATATCCAAACAACATAAGGGTATGTTAGAAGAAAGAATAATGATGATGGAATTAACAGAAGCAATTAAACAGCAAAAAAATGGGAAAACACCAGGCCCGGATGGACTACCAGCAGAATTATACAAGACATTACAAGAGGTGTTAAGCACTGTTATGCTGGATTTATTCAATGAACTTTTAGTGCGAGCAAAGATGCCAGATTCCTGGATGGAGGCTTATGTTAGACTTATACCCAAAGAAGATACAGATTTGCAGCTAATAAATTATAGACCAATTTCACTACTAAATGCGGATTACAAGATTTTTGCTTCAATAATGGTGAATAGGTTAAAGAGACTGTTAAATGAATTTATCCATATGGACCAAAATGGCTTCTTACCTAAAAGACAAATAAGAGATAATATGAGGATAATTTTGAACACTTTAGAATATTATGAGATGCATTCAGAAAAACAAATGGTGATGATATTTGTAGATGCTCAGAAAGCATTCAACAGTGTGAATTGGCAATTTATGATTAATCAATTACAGATAATGGACTTTGGAGAGAGATTTACAAACACGATAAAGACAATTTATGATAAACAAACAGCAAAGATAATGATGAATGGAGAGATGACAGAGAAAGTTAACATAGCGAAAGGAACAAGACAAGGATGTCCGTTATCACCATTGTTATTTGTGTTGACCTTAGAAGTTTTAAATAGAGATATAAGATGGAATGAAGAAATAAAAGGGATGAAAATAAAAAAAGAAGAATATAAGCTACAAGCCTTTGCAGATGATTTAGTGTTTATATTGGAGGAACCTCAAATAACAGGGCCTAAATTATTAGAACAAATAGAAGATTATGGAGAGGTGGCAGGTTTAAAGATAAACAAAGAAAAAACAAAAATATTGGTGAAAAATATGACAGAAAAGCAAAAAAGATATTTAAATGAGAAACTAGCTAAACAAATTGTGAAGAAAGTGAAATACTTAGGAATACAATTAACTTCAAGATGTGTAACGATAAAAGAAGATAACTACTATACCTTAAAGAGACAAATCGAAAAAGATTTGGAGAAATGGAAAAACTTGCAGCTATCATTCATGGGAAAGATTGCAACAATTAAGATGAATATATTATGGAGACTATTGTTTTTATTTCAAACAATCCCAATAAAAGTTGAAAAGACCTACTTTCAACATCTCAATAAGATAATAAGAAAGTTTATATGGCAGGGGGGGGAAGCAAGAATTAATATAAAGATGTTGCAGGATGTGAGACTACATGGAGGATTTGGACTGCCGAATTGGGAATTATATTATCAAGCAGCAGCGTTGACTTGGATGAGAGAATGGATTGAATTAAGAAACATAAGATTATTAACTTTGGAAGGACATGATTTACAATTGGGATGGCACACATTTTTATGGTACGGTAGAAGTAAGATGCATACATATTGTCAGGTTTTGGCGTAATCTCAAATAAATTTCATTCTCAAACACAAAGTCTTTGATGAATCTCTCATTTATTAAAGAATTTACGATCCGACCTAAACTCATATGCAGCCAAAACTGATTCTCTGAAACCAAACCCCTCCCCTTCTGCCACTCAATATCTCAATGCCCATTGGCCATCTTCCAAGTCAGTCTCTTCTGCCAACTACTTCAGATCACAGGAATGTCCCCCTCCCTTCATCACCTGGGTAACCCTATCTATTAAGGGGGAGAAGAACACTAGATCAAATGCCAAGCACTAAATTTCAAACTGTTATTGCTAGCTCTGTTTTTTTTCCTTTTCTCTTTGATTTCATGGCAGCGATGAAAATAGTGCAACTTAGATCGCTGACACATATTTTCACAGACACTATGTAAGAAATGCATTGTTATTGGTGTGGGAGAGGGTCAGAGATAAATACTATTTGAAAATACCAATATGGTTATCAACAATGGAAGCACTAATACACCCAAATATTATTAATTTCAAAAATATGCTTAGATACAAAGATGTACTAACAGATAAGGGGGAATTGAAAGGGAAACAAGAACTAGAAGAACAAGGGATTGAGATGGATTGGTATATTCACATTCAAATACAAACAAGATATGAAAAAGATGCGAAATCATATGGTTTTTATTTAGAAATGACAGATCTGGATAGGATACTCACAGGAACAGATGATAAAATAATCAAAAAAATATACAACTTCTTACTTAGTATTGAATTGGAAGAAGAGCAAGTAAAGGAAACAATGATAGCTTGGGCAAAAAATTTTGGATATTCAATTGAACTAGATAAATGGCAGCAGCTATGGGAAAGGAATTATAAATTAACAATGTCCACTGCATATAAAGAGAACCAATATAAAATGTTTTATAGATGGCATATGTCACCTAAAAAATTGGCAAAAATGTTTAAAGACAAATCAGCTAAATGTTGGAAATGCCATCAGACACCAGGATCGTACTATCATATGTGGTGGACATGTCCAGAAGCGAGAAATTATTGGATTAGAATTAAAATATGGTTAGAAGAAATGCTACAACAACATATAAATTTAAAACCTGAGCATGTTCCTAATGGGTATCCTACCAGAGAAAATTAGTAAAGAAAACACATATTTGGAACTTCCGGTTGGCACCGCCGTCGTTGTGGACGGTCTTCTCAGACCGCCAGCCCCGTGATTTCATTAAAGCCGATTTGACAGCGTTAATTGGCTGTCTGATGGCTTCTAATCCTCAACTTCGGGAGAAGAGGGAGAGGAGAGCCGGTGGGTGTGGGTAGAGCTCCCCGAAAGCCCCTGGAATAATTCCAGGGGCTTGGAGGGTGAGAGCTCCCCGTTTTGCCCACTGAAGCTCCGAATCCGGGGCGACTCTGTTCTTACAGAGCCAGACATCGCTACCAACTCTGCCTTCAAAAGAGAAACTAATTGACTTCAGCAGCAGACGGAGCGGAAGCAGGGAAACAATTAATTTGCAAGTATCCATACCTACCTCTGTGGCTACATTGTTGTGAGAAGAAACTTTTTGAATGGAGGCTTAAAGATGGAGCTTTTGAAGTGGCTGTCAAAGTGAAAGTTAGGAAACGAAAGTGCCTTTTGTGAACTGTGCTTTTAAAGGGCTATAGCTGCCGGGCTGTGAACTTGTTGGAAAATAGAAGAGAGACTATTTCACTTTATAAACTGTAAATTATTGAAATATTGTGGAAAGAGGTTTTGGCAAGTTGAATAAGAATAAGAAAAGACTTTTTTTTCTGATTTAAGATGGCTGCTAAACAAGTTAAAGTAGTGGCTCCCAAGGGTAGAGGAGGTTCTCCAGTGGTGACACAGAAAGTACAACATCCGGTGGATACACAGAGCCAGGAGACCTCCTTGAAAGATCTTAAGGAGTTTATAAAGGAAGTTATGCTTAGTCAAACTGCAGCCATGAATGATCAAACAACAATTATAGAGGGAAAACTTAAAGAATTTGCAGAAGAAATAAAAGCAGTTAAAGATGTTGTGGAACAAAAACATGATGAAATAAGAGAAGATATTATTTCAGCAGTTTCAGGATTGTCTAAATCTATTATTGAGTTGGAGGACAGAGTAGAAGAAATCAATGAGGCTAATTTGAATCTGGAACATAAAGTAGGAGAGATTGGGGCCAAAACAGAAAGGGTGGATGAAGATGTAATTATGTTGCAATATAGATCAATGGAATTTGCTTTGAGACTGAGAGGCCTGAAAGAAAATAGTGGTGAAAACTTAAGAGATATCTGTGCTGAAGCCCTATCAGTGATAATTGAAGAAAGGCCTGAACACATTGCAATTCAGATTGATAAAATTTACAGGGTTAACTCCTGGGTGGCAAGACAAAAGCAGTTGCCAAGAGATGTGGTGATTTATTTTACATCCAGGAAGATCAGAAATGATATTCTACAAGCCTCATATAAAAATAAGCTTCAAGCAGATGGAAAGGAAATAATTGTCCTGAAAGAAATTCCCTCCAAGATGCTAAGAGATAGAAAAGATTTTGGATTTTTGGTCAATGAGTTGAGAAATCGACAAATCCAATATAGATGGGATGTCCCAATTGGCTTAACAGTGAATTATGGAGGAGAGAAATATCGCTTAAATTCACCTTGGAAGGCAAAGGACTTTTATATTAATATTTTAAAGGCCGGGGGGGGGGGGTTGGGGAGGGGGGAGAAAATGTATGTAAAAATTTTATTAAAACTTTTTCAATAAAAAAAAAAATATTTTAAAGGCCGGATAGCCACCCTCACCTGGAGAAGGTAGAAAGGAAAAGAAGAAGACTTCACAACAAGAGATAGAGGGGAAGCAGGTCCAAACCTATGCGGAAGTTGCAGCTGGAGGAATTGGTCTGGAGGATGATTTAACCCAACTTGAGCCCCTAAAACTAACTTCTGATTCACCTAAGAAGCTGGAGGAACCAAAAGGCCAGCGAGTGACACGAGCAACTTATAGACTTCAAGAAAAACTGAAGGAGCAACAGTCTCAAGTGGCAGCCCAAGTGGCTCAAAAACAGAAGCAATGGGAGGAGCAAGGCCTAAGAGTAAGATTGAAGGAGATCTTCAGTGCATGCTCACTAAGCTTCGAGGGGCCAAAGATGGCAACTAAATTTTTATCTTGGAATGTTGACGGCTTAAACTCACCACAAAAAAGAAAGAAGATATTTCACTATTTGAAACAATTTAAGAATGATGTTATTTGTTTGCAAGAAACGCATATTAGAACTTTAGATCAAAAATATTTGATAAATTCAAGATTAGGTACTCATTTTATTGCGTCAACATCTGAAAAGAAAAATGGCCTTGTTATATACGTCAAGAAGGGTATACCAGTTAAGTTAATTTAAGCAGATACCCAAGGTAGATATATTGCAATTGAACTATTGACTCAGAATGGAAAAATGCTTCTAATTGGAATTTACGCCCCTAATCAACAACAGGATAAATTTTATAAATTTTTGCATAACAAGATATTACAATGGGACTATAGATCTTTTTTAATGATGGGTGATTGGAATGGTGTAATAGATATCAGGAAAGATAAAAAAAGTCTGTCTAAAACATCTGTACGCTCAAAATTACCCAAATCTTTTTTTTGATATGATGGAAGATATGGAATTAAGAGACATTTGGAGAGTAAGGAATGCGGATGATGCAGATTTTACTTTTTTTCTGACAGACATCAATCTTTTTCTAGGATTGATTTTATATTAACCACAAATGATTTTCTTTCCAGGGTGAAGAAGGTGAAGATATGTCCAAGAACTTTAACTGATCATAGTCCGGTTTGGGTGGAATTAGAACAGGAAAGGGGAGAAAGGAGGTCTTGGAGGTTAAATGAAAATTTATTTAGATATCAAGAAAATGTGAATGAGCTTAAAAAACAAATGAAAGAATTTTTTGCTATTAACATGCATAAGGTACATCTATGGAGATGGTGTGGGATGCAAGCAAGGCCTACATGAGGGGAGTTTTAATACATATGAATAATAAATATAGAGTGAAACAACAACAGAAACGGAAAGAGATAGAGGAGGAAATTAAAAAGAAAGAACAATTACTTGTGGCTACTCCAGGAGATAAGAAACTTAAGGATACAATAAATGTATTGCGACAGCAATTTAATATGCTTATGGCTGACCAAGTGGCAACTAGTTTACAATATGTTAAACACAATACATTTTGCAATGCTAATAAACCAGATAGATGGTTGGCCTATACTTTGAGAAAAAAGCAAAAATCAAGAGCTATTGAAAAGATTGAATTTAGAGGTAAGGAGGTATATCAACAGAATATGATTAAAAATGCTTTCTTAGAATTTTATTCAAAGTTATATTCAGGGGATCTAATTCAAGGTATAGATATAGATAAGTATTTAAAAGGTGAGAATATCCCTGATTTAAAAATGGAACAGAGGGAGGGGTTGAATTGCTCAATAGCTTCTGATGAGATTGTTTCAGTTATTAAAAGTTAAAAATAGGTAAAGCTCAGGGGACAGATGGACTAACAGCTGCTTATTATAAGAATTTACAAGAGGAAATGGTAGAACCGCTTAGAATCCTATTTTGTAAAATTCAAGTGGGGGGTGGAGTTCCGCCATCTTGGAGAACAGCTTTTGTGTTATTGATTCCAAAAGAAGATCAAAATTGTCTTAAACCAGAAAATTTTAGGCCAATATCACTCTTTTTTTTATTGAAAAAGTTTTACAACAATTATTATCACCCTCCATCCCCCCTCCCTTCCCCCCTCCCCAAACCCCCCTCCACCCACCCACCCCGACTTCCCAGAGCAAAATACAGAGTATTGCATATAACAATCACAAACTAAATTAATCTAACTCAACTATATTAACAGATCCCACATAGAACCATAACTCCGCTACAGATAATATACGTCTAAAGTTTACATTCATCCATAAGCTATTTGGTATTTCTTTGTCTGGTATTTGTTCTGAATATATTCAATCCATTTTCTCCACTCCAATATGTATCTTTCTTGAGTAATGTCCTTCAAATAAGCTGAAATCTTCGCCATTTCTGCCAAATTCGTTACTTTCAGTATCCACTCATCAATAGTAGGCAAAAAGTCCTTCTTCCAATATTGCGCCATCAACAATCTAGCTGCCGATATTAAGTTTAAAATCAATTTAGTCTCTATTGTAGTACAACCTGTTGTAATACCCAACAAAAACAATTGTGGAGTAAATTTCAACCTTTTTTTTAAGACATTCTGCATCACCCACCAAATTTTTATCCAAAAAGCTTTAATTTTCTTACAGGTCCACCAAATATGAAAATAAGTAGCATCATCACAGTCACATCTCCAACATTTAGCTTGCACATTTGGATACATACATGATAATTTTTTAGGATCTAAATGCCATCTATAAAACATTTTGTAAAAATTTTCCCTCAAGTTTTGTGCTTGTGTAAATTTAACATTTCTAACCCAGATCTCTCCCCAAGTTTCCAACTTTACCGGTTCTTGAAAATTTTGTGCCCATTTTATCATACAGTCTTTTACCAATTCCGTTTCTGAATCTATTTCCAATAAAACATTATATAACCTTTTGATATGCATTTGGCTTTGATCTCTAATCTGTTTTACCAAATTTTCCTCATTTTGCATTAAACCAACTTTTTGATCTTCCCTCCATCTAGCTTGGAGCTGACCATATTGAAACCAAGTATAAATTATACCTTCTTCCTTCAATACATCTAAAGATTTCAACTGCAATTTACCCCTTTCCATAAAAAGGAGCTCTTTATAAGTAACCACCTCCTGTTTCTGCTCTGTACTTATATTCTCTATTGCATGTCTAGGATTTGCCCAAATTGGGATTCTATAATTTAACTTATATTGATACTTTTTCCATACCCGCAGTAAGGCATTGCTAAGTATATGACCTTTAAAGGCCTTATCCACCTTTTTTTCATATAACAGATAAGCATGCCATCCATATAATAAATCATAACCTTCTATATTTAAAGTTTTCTCTTCAGTTAAATTAAACCAATCACTAATTAGTGTTAAAACAGCTGCTTCATAATACAATCTTAAGTTTGGCATCTTAAGACCTCCTCTCTCACGTACATCCTGTATAATTTTCACTTTTATTCTTGGTTTTTTCCCATCCCAAATAAACGTATTAACCCCTTTTTGCCAATCCCTCAGGTTTCCATCTTTCTTAAGCACTGGTATCATTTGAAACAAAAATAAAAACCTAGGTAATACATTCATCTTTATTGCTGCTATCCTACCCAATAAAGATAACTGTAGCTTTTTCCAAGTTTCCATTTCTCTCTGAATTTTTTTCCAAAGCACCTCATAGTTATTTTTGAAAAGTTTCGTATTTGAAGCTGCAATATAAATTCCAAGATATTTAACTTTTTTAACTACTTCAAACTCCGTTATTCTTCCTAATTCTTCACATTGAGAGGCCAATATCACTCTTGAATACTGATTATAAAATTTTTGCTAAGGTATTAGCGAATAGACTAATGCTAGTTATGCAACAATTAGTTCACAATGATCAGTCAGGGTTCATACAAGGGAGACAAATGAAATACAATGTTAGACAAGTTGTAAATTTATTGGAATATTTGGAAAAAAACAACCAAGTTCCTGCAGCGTTCGTGATTTTGGATGCAGAGAATGTCAGGGAGTTGATTGATCCCATCCTGGCTCTGGGATAATCGCACCCTGGTTTAGAGGTTTGGACCGAGGCTTCTCCTTGAAAGTATACATTAAGAAAATAAAACCCGAAGAAGTATTTCTAAGAAAACTCATTTTATTGTAAAAGTAAAAAATAAAGATAACTCTTATTAGCTAATTGGCTACATCTTTAGCAGTGTTCCTGCTGGACCTCTTGGCAGAGAGAACAAAGGAGTAAGAAGACTAGAAAAGGAATGCAGAGGAAATATGTAGGCATGTGCACTTAATACTGATAACAAAACTTGGCAAAACTACAGTAAGTCTATTAGTCCAAAAATGAGAGCTCAGCTGGGAAATACAAGAACACAGTGACAGAGAAGGCATTTGATCGATTGAATTGGCAGTTTTTGTTTAAGATAATAGAAAAAATGCATTTTGGAGATCATTTTATACAATCAATTAGGGCAATATATCAGGAACAAACTGCACAAATAGTAATTAATGGAGGTCTAACAAAGCCTTTTAAAATTGAGAAAGGAACAAGACAGGGTTGCCCCCTGTCCTCATTGCTGTTTATTTTGACTTTAGAAGTGTTGTTGAATAAGATACGAGACTCGAATAGGTTAAAGGGAATTGTAATTAGACAGCAAGATTATAGATTAAGGGTGTTTGCAGATGACTTGGTTATTACTTTATCTCAACCGATAGAATCAGTTACATATATTGTTGAGTGTAAATGCCTGCCCTTTGGAATCAGAGTTGTAAGGGTTAACTACCCAGGGACCAGTTCACCCACTGACCCCCCCTTACCTTAGCTCCGCCTCTGGGGTACTTAAGGGTCATCCATGCGGCTTGGCTGCATTCCAGCTGCATACCTGTAAGAGAGAAACTCCATGTAAATAAAAGTACTTGATCATACACATGTCTGTGTATATTTCCTTATTGGGCTCGATCCAAAGAACATTCCAACAAATATGGTAGCAGAGGATGGTTTGGAAAATAGCCCAAATCTAACTGAAGAATGCCAAGGAACTACAAACTGAAGAAAGATTCCAAGAGAATAAACACCTGAGCATACAAGAAGAAAATGGAGGAACTGCTGGCATCGGATGGAACTGCACTAGCAGAGGTGCCAGAGAAGAAGCTCCCAACTGCCAACTCAGGCACTACAAGCGTATCAGAGGAAAGCCTGTCCGAGGAAGAAAGTGTTCCTGAAGTCACACCGAACGAAGATGATGACTTCAAAGTAAAGCTGCAGACCCTGATCGACTCAACAAAAAACAAGTCCAGCCTTGTCGCGGAACTCCGAAACCTCATCGGCGATTGCGGAACAGCGACAGAGGGAAACGAGGAACAGACGGGTCACGACAACAAAAAAGTGGTAAGCGACTTTTACCCCTACCACATGCGCCCCGAAGAGGCCGAATTCAAACTCGCGCCTTCTTCACGGTGGCCATCTTGCTCCATGACGTCACCCAAGATGGCCGACCACCAACCAATGGGATCCCGGGGTTTGAAAAATTTGGCAGGAACCGAGGCCTACCCCTGCATGGTCCCAGAAAACTACCATGAGACCTGACACCTACCAGTCAAGGAAACTACAAGCTCGCCTACCGAGCTTGAAGTAGACAGAGCCATGCGGACCATCACCGCGGCTTTCAGAACAAAAATAAGAATAGTCAGCGATCACCCCGATACCCCCGAAAGGCACAACGTGGCAACCTACATGCGTGGGGGCAACTACGAGAGCCAGCTATGGAGGGGGAATACCGGGGCATGGATGCAAACACAAACGCATCACGCTGGGGGCCTCCCCATGCCGCTATCTGAATACTCCAAAAACCCGGAAGAAAAAATTAAATACTTACCGGCCCAAGGTTCCCATCCAAGGTATCCGGAGCCATCGGCGGGCATGGACCTCGGCCCGGGGCCCGGCTTTGACATCCAAGCCGGCACAGGCCTCCAGGATCTTCGACCAGTCTTCGCGAGCCATCCGGCCTTCCCAGGCGGCGAAACGGAGATCCCGACGTTCCAAGCGGCGAAACGAACGTTTTTCGGTTACCAGAGACTACCCAGGGCTGAGCCAGGAATCCAGTTTGAAGAAAAAAGCCTCCATCCGGGAGCAGCACAGTCGAGCTCCTTCTACGACGGCGGCAGAAGCAGAATGACCCAGGAGCATGCGCAGAACAGACCTGCAATGAAAAAAGAACAGACCATAGAAGCAAGTCACTACAGACTGATTCCATGCATTCCCCTGCCTTATTGTGAGTTCCCTTTTGCTTTAGACCATGGACAGCAACTATCAATAGGTAATATTCCTCACAATACAGGGACACTTCCAAATGACTTTCCCAGGCTAAGGGTAGATGGATTTAACTTTGTTGAATGGAACCAACAGTTACAGGTTGTCCTCTTAAAGGAACATTTACTGTTTTTGGTAACTAACCCACCAGGTAAACCCTGGACTTTTCAAATAGATTGTATGCATCATAAGGCTTACCATTTGTTACTAACAAGTATATCTCCAAGTATGTACCCCAGTATAGGTCACAACCTGACAGTGTCTGAAGTACTAACCATTTTGCATAAAATGTTTCATAGCAGAAGCATAGCTACCACCACAAGAATCACCAGGGAATTTTACTCAGCCAAACTCAAAACAGGTACACCTATGAGTGAACACATATTGTCACTCAATGCCACCAGAGCTGAGCTAATTCAAAGAGGGGAGAACATTACAGAAGGGAGCATGGTGAGCATAATTCTAAATTCCTTAGACCATAGCTGGAATGATTTCATTATGCATCTAGACAGTTCCAGCCTAGAACGCATTACCTTAGATATGTTGACCAGTAAACTCATAGCAGAAGACAACCTTAGAAGAGATTGGTCCATGACTCACAGAGAACCAAAGGTAAATAAGAGAGTAGAATTCCACAACAGAGACTACAGTGACATAGAATGTTTTAATTGTGGCTCCAGGGAACATTATAAAAGGGACTGCCCCAGGAGAATAAGGGACATGAGACACTCACAATCTAGAGACAGGACAGAAAGTAGACACAGAATCCCCGATAGACAGACAAATGAAAACAGATACAGGCGCAGAGATTCACCCAAACCCAGGGACGGGAGAAGATATAGGGATAATTCCAGGGACAGCCACAAGGGGTCATTGTATGGACTAAGAGACAAGGACAGTGTGGCAGATTATTCTAACACAGAAAATGCATAGCTCTTAGATTCAGGAGCCACAAATCATACCACATATAACACAAAATTATTTACCAAGTTCACAAAAGAAAGTTTCAACATTAAAGTGGCCAACCAACATAATGTGCTAGTAACCGGAAAAGGCAACATAAACATCCCAGAGATAGGGGAAATAGAGGGGGTATTGCTCGTACCGGAGATACCCTATAACATAATAGACCTGTTTGAAGTTTTAGTAGCTTGGCATTTGATCTAGTGTTCTTCTCCCCCCTTAGTAGATAGGGTAACCCAGGTGATGGAGGGAGGGGGACATTCCTGTGATCTGAAGTAGTTGGCAGAAGAGACTGACTTGGAAGATGGCCAATGGGTATTGAGATTTTGAGAAGCAGAAAGGGAGGGGTTGGTTTCAGAGAATCAGTTTTGGCTGCATATGAGTTCAGGTCGGATTGTAAATTCTTCAATAAATGAGAGATTCA
Organism: Ptyas mucosa; assembly: GCA_012654045.1. Lineage (NCBI taxonomy): Eukaryota > Metazoa > Chordata > Lepidosauria > Squamata > Colubridae > Ptyas > Ptyas mucosa. The sequence continues at coordinate 147,475 of WNWU01012990.1, read as the reverse complement.
TCAAAGACTTTGTGTTTGAGAATGAAATTTATTTGAGATTACGTCGAAACCTGACAGAATGTTAATATTAAAAAAGGCACAAAACAGAGATGTCCACTGTCCCCTTTACTATTCATTTTGACATTGGAAGTGTTAAATAGAGACATTCAGCAGGATACAGAAATAAAAGGGATGGAGATAAAAAAAGAAAAATACAAACTACAGGCATTTGCAGATGACCTGGTATTTATCATAGAGGAACTGCAAACAACTGGACCCTAATTAATGAAGAAAATAGATGACTATGGGGAAGTTGCAGGATTGAAAGTAAACAAAGAGAAAACTAAAACTTTAGTCAAAAAATTTACAAATAAACAGAAAAAAGAGTTAATGGAGAAGACAGACATTCAGATAGTGAAGAAAGTAAAATATCTGGGTATTCATCTATTAGTAAGATGTGTAACTATAAACAAATATAATTATGTTAAATTGATACAGCAAATTAAACTTGACTGGGAAAAGTGGAAAAACTTGCAACTATCACTATTAGGAAGAATAGCTACCATTAAAATGAATACTCTACCAAGATTATTATACCTGTTCCAAACAATTCCAATCCAGTTGGAAAAGAAATATTTCGAGGAATTAAATAAATTAGTAACAAATTTTATTTGGCAAGGTAAAAAAGCAAGAATAAGTCTGAAACTGTTACAAGACTTTAAGAATAGAAGAGGCTTTGGGCTGCCAGATTGGGAGTTATATTACCAGGCATCTGCACTTATGTGGCTAAAAGAATGGATAACCTTGAGACATAGACGATTATTAACTTTGGAGGGCCATGATTTGCAACTGGGGTGGCACGCCTTTCTATGGTATGGGAAAAATAAAATACACAGTTATTTCCAATGACATTACATTAGAAACACTCTGTTTTCAGTATGGGAAAAAATTAAGGGAAAAAACTATTTGAAAATACCAGTCTGGCTCTCTATGATGGAGGCATTGATACATCCAAATGTGGTTGATACGGAAAAAATCATAAGATATAAAGATATTTTGAATGAGAAAGGGGAATTGAAAAGTAAACAGGAACTGAATAGTCAAGGGATAAATTTAGCATGGTAGCTGCAGGTACAAATACAATCAAGATATGAAAGATGTTAAATTATATGGTTTTTATAAAGAACCAACAGATTTGGACCAGATACTAACAGGAACTGATGAGAAATTAATTTAAAAAAATTACACTTACCTATTGAGGATTAGAATGGAAGAAGAGTAAGTAAAAGAAACAATGATAGTGTGGGCTAAAACTTTGGTTATTCTATAGAATTGGATAAATGGCAAAAGTTGTGGGATCGAAATTATAAATTAACAATGTCTACTGCATATAAAGAAAATTTATATAAAATGTTCTACAGATGGTACTTTCCACCAGCAAGATTAGCCAAGATGTATAAAGGTATGTCAGCTAAATGTTGGAAGTGTAATCAGACTCCGAACTCGAACTACCACATGTGGTGGACATGCCCAAAAGCAAAAACATATTGGAAAAAATATATGCTTGGATGGAAAAAATGATAAAGGAAAATGTAGATTTAAAACCAGAAATATTTCTGTTGGGTATCATATCAGAAAAATATAATAAAGGGACTATGTATTTAATATTACACGTGTTAACAGCGGCCAGAATTGTATTTGCACAACGTTGGAAAGGTGTGGAGATCCCCACAGATGAGAAGATAGTAAAAAAAAAAAAATACTAGAATGTGCAGAAATGGATAGATTAACACTTGAAATTAAAGAGAAGGAAGATACGGAATATTTTGAAACATGGAATTCGTTTTATCTATGGTTAAATAACAGAAACAGAAGTTAGAACATTCAAAATTATAAGTGAAGGGTTAATTTTACCATGAAGGTTTATTATATGTTTATTATCAATATGATCTAGTATTAATAATTAAGTATTAATATTATGGTGAGAAAATACTGTTATTATATGATCACTCCTAATGAACATTATTATTATTATAATGATTACTATTGCTTAAACTAACTGTAATCAGACAACACACTGTTTATATAGACCAGAGGTCTTCAAACTTGGCAGCTTTAAGACTTGTGGACTTCAACTCCCAGAATTCTCCAGCCAGCTATATTATAGACACTGAAATTGTTGCTCTTTCTTTATATAGTGAAAATAAAAAAAAATATTTGAAAAAAAAGGAGATGCTGTGGGGAGGGGCGTTTGTCGGGAAGAAATGCTGAATTTGTGGAGTTTTGTGTGCCGTTGCTGACGTCTAGCGTTTGCAGGACTGCTTGCTTCTTCCTTGCTTCATGGACTCATTGCTTATTCCTTGCTTCATGGATTCATTTCTTTGTTCCTTTGCCTTGCTGGACTTCTTTGAAACCGTTGTAGTAACAGTGTTCACTGGACTGCTCGCAGCCAGAGGCTGCTGTGTGAGCGCTTTGCTCTGGGACTTGCATAACATGGGAGTGTTTGGGGAAAAGTTGAAGCATTAAGGGGAAGTTTGAACTCTCAGCTGGCTGTGTGGCCTCAGTGCCTTGCCCCGGGTCATCACACAAACTCATTGCTGCCATTCTGGCAGAAAGACTGTAGGAATGTTCTTGGATCGAGCCCAATGAAGGAGATACACAGGCATGTGTATAATCAAGTTTGTTTATTTACATAATGTTTCTCTCTTACAGGTTTGCAGCTAGAATGGAGCCCAGACCGCATGGATGACCCTTAAGTACTCCAGGGGCGGAGTCCAGGTGAGGAGGGGTCAGTGGGTGAAGGGATCCCTGGGTAGTTAACCCTTACAACACTAGGTTTGGAGGGCAGGCATTTATACTTAACAAATCCCCCTCTAGATGCCTGGCCGTAAGATCACAAGTGGATTGATCATGGTTTATCGATTTGTGTAGTATGACACCTAGTTTGGATGTCAAATAGGTATGCTGTTTGTTTAACAGAGGTTTGGTTAAGATGTCAGCAGTTTGTTCTTGTGTATCACAATGTAATACTTTAATAAAGCCCATGCTGGAGAGTTGCCTAACGTGTTTGTGTTTTATATCTATGTGTCTCGACCTTTGACCCACAGCATCAGCTCTAGATATTTCGATAGCTGCCTTGTTGTCTTCATGTATGTGGATGGGGTATGTGGGTTCGGCCCAGATGTTGGAGAGCAAGTCATCGAACCACACCAGATTATTCGCAGCTTTGGATAAGCATATATATTCGGCCTCAGTAGTCGATGTAGCCACTAGGTTTTGCTTACCAGTGTACCAATGTACAGGGCTGCCGTTCAAGAAAAATATGTACCCTGATGTACTTTTTCTACATTTCACGTCCCCAGCCCAATCTGCGTCTGCATAACATGAAAGAACTGGCTTACCGGATGTTTCCGGTTCTAGACATAGGCATGCTTCTGTACTATGCTTTAAGTATCTAAGTATCCTTTTTGTGGCATCCCAATGATAATTGGTGGGCTTGCCCACATGCCTCGACAGAAGGTTGACAGTTAATGCTATGTCAGGCCTCGTCCAGTTCGCTATATAAAGTAAGGAGCCTATTATGGATCTGTATAAGGTATTGTCATTAAAAGGCTCTGACTCATCGTACATGTTTTTTAGGAAGTCTGGTGTCATGGGGGTTTCGCATGGTCTGGCATCAAACATGTAACATTTATGTAGCAATTCCACTATCTTTTCTCTCTGTGACAGTCTGAAGCCTTTGTTGGTTTTGGTAATTTGTACCCCTAGATACTTGTCAACCTTTCCTAGTACCTTCAAGGTGAAGTGCTTTCCCAGTTCTTTAGCAAATGTTTCACACTTATGATCTTGGTCACCAACATATAGAATGTCATCAACATATACCAGAACGTATTCTATGGATTTACCCAACCTTTTGATGAAAAAACAGTTGTCGGCAGAGGTGGCTTCAAAACCCATTGACCTTAATGTTTTTGACAAGCATTCATACCACCGTTTCCCAGACTGTTTTAGTCCGTATAGACTCTTGTTCAATAACCAGGTTTCCCCTTTGCGTGTGTTTTTACTATGTGGAGCCCTAACATAAATTTCCTTATCTAGATCAGCATGGAGATACGCTGTCTGCACATCGAATTGGTGTACTTTTAAGTTTAGAATCGAGGCTATCACCAATGCACACTTTACGCTTTCTGCTCTGACGGTGGGGGAATATGTGTCTGTGTAATCGTCTGGGAATCGTTGGGCAAATCCCTGGGCTACCAATCTAGCCTTATATAATGATTTACCTCCCTCTAGAGACTTTATTTTGTATATCCACCTAGTGCCTATGGTGGTCTTATCACTAGGGGCCTCTGCGGGCGTGTATACCTTTAGCTCACGCAGGCTGTTCATCTCTTTCTCCATCGCCTGTTCCCACTTTTCCTTCTCGTCAGTGGGTAAATTGAGGACTTCATCGTAATTATTGGGGGTTACTTGGTTAGCATGGAGAGATAGCACATAGTCCTCTAGTTTCTTGGGGGTTTTATTTCTAGAAGTCCTAACTGGCCTTTCGGGCGTGGTTTCCGTATCGTGAAGGTACCTGGCTTCCTTTTCCGTGAGTGTTTCTACTTTTAGGTCTGGGTGTCCCTCTTTCCACTCTCTGATTCTTATCCTATGCTCCCTTGGTTTTGTAGCTTCTATGTCATTGTTTATTGGTCTGCCCTGTTGTGTTTTGATATGTGAACGGTTGGTGTTTTCCCCTTCTGTGGTTATTTCATTAAGATGTATTTTGGACCAATTAGAGTTTTCATGAAATACTGCGGTGCGTGAAACTATGAAATTGTTGTTGCTGTCAATGAACCTAAAACCCTTGGTGCCCGGTTCATATCCCATGAATCTTAGTCGCCTGGAAACTTTGTCTCCCTTCCTGCGTATCTGTCTGGGGATATGAACATCGGCGGTTACACCAAATATGTGAAGGTGTGCTATCTTTGGCTTCCTATTATACATGACCTCGTACGGTGTTTTATTTATTACGCTACACCATAACCTGTTAAGCGTGTAATTTGAGTATAAAACGGCTTCTGACCAGTAGTGTTGTCCTAACCCTGCATCCTCTAGCACACATCTCATCATTGTCTGTAGGGTTCCATTTTTTTTCTCTGCGACTCCATTTTGAAATGGCGAAAAAGGGGCCGACGTAAAGCGCAGCATCCCTTGCGCCCTGAGCCAATTTGAAAATTCTTGAGACATGAACTCGGACCCTCGGTCTGTCATTATTTGCTTGATTTTAATATTATGTTGCAGTTCTATCTTTTTATGAAATTCTTTAAATTTCTGGAACACCTCATGTTTGTGCTTGAGTGTATATATATAACCGTAGCGACTGAAGTCATCTACGATAGTCAGGAAAAACCTTTTCTTATATTTGATGGATGGCCTTAAGGGCCCAACTAGGTCCATGTGTACCATTTGAAACAAGGAATTTGTGGTGCGTTCTGATTTTTTTGGTCTGGCTTTGGTCTTCAACTTGGAACATTTGCACACCGAACACTCTAAATAGTTTTTGCAATTTTTAACCTTTAATCCATCAGAACAATTGACCATTTTTTGTACAACCGGAAAACTGCTATGACCCAATTTTCTATGCAATAAATGGGCACACTCATCGTGAATGGGTTTGCCTAACGATGGCTTCTCTTTTTCTAAAGTTTGGTTCATGTCTGGGTCACTGGGCGTCGGGTCGTGATTAACTTCCTCTGTCTCCTCGGTGTTGGGTGCAGTGTCTATCATGTCGCTAGTGTTGGTGTTTATCCTGGGGGGGCTGCTACAGTTAGGCTGGAAGTATGGTAAACCCTCGCTTATTATAGTTCTACCGATGATCCTCTCATCTCTGGTCAAAAATACCTTCCCTTCCTTAAATGTTATTTTTGTTCCCGTTTCCTTGCTTAGCTTCAAGGTGGCTAGTATGTTATAGGGTATCTCCGGAACAAGCAATACCCCCTCTATTTCCCCTATCTCTGGGATGTTTATGTTGCCTTTTCCGGTTACTAGCACGTTGCTTTGGTTAGCCACTTTAATGGTGAATTTCTCTTCTGTGAATTTGGTAAATAATTTTGTGTCATAAGTGGTATGGTTTGTGGCTCCTGAATCTAGGAGCCATGCATTTTTGGTGTTGGTGTATCCCAGTGTGCTGTCCCTTGCTCTCAGCCCATATAGTGAACCCTTGTGACTGTCCCGGGAACTGTCCCGGTATCTCCTCCCGTCCCTGGGTTTGGGTGAATCTCTGCGCCTATATCTGTTCTCATTTGTCTGTCTTTCGGGGAGTCTATGTCTGTTTTCAGTCCTGTCTCTAGATTGTGAGTGTCTCATGTCTCTTATTCTCCTGGGGCAATCTCTTTTATAGTGTTCCCTGGAGCCACAATTGAAGCATTCTATGTCGCTGTAGTCTCTGCTGTGGAATTCTACTCTTTTGCTAATCCTTGGTTCTCTGTGGTTCTGGTATCTATCCCTCCTGAGGTTGTCTTCCGCGATAAGTTTACTGGTTAGCATATCTAAGGTGATGCGTTCTAGGCTGGAACTGTCTAAGTGCATGATGAAATCATTCCAGCTGTGGTCTAAGGAATTTATGATCACGCTCACCATGTTCCCTTCTGTTATGTTCTCCCCCCTCTGAATTAACTCAGCTCTGGTGGCATTGAGTGACAATATGTGTTCACTCATTGAAGTTCCCCCCTTGAGTTTGGCTGAGTAGAATTCCCTGGTGATTCTTGTGGTAGTGGCTATACTTCTGCTGTGGAACATTTTATGCAAAAAGGTTACTATTTCTGACACTGTCAAGTTGTGGCTGATACTGGGATACATACTGAGTGATATGCTGGTTAGTAACAAGTGGTAAGCCTTATGATGCATGCAATCTAACTGAAAAGTCCAAGGCTTTTCAGGTGGGTTAGTTATAAAAAATAGTAAATGTTCCTTTAAGAGGACAACCTGTAACTGTTGGTTCCATTCAACAAAGTTAACCCCATCTACCCTGAGTTTGGGAAAGTCATTTGGAAGTGTCCCTGTATTGTGAGTAATATTACCTATTGAGGGTTGCTGTCCATGGTCCAAAGCAAAAGGGAACTCACAATAAGGCAGGGGAATGCAGGGAGTCAGTCTGTAGTGACTTGCTTCTATGGTCTGTTGTTTTTTTATTGCAGGTCGGTTCTGCGCATGCTCCTGGGCCATTCTGTCTCTGCCGCCGTCGTGGAAGGAGCTCGTTCCTGCTGCTCCCGGGTGAAGGCCTTGCCTCTCGAGTTGGACTTCTGGCTCCGTCTTTGGAGGTCCTTGGAGGCCGAAGTTTATTTGGGTCGCCGTCTGGAGCGTCGTGGGTCTCGTTGCGCCGCCTGGACATCGATGCGGGTCCGCGAGGCTTGGGTGAAGGCCCTGGGGCTCCGGTCCGCTCTGGAGGCCGAAGTTTAGGTACGGGCCGGCGCCTATGCCCGTCGACAACCCCGGAGGTCTCGGCTGAGTCCTTTGGTGTGGTAAGTATTCATTTATTTCTCCCGGTTTTATGGCGTAGCTTAGGGGATGCATGGCGAGGTTTCCGGCGTAGAAGGTGGGGGGCTGTGCCCACGCCTCGGTATTTCTCTTCCATAGTTGGTCTTCGTGGCTGCCCTTATGCGTGTAGGACGTCACTTTATTTCCCCCTGCGGTATCGGTATCGGCATCGGAACTTATTATTTTTATTTTGGTTCCGAAAGCCGCGGTGATGGTCCGCATGGCCTTTTCTACTTCGAGTTCGGTAGGCGAACTTGATGTCACCTGTCCGGTATAGTTCTTGGCCTCGTGGTTGTATTCGTAGGCCTTGTGGTGGTAGGCCTCGTTTCCCGCCGGGTTTTTTAAATCTCGGGATCTGATTGGGGATTGGTCGGCCATCTTGGGTGATGTCACCATCCAAGATGGCCGTTGTGGGGAGCGCGCGAATCTTGGATCGGCTTCATCAGTGAGCGAGTGGTAGGGGTTTAAATCGCTTACCACGTTTTGGTCTCTGCACTCCGTTTTGTCATCTTTCTTCCCGGTCGCTGCCCCGCAGTCATCAAGGAGGTTGCGGAGTTCCGCGATGAGACTGGACTTGTTTGATGTCGATCCGGCTAGGCTTAGTAGCTTTTCTTTTAGCTCCTTTTCTTCGCGTAGCTCGGTCTCTGATTCATCCTCTCTTTCGTCTAGGCTTCTCTCTGTTATTCTTGAGTAGCCAGGGCTGGAGAGTCGTTCTTTATTCCTTTGCATTTCTGCTAGCTTGGCTTCAGCTGAGGCTAGCATTTCTTCCATCTTCTTTTTGGATGCACGGGTGTTTACTCTTTCGGTTTCTTCGTTCAGCTTGATATTTTCAGACATCCTTTTAGTTTGGTTTGGGCTATTTAGAACCATCCTCTGCTACCATATTTGTAGGAATGTTCTTGGATCGAGCCCAATGAAGGAGATACACAGGCATGTGTATAATCAAGTTTGTTTATTTACATAATGTTTCTCTCTTACAGGTTTGCAGCTAGAATGGAGCCCAGACCGCATGGATGACCCTTAAGTACTCCAGGGGCGGAGTCCAGGTGAGGAGGGGTCAGTGGGTGAAGGGATCCCTGGGTAGTTAACCCTTACAACACTAGGTTTGGAGGGCAGGCATTTATACTTAACAAAGACTAAAGAAGATCTTACAGGCATATACTGTATATGTGAAGACGTAATACAGAGAAGGGAGGGAGATGGAGGACAGGCAGCAACGGCTATAAGGAGCTCTTCCAAAAGTAAATTAGGGTTTTTTTTCCTTTTTAACGTATATATGAGTATTTTTATATTTTTAACTCATTTTTAATCTATTTTTAATCTATACCGGACTTTATAAAAGCACATATAGTGTGGCTACCATTTGTTTTAGACACATTTTAACAATACAACAAGACAGGGCCCCTGCAATCCTGGCTTAGACTATTACTGTGACTTCTCTTTGCAAGGCCTGAAATTCAGATTACCGGACAACCGGTAGACCTGGCTCACAACCCTGTCATCTTCAGGCTCTTGTTTAGTTTGGAAGCTATGGGTGTGTTGCGAGGTCGGAGTTGTCACCTTTCTATGTTTCCTGCTGCTGACGTATGCTGGTTAGCCTGTAACTCTGTGTCCTGATTGGAGGACAGCAGTTTATCTTCCTGCTTCCTTATCATGGCTGTTTGGCTACGTGTTACAGGCCCAGCTTTCTCAGGTTCTCTATTATTATCTGTCAGCTGTAGAGGGGAAAGGATTCTGGTAGGCATCCCAGCACTCCTGATTGTTGGTTGAGATCTCAGCCTGTCTTCTGGCTCGATCCTCTCTCTCTCCCTATTGCTAGCCACCCTCTGCAAAGAGGGAAGAATTCTGGTAGGCCTTACAACACCACTGGTTGCTTGTTGGAATCTCTGCCTCTCTTCTGATGTTAACACTCGAGTTTCTCTCAGTGCAGGTCCCCAAATACTTGATACCCTAGAGGCATCGTCTCGTCTGTTCATATTCTGCGGCCTCTTTCGACAGGGTTGTGAGCCTGTCAAAACGTTGCTAGAAAGAAAACTTTTAAGGTACTGGTAGGATTTTAGCTAAGGTTTTAAAGGACCTTGCAGAGTGCTCTGTAAGGATTTTTAGAAGATTTTAAGCTAGGATTTTAACCAGAATTTTAAACATTTTAACTAACTTATTTACTATGACAATGGAAAACACCCGAGATTTTAATTTTTTGCATATATATATATGTGTGTGTGTGTGTGTGTGTGTGTGTGTGTGTGTGTTTTCGTTCTTTTTCGTCGGTTTTATGGGTATTTCTCTTTAGCCAGGTTCTACCTACGTAAGCCAAGATTTTATGCAGCCCTAGTTCAGTGAAATCACATTCACTAGTTTCTGGGCTTTTTTTTTTCCTCTAGCAGCCAGCAGACCCTTTGCTGCCCATTGGGAGACTAAGATAGATCTATTTCGGCCTATTGCTGGGTTCCTCCTTCTCGCGCGGTGTTCTCTTTTCTCTCCTGCTGCGCTTTCCCATTAATCTGCCGCCGCTTTTTAGTCCGTCCTTTATGCGCCCACCTCAGTCCGCGCTTCTCTGTGTTATTTGTTTTTTAAAAAAAAATAATAATAATCTTTATTTACATTTATAGTTAAAAAAGAAGACAACACACCAAACAAATAACAAAACAAAACAACAAAACAGAGAACATAAATGCATATAAATAATGCCTTAGTAACCTAATATTTAGTACAAACCTATACAATAAATTCATACTACATTCCGGGGGAGACAGAACAACCTATTTTAAATTTATAAATCAATCAGGTCTATCCGACCTCACTTTATGTGTATAATAAAATATTTTCAATAAATACAACGTCTATTTATATTATTCTGATTTTGATTTTGATTTTTTTTTCGATAGCCAAGTATACCATTTTTCCCAAGATAAACATGTTTGCGTTTGGTCTCTATCTTTCAATTTTTTTTGTCAATCTATCTGCTTCCGCGCAGTCCAAAATCTTCTTTATTATTGCTTCATCTGATGGGATATTTTTATCTTTCCAGAATTGAGCAAATGTTATTCTCGCTGCAGTAATAATATGTAATACGAGGTACCACGAATCTTTTTTAATGTTTTCCGGTTTGGAGCCGAGCAAGCATGTCTCTGGTCGCAATTCAAACTCCTGATTTAAGATTTCTTTTAGCCATTTTTTAATTTTCTCCTAAAATTTAATTGCTTCTGGACACGTCCACCATTGATGATAATAAGTACCACCTTCAAATCCACATTTCCAACATTCAGCAGGCTGTCCAGTAAACATTTTTGCCAATCTGTCTTGCGGGAGATGCCATCTGTATAGCATCTTATAAATATTTTCTTTGTATGTAGTAGATACTACCAATTTCATGTTTCCCCACCAAATCTCTTGCCATTTTTCAAGGTGAATTGGGTAACCAAAATTTTTCCCCCAGGCAATCATCGTGTCCTTTATTACTTCTTCACCAATCTCTATCCTCATCAACGATTTATAACATTTAGAGATCATACCCTTTTCCTGGCCCATCAAAATTTTGTCTAACTCCTGCAGGTCAACATTTATGCCACTTCTATCTCAATCCCTTTTATATTTTGATTGGACCTGCAGGTAAATCCACCAATCCAATTGAAATCCCTGAGAATTCAGCTCCTGTCTTGACTTTAGCTTGCCTCGTGCGTTCAGCAAATCTTTATACATTAATTTTTTCGCAATATTAAATAGTTTGGGATATGTCAAAGCTTCCAGAGGTGATATCTAACACGGTATTTTGATATAATATTTTTTTACTAATCTTCTCCCAATTCCGAATTAGAATGTTCCTTATATAGTGCCGAGTGAACCATTTGCTTTGTGGGCTGTTATCCCGCCAAAGTGCCTTATGCCAACCTTATTGTAAATCGTGGCCTTCTATCCTAAGAAGATAATTATTACTTAGAGTGATCCATTCTTTGACCCAAACTAATAAAGCAGCTGAATAGTAATTCTCCCAACACGGTAAGCCCAGACCCCTTCTTTCTTTTATCTCCTGCATCATTTTCTTTTTAATCCGGGTTTTTTTCCCCTGCCATATGAATTTAGTTACTGCCTGGTTTAGATCTATGAAAATTTTTTTAGGTAAATTCGCTGGAGCAGTCTGAAAAAGAAAGTTGAATTTTGGTAAGACATAGGATTTTATTGTTGCTACCCGTCCCAGGAGTGATAATTGAATTTTGCCCCACTTATCAAGATCTTTTCTTACTTGGGTTAATAATTTAATATAATTATCCTCCTGGATGCTTGAGCATCTACACGTTAACCAAATTCCCAAGTATTCCCAAGTCCTGTTACTTCCTCTAAATCCTGCTTACCTTTCTCTGAGATGTTCTTGGTTAAAATATTTGTCTTCTTTTTATTAATTAACAGACCTGCTACGGCCCCAAATTCCTCAATTTTCTCCAACAAGGATAAACAAGATTTTATAGGATCTTCCAAAATAAAGGCCATATCGTCTGCAAAGGCCTGGGTTTTGTATGTCTGATCTCTAATTTTAAAGCCTTTTATTCCTTCCTCATTTCTTATTTTACGCATTATTTTATTTTACTTATTTTATTATCTAACGATAATATAAAGAGTAAGGGGGAGAGAGGGCAACCCTGTCTTGTACCTTTACGAATAGGGAATTCTTCCGTCAAATCACCATTTATCAATAATCTGGCAGTTTGTTTAGAGTAAATGGCTTTAATTGCATTTAAAAATCTTTGTCCAAAGCCCATGTGTTCTAATTGTAATAGTATAAACTCCCAATTATTCCGTGTTATTCCGATTCCTCCTTTGGGTCTATTTCGATCTGCCACTCAAAACTGCTATTTTCACTCTTTGACCCAGACTCCATTGTTCATAGAGAAAGGTACTTTTACTAGAAGATGAAATGAACGCAACCAAAGGAAAGCTAGAACTAAGGCAATAGGTGCGAAAAGTGCATATACAAAGCATCCCCTCCCACAGTCCATCGTAAATCATCCAATCCAAAGGTCTTTCAGGGGTCAGGTGGAAGCACATCCAGCACCGTCATCAATCAGGAATGCCACGACAGTTGCCCGACCCCCCTTTCAAAGATACACTTTCGTTTCTTCTTTGGGTTTCATTTTTGACTCTCTCCTCCAGCTTTGCATCCCCAGCCCCCTGGTTCCTAGCTCTCCCCCCTCCCGTTACTATGGCAGCCAAAGCAGTGAAGGTGGAGGCTGACACCCTCTAGAGGGCCGCCATCACTCCTATCCGCCTTAAAGGCCGACTTCCTCTCCACCAGCTTTAAAGGAGTTTGTTCTTTGACCTCCGTGGCGATAGCACATCACCCGGGGGCTTCAGGACTTCCCCTTTTATTTCCTGTTCCCTACAGGTTCGAGGATGCCCTAAAAGAGCTTCTAATAGAGAGTTTTTTGGATTCCAGAAACAGCATCCCGTTTCTTCACCCTCGCCACGATGACGTCACCACCAGAAGTTCCCCCATTTACAATCACTTTTGCAGTCTGTTTGGTATATATTGCCTTGATCATAGCAGTAAATTTTTCACCAAATTCCATATATTTTAATTGTCATATCATAAATTGCCAGTTTACATTATCAAATGCTTTCTGCGCATCTAAAAAGATCAGCGCCATTTGTTTTTCAGGGTGTGCTTCACAATATTCCAACCAGAGGTGGTATTCAGCCGGTTCTGACTGGTTCTCACGAATCGGTAGTGGAAATTTTGAGTAGTTTGGAGAACCGGTAAATACCACCTCTGCCTGGCCCCACCTCCAATCTATTCGCTGCCTCCCAGCCTCCCAACTGATCGGCTAGAAGGAAAAAATCAGGGCTTGATTTTCAGCCGGGAGATCGCTTGGCAAAGAAGAAAAAAAAAAAACCAAGACACCCGTCGCTTTAAATTTTTTTTTTAATTGAAAAAGTTTTAAAAGTTTTACATACATTTTCTCCCCCCTCCCTAACCACCACCACCGACTTCCCAGAGCAAATACAAAATATAAAATACAGCTCAAATTCCCTAAATTCAACTCCATTTCTCACTTATCATAATCATTAAACAAATAGATAAAAGGAAAGCAAGTCTTCTTTCTTCTTATTCCATCTAATTCAACAAAATTAGACTTCCGCTTCCGGTTCCGCTGGCGACAGACTCTGATCGGGCTAGCTCTGGCCCCAGAGTCTGATCCCCCCCATCTGGAGGCCCTTTGGGCCAAGCGCCCCATTATTGGGGCGTTTGCCGTTTGAGGGCGGCTCGCCAGGGGTCCCCTGCCTCACTTCCAGGGGCCGGGAGGCCGATGCTGGCGCGCCCGAGGCTCCAGAGGGGGTGGGAGGCGATCGGCGGCTTTTCTTTGAGGCCGCGGAGGCGCCACAGCGCCTAAGGGGACCGGTGCTAACTAAGAAGGCACAACGGACTGAACTGATTGGTTGGAGTTGGAGCAGGCATCCTGGAGGCGAGAGGGGGGGGGGTTGGAGTTCCCCCCCCCCTTGTAGCTGGAAAGGAGCCGTGGCAGAGAACTAGGGGGAAGGAGATGGAGTGAAACCCCTTACCTTGCTGACTTTTCCTTGGAGGATGGCTGTGGCAGAGTTGCTTGGAGAGGTCTGGTGGCCTCTCCTCCCGGTAGGCAATGGCGGCGGTCTGACTTCCTGCTTCTTTATTTATGATTGAAGACAACATTCTCCTCTGGCTTCCTGTTTGACCTACTCTATACTTCGGACTCGTTGCTCCTGTGAGCGCCCACTGGTGGATAGTTGAAAAACTACTCTGATTGCTAATCCCTCTTTCTTCTCTGGAGGTTTGCCTTTTGATTTCTCATCTTCTACTGATCTAAGATGGCTAAGGGCCACAAACCAGCAGCAGCTGACATGGGGAAAATTTTGGAAAGACTGGCAATATTGGACCAGAAGTTGGACAAGTTAGATGACGTGCAAAAAGGATTATCTGAAATTAAATCTGAAATGACACTTATGAAAAAAGATTTAAATGATGTTCAACAGCTGGCAGAGCAAAACAAGAAGAAGATGGGGGGTGTGGAGGGGGAGGTACGGGCACTCCAGAAGGTGGAGGACGGGAGAGGAAATGCAATGTTAACTTTACAATTGGATAAGATGTCTTATTTTCTCAGGTTCCAAAATGTGGAACAACTTGACCAGGAAAATTTGAGAGAAGTGATGGTTAAAATGTTGGGTGAATTTTTAGAAAGAGATTTGGAGTCTATTGGAAGGGATGTGGATTTGGTCTACAGAGTAAACTCACAATTTGCAATTTTACATAATTTACCAAGAGAGATTCATATTAAATTTGTGAGAAGGGAACTGAGAGATGAGATATTGAGAAAACAAAGACTGGGGGCGCTGGTGTACAGGGGCAAGGAGATCACCATCCTGAAGCAGATTCCCAGACAGGTACGAGAATTAAGAAGAAAATATTATTTTTTATCAAATAAGCTGTACCTCAAGGGAGTAGGTTTTAGGTGGCTGATTCCGGAGGGTTTGATGATTTTTTGGGAGGACAGTAAGAAGAAAATTAATAATGTAACGGAAGCTAAGGCTTTTCTTGACCAACATAAATCCTTCCTAGGTGGAGAAGATACAGGAGCCGAAGAGGGGGAAGTATTAGATGATCAAGGAGCGGAGGCGGACGGAGCTGCTGCGGCCCGGGAGGGGGGGGGGAGGCCAGACCATGGTTTTAAGAGCCAGAACTAGGAAATGAAGGAAGGAGGGGAATCTACTGTTTAAGGTTTTTTTAATTGACATTTTTCTTTTTTCTCTCTTCTTTTATTGTATTTTGTATAACACTTTTTTTTTGTTTATATAATTTTTATATAACCTGGTTGTTTGTTTCGATTTAAGATAATAATGTCTGTTGTGTGAGAAATTAAAAAAAGAAAATAATAACTGAAATATCTTTATATAAAGATATTGAAAATTCAACATATTGTAAACTATAATATTGTATATTTTAACCAATAAAAACTTTTTATTAAAAAAAAAATTAGTATCCATTTATAATTACAGCAGTTAATAAAACAATTAAGTATTACCTAATCAAACCTATCATTACTCAATTTAGCTATTAGATACTT
>WNWU01012990.1:27472-100172 GCA_012654045.1 Ptyas mucosa | reverse complement strand
TACGAGACCGCCTTCTGCTGCCAATAGCCTCCCACCGGCCAGTACACTCGCACAGAGAGGGCCTCCTCAGGGTGCCGTCAGCCAGACAATGTCGGCTGGTGACCCCCAGGGAGAGAGCCTTCTCTGTGGCAGCACCCGTCCACTGGAACGACCTACCCCCAGAGATACGCATGATACCAGACCTTTCGTCGGGCCCTGAAAACTCACTTATTTCATCTAGCCGGGCTGGCTTGATCCCATCTTTCGGTTTTAATTTGTAATTGGTTTTAACTGGGTTGTTTTGAATTGTGGGCCAAAATTATTTAATACCTTTTAAACTGTTTTTAAATTTTGTATGTTATGTTTTTATTTTGTCTGTTCACCGCCCTGAGTCCAGCTGGAGAAGGGCGGTATACAATTTAAATTAAAAAAAAAACGTGCGAATGTACTGGCCGGTGGGAGGCTATTGGCGGCAGAAGGCGATCTCGTAAGTACCCTGGCCCTAAGCCATGGAGCGCTTTAAAGGTGGTCACCAACACCTTGAAGCGCACCCGGAAGACCACAGGAAGCCAGTGCAGCTCGCGCAGGAGAGGTGTCACATGGGAGAGTCCCGTTGCTCCCATAATCCCCCGCTCCAACTGGAGCCTCCGGATGCACCCCAAGGGGAGCCCCATGTAGAGAGCATTACAGTAGTCCAGGCGGGAAGTGACGAGTGCCTGAGTGACCGTGCGTAGGGAGTCCCGAGCCAGAAAGGGACGCAACTGGCATATCAGGTGAACCTGATAAAAAGCCCCCCTGGCCACGGCCGTCATATGCTCTTCTAAAGACAGCCATGCATCCAGAAGGACTGCCAAGTTGCGAGCCCTCTCCGTGGGGGCCAATGATTTGCCCCCAATAACCAGCAATGGCACCAGCTGGCTATATTGGGACGCCGGAAGCCACAGCCACTCGGTCTTGGAAGGGTTGAGTCGGAGCCTGTTTCTCCCCATCCAGGCCTGCACGGCCTCCAAGCACCGGGACATCACTTCAAGGGCATCGTTGGGGTGGCCTGGGGTGGACATGTACAGCTGGGTGTCATCAGCGTACTGATGGAACTCCACCCCAAAGCCACGGATGATCTCACCCAGCGGCTTTACATAAATGTTGAACTGAAGGGGCGAGAGGACCGACCCTTGCGGCAGCCCACAAACAAGGCACCTCGGGGTCGACCGCTGCCCCCCTGCCAACACAGATTGCCACCGGTCAGAGAGGTAGGAGTAGAACCACCACAAAATGGTGCCCCCACCCCCAACCCCTCCAACCGGCGCGACATGATACCATGGTCGATGGTATCAAAAGCTGTTGAGAGATCTAACAGGACCAGGATAGAGGAGCAAACCCTATCCCGAACCCTCCAGAGATCATCCACCAACACAACCAATGCCGTTTCTGTGCTGTGCCCAGGCCTGAAGCCGGACTGGATCGGATCTAGATAGACAGCTTCATCCAGGTACTGTGGAAGCTGCCACGCCACCACACTCTCAACAACCTTCGCAATAAAACGAAAGTTGGAGACTGGATGATAGTTAGCCAAAACAGCCGGATCCAGAGAGGGCTTCTTTTTTTTTTTATTGAAAAAGTTTTACAGATACAGAATTTTCCCCCTTCCCCCCCCCCATCCCCCAACATATCATAATACATAAATCAAGTTAACCTAAAAAATACAATACCCTCCCTTTCCCGCCCAACCACCACCCCCCGGACTTCCCAGAGCAAATACCGAATATAGAATACAACAAGCTTAATAAAAACGCATAAAATAACTATCTATAAATTTAACTCCCTCTCACATTTCACACAATCATAAAACAATTAAGTAACAGGAAAGCAAATCTTCTTTCTTCTTCATCCTTCCAGTTTTACACAATTAAAATCCATTTACAATTGAAGCACTTAGTAGAACCCTCCAATATTACATAATCAAACCTATTATTACTCATTTTAACCAATTTATACTTAACAATTTATTAAATCTAAGCAATTTAGCAAAATATTTTATATCTTCTTTCCTGAAAACCTCATTATAAATCCATAAGTTTAAAACAGAACATTATATAAACCCTTCTTCTATCCTCCCATTATAAACCATTAAGATCCAATTATAATTAAAACACTTTTAAAAAAGACATTTTCTAACTAAAAAACAATACTTAATATAAAAACATTATTTAATAATTGTATCTATCATTTAGTCCATCTTCGTACGATATCAAACCAGTTCTTAATCTTCTTGATTATTCCCATCTTCAAACAGTATTCATAATATCTTCAATTGCCTTCTACCCCCCGCATAAAAAAATACTTCTTTATATAAAAAAAAACCCCGAGTGACTTTATATTTGTATTCCACTTGGTATTCACCAAATCCAACCACGATACAATCCCACCACAATGGTATTATATAGAAAAAAGAAAAAAAAGTCGAATCATTTGATACCATTACATAATTTACTATAAAGTCCTTCGACTAGATTATTAAATTCATCATCGTATTAGGGTAACCACCAGATCCCTGCAATTGCCCTAGGCCTGTAGTCTTCTTGCCCTATGACTATTACCCTCAGACAAAAAAGTTCAAATTCACTATCATATTCAATAAGACTTCTGCGGCTGCAATTAAATCCATCTTTGTTACAGTCTTTAATAAAAAATTGCAATTCACTCAGGCCAAGGCTTACTTCACAACCAAAAACACCAGCATTGCAGTGATCTGTTTATTCGTCTCAAAATATTCCAAAATGTCTATAGTTTGCCTTTCATCATCTTTCCTCAATTAAATAGCTGGCATAAACTGTTAGGTGTTTTCTTCCAAAATTCAAAATCTATATACACTTAAACAAAACATTTTATGGACTTATTCTCCTCATCTCCAGTCTTTTTTCCTGGCTTTTTTACGGACCTTTTTCTTCACTCTAATTCCTCCACCGTTTTTTTCTCTAATACACTCTTGAGTTTTCTGAGATTGATGTATACAACATAGCTTTCGCAAAACTATATCTTCCAGTGAGAACAGCTCTTTAATTGCAATTAGGACTTTGTAGAAAAAATATAAAATTCCATTTCGTGTCTCCATGATCCCAACAGCTCCCAGAAAATCTTCCTTCTCATTCTGCAATTCCTCCATTTTATTTTCCAAAATCACTATAGGCTGTTCTCTTTCTTTTCCCAACTCTTCATTCAACACCTCACTGTTAAGTAAGAATACAGTATCTTCATTTGTTTCTTTATTTCCAACTTGAAAAAAAGTATCAAGCCTTTCCAATATAGCAGAGGTAATTGAATTAAAAACTTCTTCAAAAGGGTCAAACCCATCATTGCTTTCAAAAAGACCAGCCATCTTCCCCCCCTTCTTCTTCCCTTTCCAAGAGGACAAAATAGAAGAGGAAAAAAAAGGGAAAAAAGGTATCAAAAGAAACCTTTCACTTTATACTTTATACAACTGCTTCAATTGTTACTATTATTTCCATCCTTGATTAATCCACGTTTTAAAATAGAGTCCTATATTTCAAACTGGGGCTTTATCAGTACTTCTTTTTTTTTTAACTTTCAGTTCTTCACGCCCCGTTAAAACTAGAACGCCATCTTACTTTCTCTTTCTTCCCATAGGAGTTATAGGAAAAAGAATAACTCTTATAATTAAAATATCAAATACTTGCAGTTCGAATTCCTCATGCATTTGCTCTGCCAATTAAGGTGAAAAATAGATGTTTAAAGTTGTTTATTGGGGTGGCCGCGGCATCTAGCTCTGCCAGGCAAAAACTTCCCCAGCAGAGGCGTCCCAGGTCCGGAGCATTGACAGGCTTCACGGGGAGCTCTCATCTTCGAGCACCAGATTATTGGTAAAATCTGGCGCTCTTAGGGAGCTCTACCCCACCCGTCTGCTCTCTTTCCCCCCTTCTTCCTGGGGGGAAAGTTTCCGAACCGCAAGACAGCCAATTTTCGCTGTTCTTGCAGTTCTAACGGAGTCCAGGACTGGCGCTTCACGAAGAAGCGTCTGACGATGCCGGCAGCGCCACTGGAAGCCCCCAGAGAGGGCTTCTTGAGGAGGGGCCTCACCACTGCTTCTTTCAAGGCGGCCGGCAGGACACCCTCACTCAAAGAAGCATTAATAATCCTCTGGAGCCAGCCTTGCGTAACCTCCCGGGAAGCCAGCACCAACCAGGAGGGACACGGGTCCAATAAACATGTGGTCGCATTCAGCCATCC
This sequence comes from Ptyas mucosa, assembly GCA_012654045.1. Lineage (NCBI taxonomy): Eukaryota > Metazoa > Chordata > Lepidosauria > Squamata > Colubridae > Ptyas > Ptyas mucosa. The sequence continues at coordinate 95,948 of WNWU01012990.1, read as the reverse complement.
TAGAATCCTGTCCACGTCCTCGGGAGCCACAGGATGAAACTCCTCCCAGATAACACTCTCAAGACCTGCCTCAGTCATCCCATCCGGACTTACCCAGTCAGAGGCCAGGCCTTCCTGAATCTGAGCGATTTTATCATACAGGTACTGCACAAAATCCTCAGCTCCACCCTGCAAGGGATCATCCCGCGCTCCCAGATGGAGGAGGGAGTGTGTCACCCTAAACAGGGTGGCTGGGCGATTATCTGATGACACAATAAGAGCGTAAAAATAGCTAGATTTTGCCACTTTTATCGCCACAAGGTAGGTCTTAATATGACACCTCACCAGTGTTCGGTCAGATTCGGAACAGCTGGTCCTCCAACCGCTCTCCAGGCGTCTTTTCCGGTGCTTCATCTCCCTCAGCTCCTTGGAGAACCAAGGAGCTAGGTGAGTTCGGTGCCGGGTCAGAGGCCGCAAAGGCACAACGCGGTCCAAAGCCCCGGCGGCCGCACTGTCCTAGGCGGCCACCAAGTCCTCAGCCGAGTCATGAGCCAGAGTCTCAGGAAATGGCCCAAGCTCTATCAGGAACCTATCAGGATCCATCAGGCGCCTGGGGCAGAACCACCTGTTCGGTTCCGCCTCCCTGCGGCGGGGTGTAGTGGGTAGAAAGTCAAGTCGAAGGAGCGAGTGGTCAGACCATGACAAGGGTTCGATGACTATATCCCCTGTATCAAGGCTACTCGACCACTGACCAGAGATAAAAACTAAGTCCAGAGTGTGCCCACCTGTGTGAGTAGGGCCATGAATTACCTGAGTCAGGTCCATGGCCGTCATGGAAGCCATGAACTCCCGAGCCACCTCAGACGTTTCACCAATGGATGGCAGGTTGAAATCCCCCATGACCAAAAGTCTGGGGGTATCAACCGCCACCCCGGCTATGACGCTGAGCAGCTCAGGCAGGGCCGTTGCCACGTGGCAGGGAGCCAGGTACGTGATCAACAGGCCCACTTCACAAGAAGGGACTCACATCCGGCTATCTGTGGAACAGTGGTCTCCCTCGGATCAAGACCCTCCTTTATAATAACCGCCACCCCCCCACCCCTGCCCTGAGCTCTCGGCTGATGGAATGCACAGAAGCCTGGTGGGCACATATCTACGAGGGGAACTCCCCCATCCTGGCCCAACCAGGTCTCCGTAATACCTGCCAGGTCCGCTCCCCCCACCTGAATAAGATCGCAAATGAGGGGGGCTTTATTTACCACGGACCTGGCTGTCAGGTTCTGATGTCATCTCAAATAAATTGCACTCCCAAGCAATTAGTCTTTGCTGAAATATTTCATTTATTGAGAACAACAGATCTGGTCCCAACTTCGTTGTAGCCAATACTAACCCTCTGACCCCAAAACCTTCCCCTTCCGTTCCCCCAAACCTCAACTTCTTATTGGCCATCTTCCAGCTCAATCTTCTCAGCTCCTGCCTCCAACCCCAGGAATTCCCCCCTCCCATCCCACCTCCAAGGAACACTATCTACAAAAAGAATGAGTAGGTAAAAGTTCAAGCCTCATCTCCTCCTCTTTATGGCAGCCTTGAAAGGCTGACATTGGCATTGCACAACAACAGCCAAAGGCTCGGCAATGACAGAGGTCAAACGTTTTCTGTAAGTCTTCACAAGGTTGGCACACACTGTTGCTGGTATGTTGGCCCATTCCTCCATGCAGATCTTCTCTAGAGCAGTGATGTTTTGGGGCTGTTGCTGGGCAACACGGACTTTCAACTCCCTCCAAAGGTTTTCTATGGGGTTGAGATCTGGAGACTGGCTAGGCCACTCCAGGACCTTGAAATGCTTCTTACGAAGCCACTCCTTGGTTGCCCGGGCAGCGTGTTTGGGATCATTGTCATGCTGAAAGACCCAGCCACGTTTCATCTTCAATGCCCTTGCTGATGGAAGGAGGTTTGCACTCAAAATCTCACGATACATGGCCCCATTCATTCTTTCCTGTACACGGATCAGTCGTCCTGGTCCCTTTGCAGAGAAACAGCCCCAAAGCATGATGTTGCCACCCCCATGCTTCACAGTAGGTATGGTGTTCTTTGGATGCAACTCAGCATTCTCTCTCCTCCAAACACGACGAGTTGTGTTTCTACTAAACAGTTCTACTTTGGTTTCATCTGACCATATGACATTCTCCCAATCCTCTTCTGGATCATCCAAATGCTCTCTAGCAAACTTCAGATGGGCCCGGACATGTACTGGCTTAAGTAGGGGGACACGTCTGGCACTGCAGGATCTGAGTCCCTGGCAGCGTAGTGTGTTACTGATGGTAGCCTTTGTTACATTGGTCCCAGCTCTCTGCAGGTCATTCACTAGGTCCCCCCATGTGGTTCTGGGATTTTTGTTCACCGTTCTTGTGATCATTTTGACCCCACTGGGTGAGATCTTGCGTGGAGCCCCAGATCGAGGGAGATTATCAGTGGTCTTGTATGTCTTCCATTTTCTAATTATTGCTCCCACAGTTGATTTCTTCACACCAAGCTGCTTGCCTATTGCAGATTCAGTCTTCCCAGCCTGGTGCAGGTCTACAATTTTGTTTCTGGCGTCCTTCGACAGCTCTTTGGTCTTCACCATAGTGGAGTTTGGAGTGTGACTGTTTGAGGTTGTGGACAGGTGTCTTTTATACTGATAACAAGTTCAAACAGGTGCCATTAATACAGGTAATGAGTGGAGGACAGAGGATCCTCTTAAAGAAGAAGAAGTTACAGGTCTGTGAGAGTGTTCTGTCCCCTCCCTGCTTCAGAAGCCCAGACAAGCACACACACGAACAGAAGTGTACAGAAGTTGTTTATTTACCATCCATAAACAACAAGCTGGCAGCGAGCCCGGGAGAGATAAAGACAGCTGTTATTTTGAGTTGCCACGGCCAGTCCCTGATAAGGCCCTCCGGCATGTCCGACAACAAACAGTCAGGTTAAAACTTTGTTCGTCACAAAAGCCAACAAGGTAAGGTCAGCTCCTTTTATACCTTGTGGGGCGTTGGCTTTGTGACTCATCACCTCGTGCTCGGCCCCACCCACTCCTTTGCTGAGCCCGTCTCTCTGATCGTCGCCACCTGGGATTGATCCACTCCCTCTCCTCATTAACGTCTGACTCAGAGGAGCTTTCTTCCTCAGGGCTTTCAGCTGGGGCCTGGGGTGGTGCCAAACCAGACGGGCCAGGAGAGGGGGGCCTTGCCTCCTCCTCCTCTTCACTTTCGGAGGAGTCTTCCTCCGGAGGTCCGGGCTCGGGAGCCGAAGACACAACAGAGAGCCAGAAATCTTGCTTGTTTGTAGGTGACCAAATACTTATTTTCCACCATAATTTGCAAATAAATTCTTTCCAAATCAGACAACGTGATTGTCTGGGTTTGTTTTCTCATTTTGTCTCTCATATTTGAGGTCTACCTATGATGGCAATTACAGGCCTCTCTCATCTTTTTAAGTGGGAGAACTTGCACAATTGGTAGCTGACTAAATACTTTTTTGCCCCACTGTATATATTGGAATGGAGAACATGGATAGACTATATTCAAAACAAGTATCAGACTAAAAAGTTTCAAATAGCCTATGAATGAAAATAGAATTAATTTTCTCTTCTTGAATCATGTTTTGTTAGTTTAAAGGGGAGTTAAAGACCAAGAGGGAGTATGGAGTCTGTAGAAAGTTAGCATATTTTAGTTTATGTTTGTTAAATGCTATACCCTGTATTTGCTCTGGGAAGTCCGGGGTGGGGGGAAGAGGGAGGGGGGGTTGGGGGTTGGGGGGAGGGAGGGATGGGGGGAGGAGGGATGGGGAAAATGTTTGTAATCTTTGATAAAACTTTTTAATAAAAAATAAAAAGAACCTTCTGGCTGACGCTCTCTCCCGCAAGCCCCAATTTGACAGCCGACAGGAAGAGATAGTTCACTCCATGATCTCAGAGACTCAGCCAGCCGCCCAAGCCTGCACCAGAGCACAAACGCGCCAGGGTTCTAATCTCCCCGAAGACAAGGTGACAGCGGAGCTAAAAGCGGCGTTCTCTGATGACTCTTGGTTCAAAGAAAACCAGGCAGACCTCACCTTAAGGGATGGGTTGGCATGGAAAGGGAGTAAACTTTACATGCCCAGCAGCCTGCAGCTCCTGGTGCTGAAGAGAAGTCATGATTCTCACCTAGGGGGCCACTTTGGGTTTTTAAAAACCCTCCACTTGACTAGGAGGCAATTCTGGTGGCCAAAGATGAAAACTGATGTGGAAGACTATGTGAGGAGCTGTGCCACCTGCGCTACCATGAAGTACCGACCAGGGAAGCCCCCTGGACTTCTCCAGACGGTGGCTGAACCCACCAAGCCCTGGGAGGAGATTGCAATGGACTTCATAGTTGAGCTCCCTGACAGTGGGGGCAACCGGGTTATTTGGACTGTCATTGATTTATTCTCCAAGCAAGCCCACTTCACTGCCTGAAGCAGACTACCCTCGGCCAAAAAACTGGCAAAGCTGTTTGTGAAACACATCTACAGGCTACATGGAGTCCCAAGAAGAATAATATCGGACCGCGGGGTCCAGTTTACTGCTAAGTTCTGGAGGGAGTTTCTATGATCCATTGGGTTGTCCCAGGGACTTAGCTTGGCTTTTCACCCGTCAACTAATGGATCGGCTGAAAAATTGAACTCAATGGTGGAACAGTACATTAGGTGTTATGTGAATTATCAACAGGAGAACTGGGCGGACTTGCTACCATTCGCAGAAGTCACTTATAATAATGCAGTACACAGCAGTACTGGGTTGACTCCTTTTCAAATAACTATGGGCATGGATTTTGTACTGATGCCTGAGTTGCCTAGAGAGCCGCCCACTTCCATGTCCTTAACGGACTGGATGACCTCATTGAAAAAGGGTTGGGAGAATACTAAAAAGGATTTAGTGGAGTCAGCAGAAAAATATAAGGCCCAGGCCGACAAACACCGGGGTCTCCAACCACCTTTCCGAATAGGTGATAAGGTGTATTTGTCAACCAAGTACCTAAGATTGAGGGTTTTGAAGCTGGGGGTTTATTCTTTAAGACTATTTTGGATTGCAGAGGAAATTAAAGAGATAAATTGGACAAAGGAAAAGATGAGAAGGGAGTGACCTTGGGATGTTTTGGAAACTGGCAAGAGGATTTTGATAAGAAGTGGTCTAGAGACTTTGTAATAGAGGGGGGAAGATATAGAAGAAAAAAAGAAGAAGAAGGAAAGCTGTTTGTTGTTTCCTTTCATTTGATGGGGCTATAAATTCTGGAAGATTTTGGAATAGTGGTACTTTGGAATATTATTTTTTCTTTCTGGTTTTTCTCTTTTTGTGCCTTTTCCTCTTTCTTTTTTCTTGTAGATATTCCCTCTTCCTGGACTTAAAAGAGTTCATTGGCAGGGTTTTTGGTTTTTTATTTTATTTTTATTTTATTTTTTAAGTTTTTTGAGGGGAGATATATACATTTTTTCCCCATCTTTTTATCACCCGGTTGGATATTTTCAGCAAATACCTGAGTTTTGGACTAGTGAATTTTTATTTCTTTTTTTGCGCTGATCTGGTTCTATCTTCTCTCCCCCCCCCCCCATCTTTTTAATTTTTTTTCTCTTCATTTTTGCCCTTTTGGGCTGTTTGATTGTTCTTGGCTTTTTGTATAGTTTATGGATTAAAGCTACGTGGATTAGGGTATCAAGAACCTGAAGAATCTGATTAGGCATTTTGAATTTAAAGAAATTGAGTATTTGGATTATAAAACTGGGTAGTAAAATTTGAAAAATCTTTTTTCTCTTTTGCTTTTCTTTTTCCTTTTTTTCATTTCCTTTTGCTTTCAATGAAAAATCAAAAACAGCCAAGACGCCCCAAGATTTTTCATTGTTTTGGTGTTGTTTTTTCAGTTACAGTCTTTCTACCTTTTTTTTATCCTATATTTTTATTTTTATTTAATTTAATTTATATACCGCCCTACTCCCAAAGGACTCAGGGCAGTGAACAGCCACAAGATAAAAATACATCATACAAAAGTTAAAAACCATTTAAAAGTACATTAAATAATTTTGGCCCAAAAAACGAATTTAAAAACACCCAATTTGTATAAAACATAAAAGCAAATTAAAAGGGAGAGTCAAGCCAGACCAGCCTGTTGGAATAAAAATGTTTTGAGGGCACAGCAGTGCGTAAATCTGGGATCCTCCGTATCTCTGGGGGAGCTCATTCCAGATGGCAGGTGCCCCCACAGAGAAGGCTGTCTCCCTGGGGGCTGCCAGTTGACATTGTTTGGCTGATGGCACCCTGAGGAGCCCCTCTCTATGGGACCGTACTGGTCGGTGAAAGGCTACTGGTGGCAGAAGGCGGTCTCGTAAGTACCCTGGTCCTAAGCCATGGAGCGCTCTAAAGGTGGTGACCAAAACCTTGAAGCACACCCGGAAGACCACCGGGAGCCAGTGCAGCTCACGCAGGAGGGGAGTCACATGGGAGCGCCACGTCACTCCCATAACCACCCGCGTGGCTGCATTCTGGACCAGCTGGAGCCTCTGGGTGCTCCTTAAGGGGAGCCCCATGTAGAGAGCATTACAGTAGTCCAGGCGTGAGGTGATGAGGGCATGAGTGACTGTACGTAACAAGTCCCAATCCAGAAAGGGACGCAACTGGCGAATCAGGTGGACCTGATAAAAAGTCCTTCCAGCCACAGCTGTCAAATGGTCTTCTAAAGACAGCCGTGAGTCCAGGAGGACACCCAAGTGGATTAAATCTATGTGGATTAGGGTAGCAAGAACCTGAGGAGTCTGAATGGGCAGTTTGAATTTGAAGAAATTGAATATTTGGATTATAAATTGGGCAGTAAGATTTGAAAAAAAAACAAGATGAAGAAAACAACACAACATTCATCATCACCATCAATATCTGCAGCATCTGGTACTATTGGGCAAAAAACAACAGAGCCCATGCCACAGGAAGAGAAAATAAACATAGAATTAAAAAATATGCTACAGACTCTATATGAAGATCTTAAGACAAGATTAGACAAGGTAGATGGGAGAATGGAAAAAATGGAAGGAGAATTGAAAGAAGTTAAAGAAATGATAGGGAAAAATGAACAATGATTGCAGCAAATGGAAGAAAAAGCAGAAGCAACGGAGAAAAAATTTGAAGAGATGAACTATAGACTTACAATTACTGATAAAAATCAGGAAAAAAACAATATAACCCTGGAAATGGATAAAGCTGATTTTTATCTAAGATTACAAAACATTGAAGAAGAAAATGGAGAAAATTTAGCAGAGAAAATTGCAGAGATACTAGCAGAAGCAATGGAAGAAAGTAAGGAAGGGATATTAAGTGGAATCGACGAGATATACAGAGTGCACACAAGATACACGAAGAGACATAATCTACCTAGAGAAATTCATGTCAGATTCACCAAGAAAACACTGAGAACAGAGATATTGCAATTGATGAGAAACACAACAATAAAGCATAAAGGGAGAGAAGTAGTAGCACTGAAACAAATTCCAAGAAGAGTGAGAGATTTGAGAAAAGAATATCAATTTCTCACGAAATGATTGATAAAGAGAGGAATAAATTTTAGATGATTGATTCCAGAAGGAATATTGGTGAACTGAGAAGAACAAAGATACTGACTAGATTCAGTAGAGAAAGCAGAGTTATTTTATAAACAATACATAGATGTCCAAGAGGAAGGAAGGTTGAGGAAAGAAAAAGGGGATGAACAACAGGAGGAGAAGAAAGAACAGCCGAGAGACAATGAAAGAACAAGAAGAGAGAGTGTTAAGAGAAGGAGCAAGGGCGAAAGAAGTTAAGGAACTAAGGGAGATAAGAATGACTAGATCAACAATGCAAATAAATAAAGAAGAAATGGAAGAAGAAATTAAAATAATATCGTTGAATATAAATGGATTAAACTCGGCAATAAAGAGAAGAAAAATATTCAATAAATTAGATAAGTTAAAATTAGAAATTATATGTTTACAAGAAGTGCATATCGGAAAGCAACATAAAAATTTTTTGGAGCGAATAAAACTAGGGACATTGTATACAACTTTGGCTGGTCAAAGCAAAAGAGGAGTAGCATTTTACATCAAATAGACAATACAATCCAAACAAATATATGAGGATGAGGAAGGAAGAGCATTAATGGTAGAAATTGTAATGAACTATAAAAAAATATTACTTGTGGGTATATATGCTCCAAATGAAAATCAAGAAGAATTTTATGCAAAATTACACCATAAAATAATAGAATATGAAGATGAAGATATTTGCATAATTGGAGATTTTAATGCAATTGTTGATAATGAGTTAGATTATAAATCTACAAAAGTGAATAGAAAACCAAGAAAGACACTCCCGAAAACATTCCATTTTAACTTGGATTAAAGAATGGATCTTATTGAGAAATACAAGACTATTGACTTTGGAAGGACATGACCTACAACTACGATGGCATGCTTTCTTATGGTATGGAAAAAATCAGATTCACGGATATTTCCAGAGACATTGTGTAAGGAATGGCTTGTTGGTAGTATGGGAAAGAGTGAAAGAAAAACATTGTATGGAAGTACCAATGTGGCTTTCAACAATAGAAGCGTTGACACATCCAAATATGATTAACATGGACAAGATTGTAAGATATAAAGACATTTTAACAGAGAAGGGAGAATTAAAACAGAAACAAAACTTAGAAAAACAAGGGATTGAAACTGACTGGTATACATGGCTGCAGATACAATCAAGATATGATAAAGACTTGAAACAATATGGTTTTAATTTGGGGAAATCAGAGTTGGATCAGATAATGATTGGAAAGGATAAAAAAATGATTAAAAGTCTATATAATTATTTGTTGCAAATTAGATTGGAAGATAAAGAGGTAAAAGAGACAATGATAACATGGGCGAAAAATTTTGGATATGCAATAGAATTAGAGAAATGGCAACAACTATGGGAAAGGAATTATAAATTGACAATGGCAACTGCATATAAAGAAAATCTATATAAAATGTTTTATAGGTGGCATATGCCACCAGAAAGATTAGCAAAGATGTTTAAGGATAAATCAGCCAAATGTTGGAAATGTTTGCATTTGCCGGGATCATACTATCATATGTGGTGGTCATGTTTAGAAGCAAAAAAGTATTGGTCTAGAATACAGAAATGGTTGGAAGAAATATTACATAAATCTATAGAATTAAAACCAGAGGTTTTTTTATTGGGTATTTTCCCAGAGAGATATAGTAAAGAAGATGTGTATTTAACTATACATATAATAACAGCAGCAAGAATTGTATTCACACAATTCTTGTGCGGAAATGAATAGATTAACTCTAAGAATAAGAGATAAAGAGGAATCAGTGTATATCAAGACATGGGGAAGATTTTATATATGGTTAGAAAAGAAATATGAAGATAAGAGGATAGATAAATGATTTAGATAATAGAAAGTTAAACGAGGGAGAGGATAAAAAAGAAATAGAAACCCAGATGACACCGGAGTAAATGAAAAAGGGGGATGGGAGGGGGGAAAAGAAAGAAGATTATAAGAATAAATGTACAATTATGATGACAATACTGATAGATAGAATAAATCTGAAAAGAAACTGAAAGAAAGTATATATGATTAGAATACAGGATTTGCTCAGATACCAAACAAGGAGAATATTCCACAGCAAAGACGATCGAAAGGAGAGAGGGGGAGAGGGTAGGAAGAGGAGAGGGAGTGAGAGGAATGGAAGAAAGGGAGAAGGAGAGGAAGGAAGGGTAGGGGATAGGATTAGGAGAGAAGGTGAGTAGGGGGAAAAGAAGAGAGGAGTGGGGGGAAGGAACAGGAAGTAGGATGAAGTAGGAGAGGAGGAAGGAGAAAGTAGGAGAGGAGAGGAGGGAGGGAAGGGAAAGAAAGGAGGAGAAGAAGAAGAAGGTTTGTTGCAAAATGAGGGAAGAAAGGGTAGAAGAGCAACTCCGAATGTAATTAAAATGCCTTATTTTAATGCTTTCTTTAAGAAAAACATGTATATGTAGGATTAATTATGTATAAGAAAATGTACATTTTATATTATCTATATAAGAAATAAAACTGAAAAAACTTTTCAAAAAAAAAACAGAAATCATCCCCAGGGGCAAAACTACCTAAACCCAAACTGTATGCCATGACGCCCCGGGAAATGCAAGAAATGAACAAATACATAGACAAAAACCTAGCAAGGGGGTTCATCGAGTCAATCAAACCACGGGTCGCAGCCCCAGTCCTATTCAAAAAAAAAAAAAAAAAGATGGAACTATGAGATTGTGCGTGGATTTTAGAGGAATAATAATATAAAATATAAAATGTACATTTTAAGTTATGTGTATAAGAAATAAAACTGAAAAACTTTTCAAAAAAAAGAAGAAGTCTGAGTGGCTGAGACATCGGATAAATCGGCAAGTACAAGGGACCCCTATATCATTTAGCCTAGACCCCCATGTTGCCCCTGTCTGACTAAAGCTGCGGCAAGTCCCTTTTGCTCTCCAGCCCAAAATAGATGAGCAACTAGACAAGCTAATTGCACAGGGAATTTTGGAGCCAATCAATCATGCCAGGTGGGAGACCCCAATTGTCACGCCAATTAAGCCAGATGGGTCTGTGCACATCTGCGCTGATTATAAATGTACAATTAACAAAGCATTGCAACAGAGCGCATATCCCATGCCAGTGGTTCAGTATCTGTTGCATTCATTGGGCAAAGGCAAAATTTTTGCCAAACTTGACCTGGCCCAGGCGTACCAACAGTTACCGGTAGATGCTGCCACAGCGGATGCCCAAACTATAGTCATGCACAGGGGGGCATTCAAATGCAACAGATTGCAATTCGGAGTTAGTGTGGCACCGGGGTTGTTCCAGAGCTTAATGGAGTGCCTTCTGCAGGGCATCCCAGGAGTAGTGCCATATTTCAATGACGTCCTTGTGGCAGCAGATAATATGGAACAACTCAGCCACCGATTAAGAATAGCCCTGAGCTGTTTCCAGGAAGCAGGGCTTAAAGTAAAGAGGGAAAATTGCCAGATAGCCGTATCCCAGGTCGAGTTTCTGGGGTATCTCATAGACGAATCGGGCATTCACCCCACCAACAGCAAGCTGAAAGCAATTAAGGAAGCCCCTAAATAAGACAGAACTGCAGGCATTCTTAGGACTATTGATTTTTTATAGTATCTTCTTGCCGCAGAAAGCAACCGTTGCTGAACCACTCCACAGGCTATTGGATAAGAAGGCAGCCTGGCATTGGGGACATAAAGCATCTTCTGCCTTCACAGAAATAAAAGGACTTTTAACATCAAACGACGTATTAGTACAATACAATGACATTTTACCCCTCATCCTGACCTGCGATGCCTCCCCCTTTGGCATTGGCACTGTCCTCAGCCACCGACTACCAAACAGCAAGGAAGCTCTGATTGCATTTTATTCCAAGACGCTGTCAAAAACTGAACGGAATTACAGTCAAATAGATAAAGAAGCATTGGCTGCAACGCTTCACGTTTCACGAATACCTACAGTATACAGAAGACAATTTGAACTCATCACAGACCATAAGCCACTTCTAGGTATCCTTGCAGGAGACCGACCAACCCCGAACATATTGTCACCCAAGATGACAAGATGGACTGGGTTTTTTTTGCTGCATATAAATACCGTCTGATACACCGACCTGGAAAGAGCATCGACCACACAGACGCCCTCAGCCAATGCCCACTCCTGGACCTGGTGGAGGACCCTGCACCGGCATCATCAATCCTCCAAATAGAAGAAATCGTGAAGGGCCCCATCACGGCGGCTGAAATAGAAAGGCAAACGGCAAAAAACAGAACGTTGGCGCAAATTTTAAACTGGGCATGGAGGGGGTGGTGTTGTGACCCAGGCCCATGTAGTTGATATTAAATGCAAAACAGTTCCAAAAAACAAACAGATTTTATTAAAACAGCTGAGAATTAACTCATTCTCAGCGTATTCTAAATTAAATGAAAGCAAAAGTCCTCAAAACACCAGTATTTAGTTTATCTCTGACCTTGGGATAATTAGGCAAACTGCCAAAGGCTTTTCTTGGCAACAGTTCAGGAACAGAAGAAATAACTACAGCCAAACAAGAAGCAGTTCTCTCAACGGTTGTTTTCCGGCAAAGAGGCCAAGAGCTGTTGCTGGTCTTTTAAGCCTTATGGGAGGAGCCAATCATCTCTTGGCCCTACTCCCAAGTCATCCTCTCTGCTTTAGCTGCTCCTGCCTTCTGGCAGCTCTTCTCATATGTGCACTAGGATAATACAGTCCTCTGCCTCTCTACTGTCAGCCTCTGGAGGCTCTGAAGTCTGCACATCACTCCCCGATGTCCCTGGCCCCATCTCTGCCTCTGACGCAGAGTCCTCATCCGGGCCTTCCCCAGCCTCCAGGACTCACCCCTGTTCTTCCTCAGCCTCATCGCTGTCCGACTCCGCTGCCAGCTACACGGGCTGCTGGCGGACCACAACAGGTGGCCAGATGGAACATTGGGGGATGAACTTAAACCGTTTAAAATCCAGCAGATGGAAATGTCGGCAATGAAGGGGTGTTTGTTATGGGGGGATAGAGTTGTTATACCACAAACCTTAAGGGAAGCTGTGTTGGAAGTATTGTATGTGGGGCACCAAGGAATTGTGAGGATGAAAGCATTGGCTAGGAACTATGTGTGGGGGCCGGGGATGGATAGAGAGATAGAGGCTTGGGTCGCCGCATGTAAGCCATTCCAGGAAACCAGGCCGGCACCACCCATCGCACCCACACAAGAATGGGACACACCCAGGGCACCCTGGTCCCGATTACACATAGACCTCACAGAGCCAGTGCAAGGGAAAACATTCCTCATAGTAGTAGACGCCTATTCCAAGTGGCTGGAAGTAACAATCATGGCCACAACCACAGCAGAAGCTGTTATTAAGGTACTAAGGGGACTATTCACAACACATGGATTACCGGACATAGTGGTGTCTGACAACGGGCCCCAATTTACAGCCAATTCATTTGAGATGTTCTTAGCTGAACAAGGGATCCGCCATGCCCTCTCTGCGCCAGGGCATCTGGCCACTAATGGCCAAGCAGAAAGGATGTTGAGATCCACAAAAGACACATTAACAAAAGACACACTTTAAAGGAGCCTGAGTGGCATAGCAAGCTAATGCCTCCTGCTAAGGCAGCATTTAACATCCAGCTGCCTGCAATTACTGCGAGTTCTAATCTCACCAGGCTCAAGGTTGACTCAGCCTTCCATCCTTTCTAAGGTGGGTAAAATGAGGACCCAGTTTGTGGGGGCAATAAGCTGACTTTGTATAAAATATACAAAAGTATGAAGGCTATTGCTTAACGCTTTGTAAGCCGCCCTGAGTCTTCGGAGAAGGGCGGCATATAAATAAAATTTAAAAAAAAAACCAACAGGATGGGACCAGGAGATTGGCAAACAAAAATAGACACCTTACTATTAATTCAGCACATCACCCCCAGTGCAACAACACATAGAAGTCTGGCAGAACTACTGATGGGTAGGAAATTAAGGTCAAAGTTAGACAGACTGCACCCCAATACAGTGCTGAAGTACCCATAGACTCCACAAGTAAATGCTGGTCATTCAGCGTGGGAGACCCAGTATATGCCCACAGCTATACAGGGGGTACTATGTGCGTACCGGGAAGGGTAACCCAGATCACAGGTCCCCAATCTTATTGAATAGAATTAGAGGACGGTAAGGTCTGGAGAAGGCACATTGACCAGCTCTGGGGATGAAGGATACACAGTGCCCGTAAACAAACAGAGTCAGACCAGGCCCTGACAACTAGAAATACTAATGCACAATTAACTCACTTCCCCACACTATACTCAAGCCAGGAGGATGAACGCAATAATTTAGCTGAGGAAACAGGAGTCCAGCGAAGGGTCTCTGAGGAACTGGTGTTTCGACCAGGAGTCACGGAAATAATCCAAACCACGGAACCAGTCAGACCTCCGGAAAGGTTTAAGGCGGTTCCACAGGCGGCGGCAGGAGTGACAGAAGGTTTGCCTGCTCAGACCACCGCCGCCGAGTCGAATGAGCTGCGCAGGTCAGGGCGCACCCATAGAAGGCCCGCCTACTTACGTGACTATGTCTCGTAACACATTTTGATTGGATAACTCTCATCCAGAAGGGAGGGGTGTTGAATATGCAAGTAGAAGTGAGTCTTACATCAGCCTTCACTCATTGGGAGGGGTGTTGAACATGCAAGTAGGAGTGAGTCTTGCATCAGCCTTCACTCATTGGTTCATTTTCCCCGGTGGGAAAATGAACAAGCGTCAGTGGCTGACATGCTGAACAGCTCCAGGTAAAAGGAGCTGCAGCCTCGGGCAGTTCTCAGTTCGTAGTTATTTTGTTGTTACCTGTTACCTGTTACCTGCAATAAACGGTTGTTTTACTTCACTATGATTGTCTTGCCTCTCTTTTCGTGTCCGGACCTAACAATGTGCTTTCGTTTGCAACTAGTGTCAAACTCACCTGACCAATAACCAGCCAAGACACAGTGAAGACCTTTTGTTTCGTTTATTGCAATAAACGGGGAGAAGCTTTCAAAACTTGGTTCTCTCCAAAGTTCATCATCTCAAATCAACATCTTTTTACATTCCCTACACCAGCCGCCCATCCCTCTTAGTTCCCCATTGGCTGAGGTACTATGAGGTTACATTTTCTCCAACCACCTTCTACATATTTCCTGCTACCGTCCCCAAACATACTAAATCATACATTGCATGTGCATTTAAATGAGCAGCAATATATGCAAGGTGTGTCAGATAATATTCATAATAATTTTGAGCATGCTCTTTTAACTTGTTTTCAAGTTCTTAGTTATTTTATAGTTTCTTAGAACAATAGGTTCTTTCCTGTTATTCAGTTAGTTTTAGTTTTCCTGTTATTCAGTTCATTTTAGTTTTGTCTTTCCTGTTTTTCAATTCATTTTGTTTTACCTTTAAGCTAGCTATTTCCTCTTGCAGCTACTTGCTCTTACAATTTTAAATTTTGAAGACCTTTCATTTACTCATATCAATCCCCCCTTCTATTTCTTGTTACTCTGAAGGGTCTTCATTATCATGCTTGGAAAATCTTGTAACCATTAACTGTATAATTTCTTCTTTTCCTAAGGCTTTACTAAAGCATTGCCTACAGCTTTGGTTAGAGCAAATGCACATAGAGGAATAGATTGCAGGCATGCATAACACATAAGTCCTATAACCACAAAAATATCAGGCTAAGAAACATTTGTTTTAACCATCCAAAGTTGGGAAGCCACTTAGTTAACCAATTCCAATTGCCCCACACATTTTCATACTTTTGTTCAGGAGCTTTAGCCACTTTCCACTTTATGATTATCATCTATCTGCAAACAACAGTTGGTGAAATTAAATTTTCCACATACTTCTCTAGTAAGTTACCACTAACACCTTTGTTCTTCATCTTGGGGGGGGGGGGGTCACTGGAATTCTAATAAGGATGTTCATAATAGGTAGGGGTTCTGGTCCACCACCCATTCAAGTCTTTTTAAACATGGCTTTCAGTCCTTGTCCTGGGGTGACTGTCCAACCTCTTTCAGGTCCAGTCACCACCTTTACTCTAGTATAGTGAGTCCAGTGTCCACCCTTTCTCAGCCATTTGGACAGCAGATTCAGTAATCAGTAATAGTAAGTAAGGACCTTCCCAACTTGGTTGCAGAGGTTCCTCCTTCCATTTACGAATCAGCACCCACTGTCCCGGCTGGATCTTATGGACTGGGAATTTCAAAGGAGCTGTTTGTGCCACCAAGCCTTCCTGTCAAAGAAAAGACAGAGACCCCAGTACTTGTTCCACATATCTTCCCAATGCTTGCTTTAAAGCCCACAATTCACAGGTCTGAGATGACCAATCTGAAGGTAATTTCCCACTTTCCTGTACTCAAGTCCCTTCTATAATAGTATACCTCTTTCCTTCACTCATACTAAATGATCCATCTATATACACATCCACACCTTTCCCCAGGGGCTCCTCTTGCACATCTTGGTTTGTAGGTCTACTATGGAGCTACAGTCATGTTCAACTTCTGCTTTCCCCCACCTACACCCCTTATCTGTTGGAATTGTTCTAGGATCGAGCCCAATAATTGTAATACACAAGCACGTGTATATTCACAAAGCATTTATTTACATTGTATCTTTATGTTACAGGTGTGTATCTGGAATGGCTTCCAGACCACATGGATGACCCTTAAGTACCCCAGGGGCAGAGCAAAGGTAAGGAGGGGTCAGTGGGTGAAGGGATCCCTGGGTAATTAACCCTTACATCTCTAGGTTCATAACAGGAATTCAAGGGCAGGCATTTATACTTAACAAATCCCCCTCTAAATGCCTGACCGCAGAAATATGTGTAGTTTGATTATGACATATTGCATTAGAGAATTTGATACCTAGTTTTGATGTTAAATATGTATGTTGTTTGTTTAACAGAGGTTTCATTAGTATGTCTGCAGTTTGTTCTTCCATTTCACAATGTAATACTTTTATGAATCCAATATTAGAAAGTTGTCTGACGTGTTTATGTTTTATGTCTATGTGTCTTGATCTCTGACCTACTGCATCTGCCTTTGATATTTCAATTGCTGCCTTGTTGTCTTCATGTATATTGATGGGATATGCAGGTTCAGTCCAGATGTTAGACAGTAGGTCATTGAACCATACTAAATTGTTAGCTGCTTTGGACAAACATATGTACTCGGCTTCGGTAGTTGATGTGGCTACTAGATTTTGCTTACCAGTATACCAGTGTACGGGACTATTGTTTAGGAAGAATATGTACCCTGATGTACTCTTTCTACTTTTCATGTCCCCTGCCCAGTTTGCATCCGCATAACAAGTTAATACTGGCTTATTGGAGTGTTCTGGCTCTAGACATAAATATGCTTCAGCGCTGTGTTTCAAGTACCTAAGTATTCTTTTTATGGCATCCCAATGATACGTCGTAGGTTTACCAACATGTCTGGACAGGAGATTAACAGTTAGGGCAATGTCAGGCCTTGTCCAGTTCACTATGTACAGCAAAGATCCTATGGTAGATCTGTATAGGGTGTGGTTCTGATTTATCATACATATTTTTTAGGAAATCAGGCTGCATAGGTGTCTCACAAGGTTTTGCATCAAACATATGACATTTATGCAACAGTTCTAATATTTTTTCTTTTTGAGACAGTCTGAAACCTTTACTAGTCTTGGTGATCTGTACCCCCAGGTATTTATCAACTTTCCCCAGTATTTTTAATGAGAAGTGTTTTCCCAATTCACTAGTGAAGACCTCACATTTGCGAGTTTGATCACCAATGTACAAGATATCATCAACATACACAAGAACATACTCAATAGAATCACCCATTTTTTTGATAAAGAAGCAGTTATCTGCTGAGGTGGCTTTGAAACCCATTGGCCTTAATGTTTTAGCTAAGCACTCATACCATCTCTTTCCGGACTGCTTTAGTCCGTACAAGCTTTTGTTTAGTAACCAAGTTTCTCCCTTATGTGTGTCCTTGCTGTGAGGTGCTCTAACATAAATCTCTTTATCTAACTCAGCGTGTAGGTACGCAGTCTGTACGTCGAATTGATGTACCTCTAAGCCTAGAATTGAAGCTATCACCAATGCACATTTTACACTTTCAGCCCTGACTGTGGGGGAATACGTGTCGGTATAGTCATCTGGATATCGCTGAGCAAACCCCTAGGCTACCAATCTAGCCTTGTACAGTATTTTACTGCCCTCTAGTGACTTTATCTTATATATCCATCTAGTGCCTATTGTGGTCTTATCACTAGGAGCCTTGGCAGGTGTGTATACTTTTAATTCTCGCAGGCTATTCATTTCCTTTTCCATCGCCTGTTCCCATCTTTCTTTTTCTTCTTTGGGCAATTTTAGCACTTCCTCGTAGTTATTAAGCGTTATGTGGCTAGCGTGAAGTGACAGTACATAGTCTTCTAGTTTCTTTGGAGTTTTATTTCTATTAGATCTGACTGGCCTATCGGGTGGTGTTTCTGTATCATGTAAATATCTAGCTTCCTTTTCTGTTAGTGATTCTACCTTTATGTCTGGGTGTTTTTCTTTCCATTCTCTGATTTCTATTTCTTGACTCTTTTGTTTGACCTCCCCTGGTCTACAGTTTTCCTCTACGCTTTGTTCTATTTTGCTTTGGTTGTAACCAATTTGTCTCCCTTCTGGAAGTATCTCGTTCAAATGTATTCTTGACCAATTAGTATTCTCATGAAACACTGCAGTGCGTGATACTATAAAATTGTTATTGCCATCAATAAATCTGAACCCTTTTGTTCCTGATTCATACCCCATAAACCTTAATCTTCTTGAAACCTTGTCCCCCTTTCTGCGTAGTTGTTTGGGGATATGTACGTCAGTGGTGACACCAAATATGTGTAGATGGGCTATCTGTGGTTTTCTTTTGTACATTACCTCATACGGTGTTTTGTCTATTACACTGCACCATAGCCTGTTTAATGTGTAATTGGAATATATAACTGCCTCTGACCAGAAATGCTGTCCTAAACCAGCATCCTCTAGTACACACCTCATCATGGTTTGCAGAGTTCCGTTCTTTTTCTCTACGACTCCGTTCTGGAAAGGCAAAAAAGGAGCTGATGTGAACCGTAATATTCCCTGCATTTTGAGCCAATGAGAGAACTCCTTAGACATGAACTCAGACCCCCGGTCAGTCATTATTTGTTTGATTCTTATGTTATGCTGTATTTCTATCCTCTTATAAAATTCCTTGAATTTTTGAAATACCTTATGTTTGTGTTTGAGTGTATACACGAATCCGTAGCGACTAAAGTCGTCTACGATGGTCAGGAAAAATCTTTTTTTGCATTTGATGGATGGCCTTAGGGCCCCCACCAAATCCATGTGTATCATTTGAAAAACGGAGTCAGTGGTACGTTCTGATTTTTTTGGTCTGGCCTTGGTTTTTAGCTTAGAACACTTACACACCGAACACTCTAAGTAATTTTCGCAATTTTTTACTTTTAAACCTTCAGAACAATTAACCATTTTTTGAACAACTGGGAAACTGCTATGACCTAACTTTCTGTGCAAAAGGTGCACACATTCATCATGAATCGGTTTGCCTAAAGAGGGTTTTTCCTTATCTGATGTTTGCTTCATGTCCAGATCGTTGGTGCTTAGTTTATGACTACCCTCCTCTATTTCTTCAGTGTTGCTCTCTTCACTAGTGTTGGGTGTGTGATCTGTCTTGTCGTTGGTATTGACATTCACCTTAGGGTAATCGCTATTGTCAGGTTGGAAATATGGTAGGTCCCCACTAACCATGGTCCTCCCAATGTTTTTCCCTTCTCTTGTCATGAATACATCCCCCTCCTTAAAAGTAATCTCAGTTCCTGTATCCCTGCTCAATTTTAACGTAGCTATTATGTTATAAGGTATCTCCGGGACAAGTAGTACCCCCTCTACCTCTCCTATTTCTGGGATGTTAATACTACCTTTTCCTGTTACTAGTACATTATTTTGATTAGCCACCTTAATTATAAACTTTTCTTTTGTGAATGAAGTAAACAATTTTGGGTTGTAAGTAGTGTGGTTTGTGGCTCCTGAATCTAGGAGCCATATGTTTTCCTTGTTGGTGAACTCTTGTGTGCTATCTTGGTCTCTCAACCCATACAATGAGCCCTTATAGCTTTCCCTGGAATTATCCCTAGGTCCTCTTCTATCCCTGTGATTGGGGGAATCTCTGTGCCTGTATCTACTCTCTGCTGCTTGCCTTTCAGTGAATCTGGGTCTGTGTTCTGCTCTGTCCCTAGGATGGGAACGTCCTATATCCTTCACGTTTCTAGGGCAATCTCTTCTATAATGGTTTTTGGAGCCACAGTTAAAGCACTCTGTGTCACTGTGATCCCTACTCTGAAATTCTACTCTCTTGATAGTTTTTAAATCTCTGCGACTCATCGATCAGTCCTTCCTTAGATTGTCCTCCGCTATAAGTTTGCTGGTTAACATATCTAGTGTGAGTCGTTCTAGGTTGGAACTATCAAATTGCATAATGAAACTGTCCCAACTGGGATCTATTGAATTTATGATTACGCTTATCATGTTTCCCTCCATCACAGTTTCCCTCTTTGAATCAACTCTGCTCTAGTAGCGTTTAGGGCTAATATGTGCTCGCTCATTGAAATTCCTGCCTTAAGCCTGGCTGAGTAAAATTCCCTGGTAATTCTGGTTGTGGTGGCTACACTCCTGCTATGAGACAAATTGTATAAAATGGTTACCACTTCTGAAACAGTCAAGTTGTGGCTAAGACTGGGGTATATGCTAGGTGAAATACTAGCCAATAACATATAATATGCCTTGTGGTGCATGCAGTCCAACTGAAAAGTCCAGGGTTTTTCAGGTGGGTATGTGATTAAAAATATTAAATGTTCCTTTAAGAGGACAACCTGGAACTGCTGGTTCCACTCCAAGAAATTTGATCCATCTAGCCTTAATTTTGGAAAGTCAGTTGGTAGTGTTCCTGCATTGTGAGAGATATTACTTACTGGTAGTTGCTGTCCATGGTTTAGAGCAAAAGGGAACTCACAATAAGGCAGGGGAATGCATGGTGCCAGTCTGTATTGACTTGCTTCTATGGTCTTTTCTTTTCTCTTCGTAGGTTGGTTCTGCGCATGCTCCTGGATCATTCTGTTCCTGCGTTCGTTGTAGAAGGAGCTTGTCTCTGCGGCCCCTGGGTGAAGGCCCCATTCGTTGAAATGGGCTCTTGGCTCGACTTTGGGTGGTCTTTGGTGACTGAAGATCGTTCGAGTCGCCGCCTGGAATGTCGGAGATTCCGCTGCACTGCCTGGGAAGACCGGAGGGCCCGCGAAGGCCGGGCGAAGATCCTGGAGGCCTGGTCCGGCTTGTAGATCGAAGTCAGGGCCCAGGCCGAATTCCATGCCCGCCGACAGTCCTGGATGTCTCGGATGGATCCCTTGGGCCGGTAAGTATTCGTTTATTCCCTCTGGCTTCGCCGCGTATCCTGGTGGGGGCATGGGGAGGTTCCTGGCACGATGCATTTGTGGTTGCATCCATGCTCCGGCATTAGTCCTCCATAGTTGGTCCTCGTAGTCGCCCCCATGCGCGTAGGTTGTTACACCGGGCTCCTCTGGGACATCGGAGTTGGAGCTTATTATTTTTACTTTTGTCCCGAATGCTGCGGTGAGTGTCCGCATGGCCTTGTCTATTTCGAGCTCGGTAGGCGAGCTCGCTGGTTTCTGGGTTGGGTAGTTTCTAGCCTCGTAGTCGTTTTCGGAGGCCCTGCAGGGGTAGGCCTCGGTTCCCGCCATGATTTTCAAACCTTGGGATCCTATTGCGTGACAGTCGGCCATCTTGGGTGATGTCATTGACCAAGATGGCCGCCATGAAGAGAGCGCAAATTCAAATTCGGCCTCTTCGGAGTGCATGTGGTAAGGGTGTGTGTCGCTCACCACGTTTTCGGTGTTGTGTTCCGTTTTGTCTTCTTCCTCTTCCGTCGCTGCTCCGCAGTCTTCGAGTAGGTTCCGGAGTTCCGCGACGAGGCTCGATTTTGTCATGGTCGAGTCGATTAGGACCAGTAGTTTTTTCTTGAGGTCATTTTCTCCGCACAGCGTGATCTCTGGGTCGTTTTCTTTTTCTGATAGACTTCCTTCCGATCTGTTTGGTGTGCCTGGGCTGGAAAATTGTTCATTTGCCCCTGGCATCTCTGCCTGCGTGGTTTCTGCCGATGCTAGTTGTTCTTCCATTTTCTTTTTGAATTCTCTAGTGCAGTGATGGCTAACCTTTTTGGTTAGCCATCACTGAGTGGCGGGGGGTCGCGGGTGCGGGTGCCCACATCCATAATTCAATGCGCCCTGCCCTCCCGCCCATGCACATGTCACCCCCCCACTTCCCCCTGCTTTTGGCACACGATGGCACAGTGGGCCTGGTAGGCCTGTTTTCCCCCCTCCCCAGGCTCCAGAGGCTTTCTAGGAGCCTGGGGGGGCAAAAACAGCCTTCCCCATTCTCCCAGAGGCCTTCCAGAGGCTGGAAACAGCCAGTTTCCCGACTTCCAGTGGGACTGGAAGGCCTGAAAATCAGTTGGCCGGTGTGTGCATGTGCGCTGGAGCTGAGTTAGGGCAACACTCGCGTGCCCACCAATATGGCTCCGTGTGCCACCTGTGGCACCCGTGCCATAGGTTCACCATCACGGCTCTAGTGTTTACTCTCTCTGTTTCCTTATTCAGCTTGAGGTTCCTTGGCATTCTTCGGATCAGTTTGGGCTATTTCCAACCATCCTCTGCTACCATATTTGTTGGAATTGTTCTAGGATCGAGCCCAATAATTGTAATACACAAGCACGTGTATATTCAGAAAGCATTTATTTACATTGTATCTTTATATTACAGGTGTGTATCTGGAACGGCTTCCAGACCGCATGGATGACCCTTAAGTACCCCGGGGCAGAGCAAAGGTAAGGAGGGGTCAGTGGGTGAAGGGATCCCTGGGTAATTAACCCTTACATCTCTAGGTTCATAACAGGAATTCAAGGGTAGGCATTTATACTTAACATTATCAGATGCCATATTAAGGGCCAAAACTGTAACACAGTAAACTTTTAAATGACACATTTAGAATTTTAAAAGGCAAAGCATACAGGCTCACCAATCAGCATTGAGCCAACAATTCTGGAATGCTTTTGTCTCAGGCATATGATATACAAATCACTCTTGGGGGCAGCATATCAAGAAAGCAATAGGATAGCTGGGAAGACAAAAGATTGCCTCCCCCTTCCCCCACTCCACCAAATCAGGCAGAGTAAAAAATTGTTACAAAACTTTTGCTTTCAGGGAACTAAAACAGTCCTCAAAACATAAAACAAGAAGAAAATTGCCAAAACACTTTCCTGAAAAAGTAAACTGAGGTTTCTCCCCTGATGTAACTTATGCTGGGGAGACCATGTTGCTAGCAGGTGGTGGTACCAGCAGTTTTCTTCGGCAATATATACAGAAGTGGCTTGCCAAATCCTCCCTCCTAGGGCTGAGGAAAAAAATGACCAGCCCCAAATCACTCAGCTGGCCCTCATGGCAAAAGCAAGATTTGAACTCACAGTTCTCCAGTTTTGTAGCCTGTGGCCATAACCACTGGACCAAATTGACTATATTTATCATTAATAATGCATTTGAGGGCATTCTAGTCAAAGGAACAATCCTTTCTTTCTTTCTTTCTTTCTTTCTTTCTTTCTTAGATTTATATACTGCCCTACTCCTGAAGGACTCAGGGCGGTGAACAGGCACAGAATAAAATACATAAATACAAAAGTTAGAAGCAGAAATAAAACCAGATTAAGCAATTTAGCCTGAGACAAATTTAAAAATCCCAATAATTTAAAAGAAGATTTAAAATTTTCAATTTAAAAGAATTTAAAAGAAAAGGGGAAAAGGTTAGGCCAGGCCGGCTTGCTGGAATAGGAGAGTCTTAAGAGTGTGGCGGAAAGTGCGCAGATCCAGGATCCTCCGTATCTCTAGGGGAGCTCGTTCCAGATAGTGGGTGCCCCCACAGAGAAGGCCCTCCCCCTGGGGGCCGCCAGTCGACACTGTTTGGTCGAAGGCACCTGGAGGAGCCCCTCTCTATGAGAGCGTACCGGCCAGTGGGAGGCTATTTGTGGTAGTAGGCAGTCCCGTAAATAGCCAGGTGCTAAGCCATGGAGCGCTCTAAAGGTGGTAACCAAAACCTTGAAGCGCACCTGGAAGACCACTGGGAGCCAGTGCAGCTCGCGCAGGAGAGGTGTCACACGGGAGCGCCATGTCACTCCCATAACCACCTGCGCGGCCGTACTCTGTGCCAGTTGGAGCCTCTGGGTGCTCCTCAAGGGGAGCCCCATATAGAGAGCGTTACAGTAGTCCAGGCGGGAAATGACGAGGGCATGAGTGACTGTGTGTAGGGAGTCCCAATCCAGAAAGGGACGCAACTGGCGAATCAGGCGAACCTGATGAAAAACCCTCCCGGTCACGGCCGTCAAATGCTCTTCTAAAGACAGCCATGAATCCAGGACGGCCAAGTTGCGAGCCCTCTCCGTGGGGGCCAGCGATTCGCCCCCAATAGTCAGCAATGGCATCAGCTGACTATATCGGGATGTCGGAAACCACAGCCACTTGGTCTTGGATGGGTTGAGCCTATGAAGTTTTATTTAAAGTCTGATAAAGTATGTGTCTTTGGGACTCCCTGCTACTGCAAAAGAGGTGATTAGTTGCTGTTTACTGTGTGTGCTCAATTTGTTTTCCTTTTCCTTGGAGCCAAGGAGAGGAAGAGAAATCTTTATAAAGAACCAATTTGGTCCAGAGTTAGCCCCTTTCATAGTCTGGGGATGGGGAACAAACACAAAGGCATTCCTACTGTTTAACATCAGCACACTCATACATTTGTCCTTCAGCAGCCCTTCCACCATGGGTTTTAAATCCATTCTTCCTTCCAACATAATATTATACTGTTTCTGATTAATTACTTCACCAGGGTTCTTTAAAGTCACCTTTAAAGGGTCCATGTGAACTCTTCCTCTATTGCCCTCTTGGGCCCATATAAGAGGGTCCACTTCTCCTTGAGCTTCCTTGCTCAAGGCCATACTATTTACAATTATTTCCCTTTCATTCCCCATAATAACAAACCCCAATTTACCAATTAAGTCCCTCCCGGCCAAATTGCAGCTCCCTTTGACAAACAGGAAATTGCACTAAACTCCAGGTCCTTTTGCTACAGCCTGTACCATAGCAGGTTTAAATATTGGTGCTTCTACTACATGTCCCCCAATTCCCTGAGTCTTAATCTTCCGTTTCCAAATTTGCATTCCTGGAGGTACAGTATATAGTTCAGGATAGATCTGATAGTTCCATAATCCACTAGGAATACCGTTTCCTCCTCCAGGGGTCCAACTTTAAGGTTTATCAAGGGTTCTTGAAAATCTGGACCAGAAACCAAGCACATCCCCTGACACCCCTAATCCTCAAAATTCATCAAAGTTCTTCCACCTCCTTCCTCTTAGGGCACTCGTGTTTCCTTACAGATAGCATATTGATCCCATCCTAACCACAGAGTGACAGGCTCCTTCCCTAGTGCCTTTGGAGAAACCTCTTCTTACACTGTTTTATGGCAGCCTGTCTAATCATGCCATTCTCCTCTGGTGTAAACAAGATGTTAAAAATAGATTGCATTTCTCTCCATTAGTCCTAAAAACATATCCACTTGCTTTCCTACTTCTATTGGATCTTCTAGTAATTTGGGTAGTTCCTTCTTGAACTGTCTGATTTCAGAGGCCATTAGAGGGGCCTCCACATAACCCAAATTGCCTTCTCCCATAGTCACCTGTCTAAAGGGTGCCATAAAGACTTGTCCCCTTTTCTGTTGTCTTGTGACAATAAGGGAAAAACCTTCTGCCATGTTCTTTTTTTACCTCCTCCTCTAAATCCTGGTTATTTTTGACTAATTCCTTGGTTTTCTTTGGTAGGTCCTCTGGTGCAGATGGCTCAACGTGGGACCCTTTCATCTTCCTCCTGTTTTTGGGCCAAGATATGGAGGAAAATTGTCCAAGGGTTCCCATTTGGACATCTGCCACTAAAAACCTCATTAATCTCATTTAAAATCTTCTCCTTGGGTTCTTCCATAACTTCTGCCAACATCTCAGCTATCACATCTGGCACGTTTCCCCCTTTTTCTTCCTCTATATTTTGAAATCTTAGATAATAATCAGAACGGTCCATTTCGAGAGAAATAATTGTTCTCTCTTGATTTTTGTCAACTGATGTCAATTTTTCTTCTAATTCTTCCACTTTCTTTTCTCTCAAATCTGCTTTTTCCTCTACTGTTTGAATTCTTTTTTCATTTTTCCCAATCAACTCCTTCACTTCTTTTAAATCCTCTTTCAAATCATCCTGAAGTGTCTGTATAAGATTTTTAAAATCTATTGCCTCAGATGTTTTTTGTGTTTCTGTCGTAACCCTATCCAACAACATGAAATTTAATGTGGAGAAAAGCAAGGTTTTACACTTAGGCAGGAAAAACCTGTACAAGTACAGATTAGGAGAAACCTGACTCAAAAACAGGAACTGTGAGAGGGACCTTGGAGTCCTAGTGGATGATCACATGAATATGAGCCAGCAGTGTGCAGCAGCAGCTAAAAAAGCTAATACAATCCTTGGTTGTATAAACAGAGGCATAGAATCAAAATCATGTGAAGTATTAGTACTGCTTTATAAAGCTTTAGTAAGGCCACACCTGGAATACTGCATCCAGATTTGGTCACCACATTACAAAAAAGATGTTGAGACTTTGGAAAAAGTGCAAAGAAGAGCAACTAAAACGATTAAAGGCCTGGAGACTAAAACACATGAAGAACAGTTGCAGGATTTGGGTATGGCTAGTCTAGAGAAAAGAAGGACTGGGGGGGGGGGAGAGATGATAGCAGTATTCAGTGGTGGGATTCAGCCAGTTTGCACCGGTTCAACCGAACCGGTAGCTAGCTTTTTGTGCAGTTCAGCAAACCAGCTGAAAATAAAGTGCAAGAGAGGTTTTTTTTTCTTCTCTCTCCCTTCAGTTAATAGCTCTGGGCAGACAGCCAAGAACCATTTAACAGGCAAATACTTATTTGTGATAACAAAACTGCAAGAATGCAGCCAGTGCACGCCTTGAATATACAATAGAAACTGACAGGATTAGGGCAGGGAAACACCCAGGAAACCCATCAATGGCCCATCTAGGGATGGGATTAACCCAGAGGTTCCCAATCTTTTTCGGTTCGCGGCTCCCATAGCAATCCGACTTGCAACTGCGCATGCGCACTAGACGTTTCAGAAATGGCGCATCAGCGTTAGACCCAGCGGGCGGAATATTTCGCGGCGCCCTTATGACGATAGCGCGGCTCCCCAGGGAGCCGCGGCTCACACTTTGGGAACCACTGGATTAACCTCTTCTCTTCTGGAAGAAGGACAAGATTACAAACATTTTCATTATAAAGGGTATTAAGTAACACTTCTGTGATCAGTTGATACTCCCTGGAGTTCCCCAAGACCTTTTATGACTGCTGCAGTGTTGGTTACTTGTTTCTTCCTGGGGGGGGGGAAAGATACAGGATGGGACAATGATGCAGCTTGATCATACAGGCCCTGAATTTAATGCATGTGTGATCCAGCCAGCTGTATTGCTTCTGCTGTGAAGCACCCAATTTAGAACATAGAGAACAACAAAGTTATTCCATTGGTTGATTGGTCTCACCCTTAGGAAATTTCTCCTTAGTCCTAGGTTGCTTCTCTCTTTGCTTAGTTTCCATCCATTGTTTTCCAAAGCCTTTTGGTGCTTTGGAAAATAGATGGACCCCCTCATTTTTGTAGGAGCCCCTCAAACATTGGAACAGTGCTATTTTATTGTGAGTTGGGGAGATGTTTGGAAAAATTGATTAAATGGAAAAAAGGGCATGGTTGAATTTGCTTTTTAAATCCTGTCAGCAATTCTCTAGATAAAAAGTGAAAGATCATTAAAAAGATCACCAGTATTATGGAGCTGGGGCAATTTTTGCACTGTCAGTTTGACACAATCTCATAATTTCCAATGGAAAGAGCACATAAAAGAGGCATGGATGGTTTTCCTACCTTTCTGTAGTTGACTAGGTTGTGCCAGTTTGATGAAAGGTGGATGTCTCCGCTCTCTTCTCCCTGAGATCCTCTGCTTTTTGCACCCAGATGCCTCCACCTTTCTGTCTGAATGTAGCTGCTTAGTGATTTCTGCTGCCATTGCCTGTCAGTTACATGGAGGTGTTTACCTGATGTTTTCCCACATAACCCTGGCATGTCAGACAGGTAAGAATTTCATAGGCTATGCCATCATTGAAGAACAAACCAAAAAGTAGAGAAAAATAAAGTGGATAAAGATGAAATAAATGCCATAGTGTAAGGCATGTGACAAGGCAGTCAGCACCCCTTCTCCTTTAGAAGGATGTCATTCTCACAAATGATTTATTTATTTTGTTAGATGTTTATCCTGTGTTTATTATTTTATAAGGAACTTAAGGTGGAGAACTTAACTAATATTCCTTCCTCCTCTTAGTTTCCCCACAACCACAATCTAAGAAGTGGCTTGGGCTGGGAGACAGTGACTGGTCATTCAGCCATTTTTTCAAGCCTAAAATGGGACTAGAACTCAGTGTCTCTTGCTTTCTAGGCCAGCACCTTAACCACTACTTTGTTTAAGGAGGAAGGAATGTCAAAATAAACTTGTAAGAATTGCACGCGAAAACAGGGTTGGAGGAAACAAACTTGTAAAGCTGCAAACATCACAGATAACATTTCAGAATAATCTCCCATAGAATGATGCAAAAGACAAGAGAGGCAAATTAAAATCTTCCGGGTGCACTTCAAGGTTTTGGTTACCACATTTAGAGTGCTCCATGGCTTAGGACCGGGGTACCTACGAGACCGCCTTCTGCCACCAGCTGTTGTGGCTCTGACCCCCGAGCCCATTGTATCGGAGGAAGAAGGCTCCGAACATGAAGGAGAGGAGCTGGCCAAGCCTCCCTCTCCCGGCCCCTCCTCTCTGGCAATTCCTCAGGTGTCGGCCGAGGGAGAGGAGATTGGCCAGGAGCCAGGTGTCTCTGATCTGTCGGAGAGTGATGAGGGAGACAAGTTGTGGCTGGATCCACGCCAGCGTCGGCGTGCTAAACGGTCACAGCAGATGAGGAGACGTGCCAGAGATTGAGCTGAGTCACTGGACCACACCCCACAGGCTATATAAGGGAGGGTGATGGCCATTCCAGCTCTGTGACGGACAAAGCAAAAACTCTGGCGAGTCACTTGCACTTTTGGACGAACAAAGCCTCATCTGTTGTGGGTTTCTGTTACAGGACTACTTCAAACTGTCTGTATTTTTGTGTTATCTGGTGGAGGAACAACCCCTCCTTCTTGGAGTAAAAGCTCTTGGCAGGCAGCTGCTGCGTTGCTGCCAAGTTTTGATAACGAACCTTTGACTGTTTTGGAACAATTATTTAACCCTTTGGGGTGGGTGTTTGTGCGTGTGGGAGACGGGGACAGAACACCAGCAGCCTCTCACCGGCCAGTATGCTCCCATAGAGAGGGGTTCCTCAGGGTGCCATCAGTCAAACAGTGTCGACTTGCGGCCCCCAGTGGGAGAGCCTTCTCTGTGAGGGCACCTGCCATTTGGAACGAGCTCCCCCCGGAGATACGGAGGATCCTGGATTTACACACTTTCCACTGTGCCCTCAAGACCTTTTTATTTCAACAGGCTGGCCTGGCATTACTTCCTTTTAACTGTTAATTTTAAATTTGTTTTAAAATAGGGGTGTTTTAATTTGTTTGGGCCAAATTATTTAATGTGTTTTTATATTGTTTTTAAAGTTTGTATTATGTGCATTTTATCTTTTGGCTGTTCACCGCCCTGAGTCCTTCGGGAGTAGGGCGATATATAAATCCAATTATAAATAAATAAAAATAAATAAAAATCTGAGATGGACCTGTTAGTAGGAAAGGAGACTAGAATGTGCAGTAATACTTTGCATGATGCATCAAACCTGAAGTCAAGATGTTTGTTATTTATTTGCACAAGGTGAGCATTCTTTTTATTTGAAAACTACTTGCTCTGGCGAGGTGAGCGGCCAGGCGTGACAAGGAGAGGCTGGGTGAGGCAGAGGCGCCCCTTGATGTGAGTGATGTCGACTTGGCCATACCCACTGTTATGTATTGAATATATATAGTTGTGTTAAGCCTGCTAAAGTGAAACTAACTTTTAGATGACCCTAACTGTTAACTACAACTGTTTTGGAGGGAAACTTAGAACATTCATATTTGGGCAGGCTTTTTCAAGGATTATGATTGGTTAAGGCCCTGTGGGCCTAGCAAACATCTTGAAACAAATAAAGTTATAACTACTGTAGTAGCCAGCACAGGTTTGTTAAAAGCAGATCATGCCAAACCAATCTTATTTCATTCTTTGGCAAAGTAACTAAATTAGTAGACCAGTGAAATGCTGTGGACATAGTATATTTAGACTTCAGCAAGGCATTCAACAAAGTAAACCACAACCTACTTCTTTATTTTATTTTATTTTATTTTATTTTATTTATCCATTTTTTTCCTTAAACATATATAGGTGCTTAATGAACAGTGTATTGTTTACAAAATAATAATAATTCTGATATTAATGATAATAGTTGAAATAATAATAATAATAGTAATAATAATACCACGTTTCCCCAAAGATAAGACATGTCCCAAAAATAAGGTCAATCGGGCTTTTCAGCGCATGTGATAATATAAGCCACCCCTGCAAAATAAGCCCCCCTACCAACTATATACACGCATGCGCAACCGGTCCCGCCATTTTCTCTGGTTGCTTGCAGCGCAAACAACACGAGGTGAGGTGGTGAGGCCGGTGGGGGGGAATGGGGAGAACATGCCCCACGCACCCCACATGCCCTTACCGTGCAAAAAATGCTGTGCCCCGTGCCCCACTCCTTAGCACCAAGCTGATGGCTGATGGCCGCCACAAAAAGAGTGGCAGGCCAGCGCCGTGCCTCGTGCCCCACTCCTTAGCACCAAGCTGATGGCTGATGGCCACCGTAAAAAGAGCAGCAGGCCAGAGCCGTGCCCCGCGCCCCACTCCTTACTGGTACCTACCACCGCCTCCAGCAACAATGAGAGAGAGAATGGGGAGAGAGAAAGGAAAGAAGAGAGAGAGAGGGGGTGGAGAGGATGAGAGAGAGGAAAAAGAGAGAATGGGGAGAGAGAAAGGAAAAAGAGAGAAAGAAAAAGAAAGGAAGAAGGAGAGGAAAAAGAAAGAATGGGGAGAAAGAAAGGAAAGAAGAGAAAGAGAGAGGGAGAGGTTGAGAGAGAGGAAAAAGAGAGAAAATGGGGACAGAGAAAGGAAAGAAAGAAAAAGAAAGGAAGAATGAGAGGAAAAAGAGAGAATGGGAAGAGAAAGGAAAGAAAGAGAGAAAGAAAAAGAACCCGACCCAGTTGAGGCAGGTGGCAAGCAGGTGGCAGCTCCGGGGCCTCAGGGAATGGCACATCCCTGGCCCCTGGCCCCTGGCCCCTGGCCCCCAGAAGGCGAAGGGCAAGTGGGTGGCGAGTGGGCGGTGGCTCTGGGGCAAGGCCAGAGTCTGTTTCTGGGCATGTCGCTTCTGCCTCTTGGGCCACTTCCTGAAGCTGGCAGCTTCACAGCCAGCCGCTTTGCTTTTTCCCTCTTTTTCCTTATGGGAGGCTTGCATGGTGGCACCAGCAGAAGCGCTGCAGGGATGTGGCCCAACAAGCAGAAGCGCTACACCCAGAAAGAGAAGGGCAAGAGGGGCCAGTGGGCTGCAGAGGTGAAGGCAAGCTCTGGGGCGGCAGCAGAGGTCCGGGAGAGAGGGCGGATGTCCCAGGGCTGCACATGCAGTGCCGCCACCACCGCCTCTCTTGGCCCCAGCGTATGTGCAGAGGCTCAAAAGACCAGGTTACTTCCTGGTTAAAACCAGGAAGTAATGACTTCTGGGCAGGTGGGCGGAGCCTCCAGCTGCCATCGCTACCGGTTCTCCGAACTACCGGCCATCATCACTACTGGATCAGCCGATCTGGTCCAAGCCAGGAGCATTTCATGCCTGGAATCGGGAGAGAGAAAGGAAAGAAGGGGGGGAGGATGAGAGAGGAAAAAGAGAGAGAAAGGGGAGAGAGAAAGGAAAGAAAGAGAGAAAAGAAAGGAAGAGGGAGAGGAAAAAGAGAGAGAAACAGAAATGAAAAGGAGGGAGGGAGGGAGGGAAAGAGAGATCCATTTCCCACACACAGGGAAACCACAATTGCAAACCCTAAACCCACACACAGGGAATCCACAATGCCAAATCTCAACCACCACATCCCCAGGGTTTTGGATTAATGGATTTAATGATCTAAAATGACTTTTATTTTGACCCCCAGACAAGATGAGTTCAAAAAGAAAGAGCTACTCTGTGGAATTCAAGAAAGGAATTGTGGGGGATTCTCAGGGCAAGAATCTGGCAGCTTTCTGCAAAGAGAAGATGTTGGATCTACGTATGGTCTGAAAATGGAGAGTAGAGTATGATAACCTCAGTCAACAGGTGCAGGAGGGAAATGCAAGAAGTGTGGATCAGGTCGGCAACCACTATTTCCTGAACTTGAAGACACTATCTGTGAATGGATCGCTGACAGGAGAGCAAGGGCTTTAGTTGTTAGCAGGGCTGATATTCAAGCATTTGCCCTTGAAATGGCACCACAGTTGGAAATTACCCAGGAACAATTCAAAGCCTCTCAACACTGGCTGGATAGCTTCCTTCAGCGACATGAACTGTCTCTGAGGAGATTCACCTCACTGTTCAAGCTGGAAGATGGTGAACTTGTCAAACGGGCACTTGCATTCAAGTCGTTCGTTGATGGCATTGACTTTGCCAAGTACCAGCTATCGAACATTATAGCTATAGACAAAACAGCAGTCTTTATGGGCCAAGGGGCTCAAACCTCCATTGACCAGAGGGGTGCCACATCGATTTATATTCCCTCAATGGGATATGAAAGCACACGTGTGATGTGCATATTGGCTATTCGGATGGATGGAACCAAAGTCACACCGCTAATAATAAGTAAGGGAAAGAAGGACAAAATTGAAAGGGTTTCAGGGATTTACGTCCTTGAAACTGAAAAGGCCTGGTGCACCCAAGCAGCTATCAGGAAGTGGGTGGAGCTAATGCTCCCACTTGTTTTGAGAGGTGGCCAAAGAGGCATGGTGGTGTGGGATTCAGCCAGCACTGACCATGCCAAGGACATGAAAAAATTTCTGGCTCAACGCAGGATCAATCAAATCATGATTCCTGCAGGAATGACTGGCTACCTGCAGACATTGGATATCGGTATAAAGAAGCCATTTAAAGATCATCTCCACTTGGAAATTAATCAATATATAGAACACCGAATGATACAGAACAAGAAAGGTAATTTTGTGAAGCCTGGGCTGCTGGAACTTGTCAACTGGGTGAAAAATGCCTGGGGGGAAATACTGAGGAATGTGTTGTGAATGCAATCAGAGCAGGATATATGGACAGCAGGTACTCCTTTAAGGAGACCTCTATTGTCAAGCATGAAAGACTGGGACCTATATTGTTGAGCCAAATGGACTTTCGATTAAGTGAAACACAGGATGAAATTCAGGATGTGGACAGTTTCGAGGGTGTGGAAGATGATGATATGACTGTCACTGCATTTTTTGTGTTTGCCAGCTGTGCTTGAATTCTAAGACTTACGGTAGCTGCTAGCACCTTATCTCTAAGCTGCTACTGCACATGTCCACATTCTTTCACTTTCTTCTAACTTTCTTTGTTCGCCTGCCAAGAGGTAAGGCAGGAATGCTGCCAAGATGTAATGAATTAGCTAGTAAGACTGTTTTTTACTTCTTTATAATAAAATGTGTTTTATTAGAATGTATCTCGGGTTTATTTTTCTCAAAAGTATACTTCAAGGAAAAGTCACGGTCTGTCTCTAATTAGGTGCAATTACCCAAACGGGAATGGGATTAATTGCCCCCCTGACAATGACTACCATATTGGAATAAATTGTTCAGTTTGAATTAATTGTTGAATTTAAGAATATTGTTGAATTTGAATACGTTAAATTGTTGAATTTTAATAAATTTATTGTTGTACCATACTGTTGTGGTCCGCCAGCAGCCTGTGGAGCTGGCAGTGGAGTTGGACAGCGATGCGGCTGAGGAAGAACATGGGCCAGTCCTGGAGGCTGAGGAAGGCCCGGATGAGTGCTCTGCGTCGGAGGCAGAGATGGGGCCAGGGCCATCGGGGAGTGATGTGAGGACTTCAGAGCCTCCAGAGGCTGACAGTAGAGAGGCAGAGGAGCAGGAGGAGCCTGTTCCTAGTGCACGTATGAGAAGAGCTGCCAGAAGGCAGGAGCAGATAAAGCAGAGAGGACGACTCGGGAGTAGGGCCAAGAGATGAGGCTTAAAAGGCTTAAAAGCCATAAGGCTTAAAAGACCAGCAACGGCTCTTGGCCTCTTGGCCGGAAAACAACGTTGAGAGAATTGCTTCTTGTTTCACTGTATTCATTTCTTGTTGCTGTCTTCTGCTTCTGAACTTTTGCCAAGAAAAGCCTTTGGCAGTTTGCCTAATTATACCAAGGTCGGTGATAAACTAAGGAATGGTGTTTTGAAGAATTTGGTTTAATTTAGTTTGGACTATGCTGAGAATGAGTTAATTCTCGGCTGTTCTAATAAAGTCTGTTTGTTTTTGAACTGTTTGCATTTAATACTAACTATGTGGGCCTGGGTCACAACGCATACATGAGTATTGTGGTTTCCATGTATGTGTGGGTTTAGGGCAGTGGTTCCCAAAGTGGGCAGTACCGCCCCCTGGGGGGCGGTGGGATGTCTTAGATAGGTGATAAGAGGCAAGGGGGTGGCAGGGGGGCACTAAGAGGCAAGGGGGGTGGCAGAGGAGTGCTGGAGGTGGGCAACTCGCAGGGCGCAATTCTGCCTGGGGCTCTGTCAGCTGCCAGTCAGCTGAGCACTTCCGGTTCCGGCCTGACTCGCCCCATCACCTCCTGCACTTGCGCGTACCGTATGCTGGCAGCCACGCTAAGCCTCGTGCGTGCTGTTCTGTTTTGCCTGGCTCGGCAAACTTTCCCTATTTTTTTAAATTAAAAAAGCAGGTTTCTACTACTCCCCCCCCGCAACTGTAACTCTTTTCAAATCAGATGTGAACACACACATATTGTAAGTATTCTGATTTTCAGAGCAGAAATGGCAGAAGCAGAAAAATCAAAGAAGAAATGTAGACAATATAGTGTGGAATATCTGAAGTATGGATTTATACCAGCAGCATCAAACCAGCAGCTGCCACAGTGCCTACTATGTGAAAAAGTATTTTCTAATGAGGCAATGAAGCCTTCCAGACTGAATGAACATTTGAAGAAGGCACATCCTGACAAGGCAGACAAGAACCTAACCTTTTTTCAATCACTTTGTGACAAATTTCAAAAGCGCCCAACACTGTCACACATGTTTTACAATGCTTCCCAACAAAACACTGATGGTTTGCGTGCATCATACAACATTTCATTGCTGATTGCTAAGTCTGGAAAGCCACATACTATTGGTGAAGAACTCATCCTACCAGCCATTAGTGAGGTTCTGAGTACTGTTTTGCGTAAGACACCACATGATATAATTAAAACAATTCCTTTCAGCAACAATTCAGTGCAAAGACGCATAGATGAAATGGCTGAGAATGTGGAAGATGTATTGTGCAGCATACTACAGACAACAGACTTTGCATTACAGCTCGATGAATCAACTTTGCCAGGCAATGAATCTTTGCTTCTTGCTTATGTGCACTTTATTAAAGACGAAAGTTTGACTCAAGAGTTGTTATTTGCGAGGCAACTAAAAACAGATACTAAAGGGGAGTCAATTTTTCATGTTGTTGAGCAGTTTTTCAAAGACAAGGAAATTGCACTTACCAACATACTTGCTTGTGCAACTGATGGAGCATCATCAATGACTGGTCGCTACCGTGGGTGTGTTGCTTACTTGAAAAAAGCAGTGCCAAATGTCTTTACCATTCACTGTGTCATGCATCGCCAACATCTGGTTGCAAAAAACCTCAGTGATCACTTACACAAGTCATTACACACTTTCATTACTGCAGTGAACAAAATTAAAGTATATACTCTCAATGATCGACTATTCCGAGAGCTCTGTGTTGAGAATGATGAAGATTTTGATCATTTGCTGCTTCATACAGAAGTTCGTTGGCTATCAAAAGGCAACTGTGTGAGATGCTTTTACAATCTTTTTGACACTGTTGTGGAGTTTTTTGAAGACAAGAATGCTTTGCTCAGTGATGAACTCAAAGAGATCAGGCATGACATTGCTTATTTATCAGAACTGCTTGCAAAGTTCAATGAAGTGAATTTGCAGTTGCAAGGAAATGAGGTCAATCTTATTAAGGCCAAATCTGTCATCTCTACGTTTATTTCAAAGTTAACTCTATTCAAGCGCAATATAGCCCATCATGAGCTATACCAATTTCCGAGCTTGTCTGAGCTAGAAGAGAAAGGTGGGATACAAGATGATGATATGCAAGTTTTTTGTGACCATTTGGACATGCTGCATAAAGATATATCTGAGCGATATCAGGATCTTCTTTTGATGGAAATTCCAGATTGGGTGATAAATCCATTTTCAGATACTGAGGAAGATGAGGTAGTGGAGGAACAACTAATAGAGCTGCAAAATGACATTGAGCTGAAGCCAAAGTTTAAGAAATCATACCAAGAGTTTTGGTTACAGAAGGAAATTTCTGATCGCTATCCTGCACTATGGATGTTAAGAAGCTCCTTGTTGCATTTCCAACATCATATTTGGTGGAATGTGGTTTCAGTGTGGTCATCCAACTTCTCTCCAAGCAAAGAAATTGACTCTAGATTACTGAACATGGTGATTTAAGACTCCTGCTAAGTGACTTAAAACCAGACATTGGGAAACTGGTATCGCTTTATCAAGCCCATCCATTGTTGGATATTCATCCTACGGTTGGGTAATTAATATATAGAAAAAAATTATGTTTGTGACTTTAAATGATATAAAAGGAATGATTGGCTGTGCTATGCTCAGGCAGCCATAAAAGGAAACAGGAAGCCTAGGAGCTCCTGCTCCTGCTATTTGATGGTTGATCTCCTGATGATGGACTGTGTGTGACTGAAGAGAACTGTAAGCAAACTATGTTTTGTGTTGGAGAGTGATTATTCGAAGACGTGTTATCATAGTTTTGGGAAACCAAGTTTGTTTTTTCACTAAGAGTAAAGAATATTTATTTTTCTTTCACCGTTCAGACTCTGTGAGTATTTGTGTGTTTAACCAGCAACGTATCTCTTTGCTGTCCGGTCCGTTGTCTACTATGCAGAGGGAAGTTTTACCCTCAACACTGGTTATGGGCCCAGTGTGTGTGTACCGGTTACAGCAATAAGAGAGTTGCGACACACATTACTCCTCCAGGCGTTCTGATATATTTCATATCCTGGTGAGGATGGCACAAGGTCAAGCTCCAAATTTATCACTGGTTACCCGGCTGGATGTTACCAACTACAAATCCTGGTCCACCAAATGCAGTCTACTGTTGCGCAAAGAGGGGCTATGGGATGTAGTGCAGAACCCACCCGATGTGACCTCCTGGAATGCTGACGATGCCGAGGATGCCAGGAAGATAGTGGAGTTCCAGAGGAAAAATGAGAGTGCATTGTGTATAATTGGATTAACTCTAGACCAGCGGTTCTCAACCTGGGGGTCGCGACCCCTTTGGGGGTCGAACGGCCATTTCACAGGGGTCGCCAAAGCCCTCTCTCACCCCCCCACGCCTTCACTCACCCTCTGCCTCTGTTGGATCGCCAGTCGCCGTTCGCTTACCCTGCCCACCCCCAATCTATTGCTGCCTCCTGAATCCCAGTTGATGGCTAGAGGGGGAAAAACTTTTTAAATTCTTGTTGCGGGGCTTCAAAGGGATGCCCTACAGCTGATCAGTGTTAAAGAAAACAAATGAGTAGACCGGTGCCTGAAAAAATAGAAAAAACAGCCCCTTTCAGCTTCAGCATAGGTTAATTACCATAAGTTGATTTGATCAGCCTCCCGACTCTCAGCTGATTTGCTCTCAGCTGTTTTGCAGGGCTCTGTTGCTAGCTAGCTGCAAAGAGGTAAATTGCTGGAGCAGATTTTTTTCCCCCTAGCTATGCTGAAAAAGCAAAACTGAAAGTAAAGCAGAGTTTGCTGCAACGTGACAAAATGAGGCAGAGAGAGATTTCTTTTTCTTTTTCTTTTTCCTCACCAAAAAAGGTAGGTGCAAAACTGCAAACAATGGGAAATTTAGGGCAAAAGAGGAGGTTCAAGATTTTAAAACACAAAAGAAAAAAAGCTCTATTTAACTAGGGAATTGTAATAATTGAGATACTATTAATTGTATATTGTGTTGAAAGCAGAAATGGTTAAGTTGTGGTTTGGAGGAATATATGGGGGAAATTATTTGGTTTATTATTATTGGTAAATATAATTAATTGATTTGTAAGAAATTGGATTGCATGGAAATAATTGGAATATTCATGTTCATATTGATTAATATACAAAGAAGATAGTTATATAACTAATTGATTTATATTAAAATGTTGAATTTGTATTAAACAACTGTAATATTACATAATTAAACAATGTGAGGATGGATATAAAAATAGATGACAATGCGAAGGGGTTTAATATAGAATAGAAGGGAAAAATTGAATTTGATTAAGATTAAAGATGAGGATGAAGGGTAATATTGTTTTTTTAAAAAAATAGATGAGGAATAAATATGGCAAAAATGAAATATAGAAATTGTAAATTTAATTGAAATGACTAAACACTGTTTAAATTTGTGAACCGGCCAAATACTCTGTTCAAAGAAAATACATTGTATGTTTGTATGTGTGTTTCTAATTATTGCTATTTATTCATATTTGTTCTCTTTTATTCTTTAAAGTTTAACAATTCATTCTTTATCTTAATATCTTTATATTTGTTTGGGGTTGGTTTTCTTCCCTTTCATCTTTTTTATTGGACAGCAATCTTTCTCCTCAAACCTACCACCTTCTCTCTTTTCTTTCCTTCTTACTTTCTCTTCCCCACCTCTTCTTCTCCTCCCTACTTCCTCTTCCTTTCTCCTTCTCCTCCTCTCTTCCTCCCTCTCTTACCCTCACTCCTACTCTAATTTCCCTTCCCTTCCTTCATCCCTCTCTATTGCTGTATCCTTTTATGCATATGGACTACTCAGAGGGCTGAAAAAGTTATTTTTGACTGGTCCTCGCACTTTTGGCCAGTCCTCGAACTTACGACTGTCCTCACATTTTACGTTTTGGCCCTATCTTGTCACCATGGTGAAGAGAAGCAGTTGTGAAATGAGTGACACGGTTGTTAAGAATGCTACAATGGGCATAAATGATGACCAGTCATAAGTGCGAAGACTAGTCAAAAGTGCGAGGACCTGTCAGAAATCACTTTTTTCAGCCCTCTGGGTAGTCCTTTTGTGCATATGGACTACTCAGAGGGCTGAAAAAGTTATTTTTGACTGGTCCTCGCACTTTTGACCAGTTCTCGAACTTACGACTGTCCTCACATTTTACGTTTTTTGCCCTATTTTATCACCATGGTGAAGAGAAGCAGTTGTGAAATGAGTGACATGGTTGTTAAGAATGCTGCATGGGCATAAATGTGAGGATAGTCATAAGTGTGAGGACCAGTCAAAAGTGCGAGGACCTGTCAGAAATGACTTTTTTCAGCCCTCTGAGTAGTCCCTATACACATAGCCATGGCCACCCAGTCACATGACCAGCTAGCAACGCCCACTCAGTCACATGACCTCCAAGCCATGCCCACAAAATAAGCCACGCCCACAGAACCGGTAGTAAAAAAATTTAGAACCCACCCCTGGTTGGGGGTCACCACAACATGAGGAGCTGTATTAACAGGTCGTGGCATTAGGAAGGTTGAGAACCACTGCTCTAGATGATACCCAGCTTGTTCACATTGAGGGCGAACAGTCTGCTGCTAGATGCTGGGGTAATCTGAGACAGCTTTATGTTCGTGACACTGTGGGGGCACAAATTAACATTACACGAAGGTTATTTCGCACATGACTCCTTAAGGGTGGTGACATGTTAACACACCTGAATTACATGAAAGGCGTTTTTCGAGAGCTACATCAGAAGGAGGTGGTTTTTTCTGAGCAGCAACAGGTTTATATACTGTTATCATCGCTGGATGAGAGCTACAACGACGTAGTAACATCATTTGAAGTCCTCACACAGCAAGAACTAACTATGGCCAATGTAACCTCGCGGCTACTAGAAGAGGCCAGAAGGAGAGAAGAAAGAAAACAGCTGAGGGAAGAACCTGAGTCGACTAATGTAACCGCAAATGCAAATAACCATGTATATGCTGTGAAACATTGTTTTAATTGTGGCAAGAAGGGTCATATAGCCAGGTTTTGTAGAAGGCTGAAACAAAAACCCATGGATAAAGATAGGAAACAATGTAATGTAGCTATGTCTGATAAGGCACCGATTAATCACAACTCATGGGTTATAGAAAGCGGGGCGTCGCTGTGCATTACCAGAACTAGAAATTATTTTGTAAAAATGTTGCCCAGTAACAATAAGATTTCTTTAGCAAACGGGTGGAAGCTAAAGGCATGTGGTGAAGGAATGGCGATATGTCCATACGTAAAAGAAAAAATGCATATGTTATATGTTCCGAATCTAAACTTTAATCTATTATCGGTTAGAGTATTAGTTAAGCTAGGATATACAGTAACTTTTAGGAATAATGATTGTTTAATTGAAAAGGATGGAACTAAGATTACTGGAAAATTGAACCATGTTACAAATGCTGTATACTCGAATGTTAAACCACACAACAAATGTGTTCACTTGTTCCACAGACGAATGGGGCATATTAGTTTTAAGATGCTGCAGAAAACTGTTAAATTAGTTGATGGGTTGAAGTTGAAGCCATGTAACCAGTATTTAAATTGCAATATTTTTAATCAGCAAAAGAGCAAAACAATCCCTGCTAATAGTTTTGATGGCTTTAAAACGAAGAGACCACTGGAAGTGGTATTCGCTGATCTAATAGGGCCAATGAAAGCTAGTCTAGGGGGTGCTTGTTATGTCCTGAGCATAGCTGATCATTATTCCAGGTATGGTTTTTGCTACCTATTGAAGAATAAGACAGATACATTTTGGTATTTTGTTCAGTGGATCAAATTTGTCGAGAGAAAAACAAAGCAAAAAATAGTTACCATTGTAACTGACAATGGTACTGAGTTTGTAAACACGAGGTTTAAATCAATGATCGACAATGCTGGTATAAAACATAAGTGTTCAGCTCCATATAGACCACAACATAACTCATACGTTGAAAGGAGAGGACAAACTTTACAAGCAATGATGAGAACAATGTTAGCTGATGCAGGTTTACCAGCCAGTCTATGGGGAGAAGCCATAATGTGTGCAAATACACTCTTGAACAATGTCGTAAATACAACCACTAAGAAAATTCCCCATACTGTATGGCATGGAAGGAAGCTGGATTTGAGTTACATACACACATTTGGGTCACCTGCATGGGTTCATATTCCATCACAGTTAAGACGTAAGGGCAAGAGTAGGGCACAACAATTAATATTTGTTGGTTATAATTCAAACCACAGGTCCTACAGATTTTGGCGAAAGGGAACAGCAACGGTAGTTAACAGTGCGAATGCAAAGTTTATGGAGCATGTAGGGTGGAATAGATTGGGGACTGAGAATCAGGTTATCATCGAAACTCAGACTGAAGCTACTAATGAAATGCCAGAACTCCAGAACAAAGAGTTAGAGGAGGACGTAGTACAGGAACAGGTGAAGGTAGAGAGGCCATCTGTGAGTCCTGAACTGCCAAGAAGGTCAAATAGAACAACAAGACTGCCTGATAGGTATCAGGCAACAATGGTCTATCAATTAAATAAAGTTCTTACAACATATAATGAGTTAACCACGTTTCCACCTGAAGATCAGAAAGTGTGGAGATCTGCAATGACTAAAGAACTAAAATCTTTGCAGAATTTAAATGTTTATGAAACTGTAACAATATCACAAGGTAAAACAATACTCGGTAGTATGTGGATATATAAATTAAAAACTGGAATAAAGGGTGAGTCAATATATAAGGCTAGGCTAGTAGCTCAAGGATTTAATCAGTCTCCTAACGATTATGATGAAGTATTTGCTCCAAGTTTGAAAGCCATTACACTAAGAGCAGCGTTGGTATGGGCAGCTAGATACAATTATATAGTTAATCATTTGGACGTAGAGACTGCATACCTACATGCACCACTACAGCATGAAATCTATTTAAAGAAACCCTCAGGATTAGAGGAGAATGAGACATCTGACTGTTGGCTATTAAGAAAAAGCCTTTATGGGTTAAAACAGTCAGGATACGAATGGAACCAGTGTATTGTAGGAACATTAAAGAAGATTGGATTCAAAGCAGGATTAGCAGATCCATGTTTATTTAGAATGGAAAGGGATGGTAAAATGTCATTATTACTTCTGTTTACTGATGACATAGCTTTAATTACAGAAAATGATCAAGAGACCAACAGAATTGTTGATCAATTAAAAACGCACTTCAGAATTAAAAATTTAGGGGAGATACAACAATACCTGGGTGTACGAATTGAAAAAACCAGGGGAGGATTTAAATTATCCCAAACTGATAAAATCAATAATTTATTAAAACAATTTAGGATGGAGTTATGTAAAGCATAAAAAACACCTATGGTTCAAGACTATTGTAACACTGATGTAAAAGGTCCGTTGTTTGATAAAGGGATTTACCAATCACTGGTTGGCAGCTTATCGTATATCAGCAATTGGTCTAGACCCGATATCTACAGTGTCTACAGAAAGACACTGGCAGGGAGCGAAACGTATCCTACAATATTTGAAATATACCATGCATCATGCATTATATCTACAACCATCAGAAGATTTGCCCGTAATTGCTTATGCGGATGCTAGTTTCGCAACAGATGTGACTACAAGGAAATCAACCTCAGGAATTGCTATATTTCTGGGCACGTCTTTGATATGGTGGCGTTCAATTAGACAGAAGCATTTGAGTATGTCTACAATGGAGGCAGAATTTTCTTGTTTATCTTTATTATGTACTGATCTGATTAGTATTAAGCAACTGATGCTTGATATAGGAATACATATAAGAGATCCTATAACAGTATACGAAGATAATCAGGCAGCGATACAAATGGTGACGAATATAGCTGTGAAAACTAGAACGAAGCATACAGATCTTCGGTATCTAAATGTGAGAGAGTGTATAATGAACAAGATGATAGAACTTGTATATTGTGCATCGGAAGACAATGTGGCTGATCATTTCACGAAAGCACAAGGAAGTAGGAAACATAAAGATACATGTGAACAATATGGTTTGAGATTGTAAATATATTACACTACCCAAAGGGGAGAACATTGGGTATTCATCCTACGGTTGGGTAGTTAATATATAGAAAAAATTATGTTTGTGACTTTAAATGATATAAAAGGAATGATTGGCTGTGCTATGCTCAGGCAGCCATAAAAGGAAACAGGAAGCCTAGGAGCTCCTGCTCCTGCTATTTGATGGTTGATCTCCTGATGATGGACTGTGTGTGACTGAAGAGAACTGTAAGCAAACTATGCTTTGTGTTGGAGAGTGATTATTCGAAGACGTGTTATCATTGTTTTGGGAAACAAAGTTTGTTTTTTCACTAAGAGTAAAGAATATTTATTTTTCTTTCACCGTTCAGACTCTGTGAGTATTTGTGTGTTTAACCAGCAACGTATCTCTTTGCTGTCCAGTTCGTTGTCTACTATGCAGAGGGAAGTTTTACCCTCAACATCCATCACATTAAGAATTTACTGAACAGTGAAGTAGTTACTAAATTTTACTGAGCCTACTAAGTTAGTAGTTACTAAGGTTCTTGATAAATGACTATCAGACTTTGAAAACCTGGTATCACTGGATCATGTTCAACAATTTTGTTGAATTAACAAAAGATTTTTAAATTGGATTTTGAATAAATGTACAATTAATTGTTACAGTTTTGAATTTTACTGTTACTATCTTCCTTAGTGGGCCGTGCAAACCGCTATTCTGAACAATGCTATTTATAGGGGTTGGGGGTGGGGGGCACTGAGGATGAGTTTGTAGCACCAAGGGGGCGGTGGACTGAAAAAGTTTGGGAACCACTGGTTTAGGGTTTGCAATTGTGGTTTCCCTGTGTGTGGGAAATGGATCTCTCTTTCCCTCCCTCCCTCCTTCTCATTTCTGTTTCTCTCTCTTTTTCCTCTCCCTCTCCCTTTCTTTTTTTTCTTTTCTTTCTTTTCTTTCCTTTCTCTCTCCCCATTCTCTGTCTCATTTGTTTTGAGTCTCACAAAGACTCATTTCTGGCAGGTGGGGTGGGGGAGAA
The DNA here is from genome assembly GCA_012654045.1 of Ptyas mucosa. NCBI lineage: Eukaryota > Metazoa > Chordata > Lepidosauria > Squamata > Colubridae > Ptyas > Ptyas mucosa. The sequence goes on along the minus strand of WNWU01012990.1, from coordinate 51,814 downwards.
GCGAGACACGTGGAGTGAGATGTGGCTCCCCTTGCTGTCTCTTCTCCCCCCCTGCCAGGCATGACAGGGCTCCTGCGCCTCACTTAGCCACCCGCCCCCTTTAGGGATGCAATTTGGGGTGGCAGGTGGGACAGGCGAGAAGCGGGATGCACGTCTTACCTTTCCAGGTCCATTGCGTTCCTCGCCATTGTGTCCAGGGAAACACATTGTAAAAAAAACCTTCTTGTGAGTTCAATCAAACTCCTCGAAGTCACGAGAAGTTTTCTTTTACAACTTTTTTCACTGGACAAAACAGTGAGGAATGTGACGGTGCTGGAAAGGTAAGACGCGCGTCTCGCAGGTTGCAACCCTGTGCGTACACCTCCTGCAAACTTACCGAGACCAAGCGGGCTGGGCTATATGGGAGAAGGAGGCTTTTGCTGTCTGGTGGGTGCTATTGACATGGCGGCACTTCCTGGAGGGCGCCAGGGAACCATTCGAGGTCTGGATGGACCACAAGAACCTTGAGGCTCTGAAAACCCCACGTCATTTGTCCCTGAAACAGGTCCAGGGGGCGCAGTATTTCCAGTGGTTTAGGTTCACTCTAAAGTACATCCCAGCATTCCAGCAGGTAAGAACTTCCTGGTGGACACCCTATCCCAGATGCCCCAATACAACAGCCACCGGGAAAAAGTGGTCCATGCCATTATGCCTCCTTATCTGCAACAAGTGGCCCAAGTGTCAGTTCAAAACCCCGTGGATGACTTGGTCCAGGACATGCAAAGCAAGTTACAGGCCAACCCATGGTTCCTGGAGAACCGGCTACTACTCACCCAAAGGGACGGGTTGGCATGGAAGGGGAATAAGATATATGTGCCACATGCCCTGAGGATGACGGTGCTTCGGAGATGCAACGACGTCAAGCAGGCCAGCCATTTTTGGTTTCTCAAAACCCTACACCTCGCTAAATGTCTATTCTGGTGGCCCCGACTGAAAATGGATATAGAGGCCTATGTGAAGAGCTGTCCAGTCTGTGCAACCATGAAACATTGGTCAGGGAAGCCTCCTGGCCTCTTACAGCCCGTGGCTGACCTTACCCGACCATGGGAAGAAATAGCCATGGTGTCAGGGTTCCGACGGATGCCCTAATTAAATCATGAGTCTTGAGCCAACCTTCAAATGAAATCCAGTTATTTATTAGGAGCTTGTCAGAGTTTGTTGCAGAAATCAAATCCAGAAAGCACACACAGGTAACTGATTCAGCAGGATTCATTGACTTCTCTTTATATGTAATATAACACATGAAATAAATATACAATACCAAAAGCAGGTTTTCCAACGTGGTAGCAAGTACAAGCAAAACACAGGCAGAGGAGAGAAGAGTTTCAGTTTCAGTTCACAGAGCAGACTAATTTGCAGCTTTTGCACAGACTCAAGAGGTTACAGAACTAAGCCACACCCAGACTCCAAACTGTTTCAGCTCCTATAGGCTGAACTTGTTACTAAGCCCTATTCATTAGCTGACCTTGTTACCATGTCTCTGCCAGTCATGAATGCATTGACACTCCTCCCTTCATGACTGGAATAGACATAAATCCAATTACCTTAATATTCTTCAGATACCTGTATTTGAAGACCCAAATTCAGTTCCCTTCAAATACCTGAGAATCCTTTTTACTGTGATACATCCTTTGCAATGAAACAAAGATCATCCACAAATGCTAATAGTTGACAATTCCCACCTTGTAACTTTCCAGTGTATATGCAACCATCAGCCTTGCAACTCTTGAACCCAAGACCCTTCAATGCCTTATCTAAACATATATTCCAATTCCTGGCTGACTGCTTCAACCCCCCTGTTAGCCTTTTTACTTTCATACCTTGGTGCTTGAACCATGTAAATTTCTTCCTCTAATTCAGCATTGAGGAATGCTGTGGTTATATCAAAATGCCAAATTTTATGGCCATGTGCTGCTGCCAATGCTAGTTCCAGCCTTATGCTTTCACTCTTTACTGTATTCACTCTTTACTGCATGAATACCTCATCATAGTGCACATTTTGCATCTGTGAAAAACCTTGTGCCGCTAACCTTGCTTTATATTGTATCTCATTGTTGGGCAGCACTTTCTTTTTGTACACCCATTTACATTCTGTGGCTTTGCTACCCTGTGGCAAAGTCATAGATGTGAACACTTTATGTTCACCCATGGATTTCATTTCCTTGTCCATGGCTTCTTTCCACTTGTTCAATTTTAGGTAATGCCAATACTTCCTTATAGTTTCTTGGCTCATACCATACATTACACACTTTAACTTTACTAGTAGAATACCTGTGTGGCATTGACTGCTCTTCTGTGTCAACCCTTTCTTGCTTCATATCTTTTTCAGCTTCTCCGCCCTAAACGCTGACACCATCACTAAGTGAGTTACCATCACTAAGTGAGTTACCATCACTAAGTGAATCACTGTCACTAAGTGGATCATTCCATAAATTTGCATCAATTCTGTTCCAATTTTGCTCTGCAAAGCTAGCAGATCTGGAAATGACTATTCTTTTGCTCCCATCGCTAAAGCGATAGCTCTTTGAGTCTGGCTCATAGCCCATAAATCTGAGCTTTCTAGCCTTTGGTTGTCAAGATTTCAGCTTTTGAAATCATATCCCTGCCAGCCCGTCCCTCACTGCGTGGTGGTCGTTCGAAGGGCGGCCTTGCTACACGTATCTCCCTGGATTTGCACGCAAACGTGGCTCTTGTGGATTCTCTTCCCCCTTATGCCCAGGCAAATTTGATATCCGTCGGGAAGCTCTCGCTCCTGGTGTTTAATGTCTACCTTCCTCCTGGGGGCTCTCACCGGGACTTGGACGAGCTGTGGGCCGGTCTGGAAGACTTTCTTACTACCATCACACTTAGATTCCCTCATTCTCTGGTTCTTTTGGCGGGGGATCTAAACGCCCGCATTGCAGGGACTTGGGAAACCCTGGTTGCCTCTCGTTGGTGGGCAGGTCCGACTAGGGATGACCACCCCCTGGATACCCTGAAAGGGAGAGTTTCCAAGGATCGGAAAGTTGACAAAGCGGGGACTTGTCTAGCTCTCCTTACCATCAAACTAGACCTCTTCCCCCTTAATGGCAGATGTTCCCCAGACGTCCCCGGGGAATTTACCCACTTGGCCAAAAATGGCAACAGCACAATAGACTATACCTTGGTTTCAAGAGCCTTTTTGCCATACATTACTTCCTTTAAAGTAGACGACAGGATTTTCAGTGACCACCTTCCTCTCATTACGGTTGCACGGCTATATAGACCTCAAGACCATTCTGCTCACGTTATCTCAATAGACTCTAATCCCAGAGGCTCCCCGATGTTGCTGAAATGGTCAAAGTCTCTGGCCCTTTTCCACGCATGCTTTTATCATCAAGAAGCAGCCAATACTTTGTCAGTCTTAATCGGCACCAAGTTTACACCCGGTGTGCTACTGACCGCCTTCTCCGAGTGTCTAAGTGGTCTTATAGCCTCCTTTCAGCCCCCCCCTCTTATCCCTGGCAGAGTTTCTCAGAGGAAGGGAGCCCCTTGGTTTAATTCACAGTGCAAACAAGCCAGGAACAATATGAGATCTATATATTCTGCCCACAAATGAACAGGTTCATCGGCGCCCCCCCCCCCGCTTATTTCGAGGCAAAGAAGGCATACAAGCTAGCCCTCTCAAGAGCCAAGCAAGACTGGCACCGACTAAGGTGGAACACATTACTAGAGGCCGCGAAATCCAGCAACCCTCAAGATTTCTGGAGTCTGGACTTCCGGTTGAGCCGCTGGCATCGCCAGACGCTTCTTTGCGAAGCGCCAGCCCCAGACTCCATAGAATCGCAAGAACAGCGAAAATCGGCTGTCTTGCGGTTTGGAATCCTTCCCCCCAGGAAGAAGGGGGGAAGGAGAGCAGATGGGTGGGGTAGAGCTCCCTAAGAGCACCAGATTTTGCTAATAATCTGGTGCTCGAAGATGAGAGCTCCCCGTGTAGCCTGTCAAAGCTCCGGACCTGGGATGCCTCTGACGGGGAAGTTTTTCCCTGTCAGAACTAGATGCCGCGGCCACCCCATTAAACAACTTTAAACAAATACTTCTTGAACCAAGCTGGCGGAGCACAAGTTGCACGAATGAAACAGCAAGTATTTTTTTCTTTTTTTTTAACTCCAGGGATTTACTTTCTTTAAAAGATTTTTCCTAAGTGGAAAGTGAAAGCAAGATGGCGTTTGAGTTTCAACGGGGCGTGAAGAAGTGAAAGTTAAAAGTAATTATTGATAAGCCCCTGTTTGAAACGTAAAACTCCTTTTTGAAAAGTGGATGAAATAAGAAAGGATGTAATAATAATAATTCAAGCAGCAATACAAATTAAAAAGTCTTTTTTTTTCCTTTTTTCTTCTTGAAACTCTTTTTTTTTCTTTCTTCTTTTTTTTCCCGTCCTTCTGGAAGGGAAGGAAGAAGGGGGGCAAGATGGCTGGTCTTTTTGAAAGTAAAGAAAGCAAAGGAGGGTTAATTAACCCTCAATGGTCTGACTTTGAGGAAGCTTTGAGCTCAATTACCTCTGCTTTATTGAAAAGAATTGATACTATATTTCAAGCTTCTCAAGCTGGAAACAATGAAATACATGGAAATACTGAGTTGCAATCTAGCAGTGGGGGATTGAATGAAGAGCTGGGAGAGGAAAAAAAACAACAACAGACCATAGCAGATCTTACAGAAGAGAGAAAGATGAAGGCTGAGCAGGATAAGGAGCAAGAAATTCTGGAAGTTGATGAAATTTTGGCTACACGAATTTTTTTTTATAAAATTCAATCTGTACTTAAAGAGCTGTTTCCAGAAGAAGCTACATTCCTGCAAAAATTTTATAATATCCAATCCCAAAAACCGCAAAATTTTACTGGAGTTAAAAAAGGCAGAGGGATCAAAGTTAAGAAGAAAGTTCGTAAAAACGAAAAGAAGAAAGCCTGGAGAAATGGAAAATAACCCTGCTTGACGAGATAATGGTCCTTAAAAAGTATTGTTTAAATGTTTAAAGATTTTGAATTTTTGGGGAAAAAAAAAGTAGACAGCAGTTTAATGCCAGTTAACCAAGTGATGAACGATGAGGAGGCAATCTATAGCTGTATTGGAATATTTTGAGAAGAATAAACAGATCACAGCAATGCTGGTGTGCTGGGCTGTGAAATATGCCCTGACTTGAAGGATTTGGAATATTTTATTAAGGACTGTGATAAATCTGGATCTAACTGTAAACGTAGAAGTTTTATTGAATATACTAAACTGGAGTTTCCTGTTTGATGGTAATAAATATAAGGCAAAAAGACTATGGATCTAGAACAATTGCAGCTGATCTGGTGGTTTCCCTAATACGTCTGATGAATCTACTAATCTAATTTTTGACTGGATTTGATGGATATTATCACAAATATAATTATAAAGTCACTCGGGGGTTTTTTTTTATAAAGAAGCAACTTTCTATTTAGGTGGGTAGATGTAAATGAAGATATTCTATATGCTGTTGGAAGATGTGAAGACAAGATTAGTAACTGGTTTAATCTAGTATGAAGAATTTAAATGTTTGATATAGTTATTTAATGACGTTTTATCTGTATTGATAAATTAATAAGAGGTTTGATTGTTATATTCTTTTTTTGACTAAAAATTTATTATTATTATTTTTTTTTTATTAAGTGTTTTAACTATAACTGGACCTTGATGGTTTAAAAATGGAGGACGGAAGACTTTATATAGTATTTTATTTTAAATTTGGGGGGGTTTTTTGATTGAGGGTTTCTTTATTTTTCTTTGTTGTTGGGTTTTTTTCTCTGTTTTAAATGAAAGAAGTTATAAAATATCTTGTTAGATCGTATAGACTTAATAATTTGCTAAGTATTAATTAGTTATATTGAGTAATGATAGGTTTGATTATGTAATACTTAATTGTTTTATTAACTGCTGTAACTATAAATGGAGATTAATTCTGTTGAATTAGATGGAATAAGAAGAAAGAAGACTTGCTTTCCTTTTATCTATTTGTTTAATGATTAGGATTATGATAAGTGTGAAATGGAGTTTAACTTAGAGAATTTGAGCTGTATTTTATCTTGTATTTGCTCTGGGAAGTCGGGGGGGTGGTTGGGGAGGGGGGAGAAAATGTATGTAAAATTTTTAAAACTTTTTCAATAAAAAAAAAAAAGATTTCTGGAGTCTGTTAAACAGGAGGCCAACTAGTAGGCTCACTCATTCCATCTCTGCCACCGCATGGGAACTCTTTCTACGCCGAGTCTTTTACAACACTGATGTGCCAGTTTCTTCGACCTCAGGCTCTTTCCCTAGCCACCTTCCTAGATGGCCTCCTGTGGAACCATCCATGATTGCCAAGCTAATCGGACAACTCAAACTTCAAAAAGCTCCCGGCCTGGATCTCATCCCAGCCGAAGCCATTCTAGCCCATAAGGACTGGTGGATCCCGGTTCTTACCAAGGTATTTAATGCAATCAACCAAACGGGCCTCATCCCCAAGCTCTGGAAGGATGCCATAATTATTCCAATACATAAGAAAGGCGCCCATTCTGATCCCGGCAACTTCTGTAACATCAGTCTTTTTTCAATTTTGGGGAAACTCTATGCCCGCTACCTCCTGTCCAAACTGGAGTGCTGGGCTGAAGAGGCCGACCTGCCCGGATATGAGCAGGCGGGATTCCGTCCAGACCACTCTACAATTGATCATGCTTTGATCCTTCATCATCTTGCCGTAAAATATTCCACCCCCAGGAAGGGTCGTCTCTGCATCGCCTTTATAGATCTAAAGGCTGCCTTCGACAGCATCCCTAGAGCTAAGCTGTGGGCCAAACTTTCTGCCTGGGGTATTGACAAAAGATTACTCTGGCTTATCTCCCAATTGCATGACGGAACAGAAGCAAAAGTGCGCCTTATCCCGCAGGGGGATCTCTCTAACGCTATCCCCATTAACAAGGGGGTTAGGCAGGGGTGTATACTGGCACCCCTTCTCTTTAACCTATATATTAGTGACTGGAGAAAGGCATTTTTGGATCACATGGTCCACATCCATGCCCCTAGACTAGCTGATTATAGATGTCCGCTCCTGCTCTACGCTGACAATGCCGCAATACTTTCATTTTCCCGGGTGGGCCTACTTAGAGCCTTAAAAATCCTTTCTGCCTATTGCTCTACTAACCAACTGCATATAAACCACTCTAAGTCCAAAATCATGATTTTTGCAAGAAGCAGGAAAATCTATCAATGGCACCTTGATGGCATCCCAGTGGAACAGGTCCACAGATTTCAATATCTAGGTATCCTCTTTCAATCCAATACCAAGTGGCCTGAGCAGGTTAAGTCTCTCTGTAATAAGGCTAAGATTTCCACCCATGCCCTCCTGCACTTTTTTCATACTCAGGGAGCTCATCACATCCCCTCAGCATTAAAAGTCTACAGGGCAAAGGTGATAGCAGCTATCACCTACGGCGCCTCCCTCTGGGTCCAATCCAACATTTCTTCTCTTGAGTCTGTCCACAGCCAGTTCCTACGCCGTCTGATGGGAGTCCCCCCCTGCGTAAGCAATGCCGCAATTCATCTGGAACTGGGTATATCCTCACTCAATACAATCTTGTGGAAACGTGCAATTGGCTACTGGTTGTCCCTGTGGACTAGACTCCCAGGCTATTACCTAGGCCAATGCCTATGGCGGGACCCTTTTCTTAGTCCCTGGGCCCGTAATATCCATACAAAACTCTTGATGATTGGGATTTCCCCCATTGAAGCTTTTATCCTAGGCCCCGATGCTGCCAAATCATTGATCTTTCAACGGCTGGACGACATTGATAGACAATTAAATCTGGCACACGGATCAGGAACATGCTCACTGTTTTCCCTTGGTATTGTCCCCTCGTCTCACCCCCCGCCTTACCTCTCCGCGTTACACTCTATCAAACACAGGTTCGCATTTATGAAGGCACGATTTAATGTGATCCCCTCGAACGTCCTCGATAGTAGGCTTTCGGGGGGGGGGTGGTAAAACCCATCTATTGTACATGTGACAGCCGATCCCCGGAATCTCTGTTCCATATTACATTCGTATGTCCCCACTACCGGGATATACGATCAAGATTCATTTCTCCTATTTCCCAGAGATTCCCCGGTTCACCTGATATGTTTAGCCTTTATTTCCTACTCCAGGACACAGACCCCAACATAACTTTAAAGGTGGCAAAAAATTTTGCTGCAGTCGTGGCTGGGAAAAAACGGGAGAAGAGACGGGTAAGCTCTACGGCAGAGGATTTCTAGTATTGATAGTACAGATTGTATTTGAGGCAGTAGATGGTGCACTGTCACATGATCTATCTATATTTGTAAAATATACTCCCTTTCTATGTGTATTTAATTTGGTCTCCGACCGCAATAAAAGCTTACTTACTATACGTGAAGACCAATCAGGCTTTCTGCCGAAAAGACAGCTAAGAGATAGTGTGAGGACTGCTTTGAATATTATTGAATATTTACAATATCATAATGATGAACAGGCAGCCTTAATATTTCTAGATGCAAAGAAGGCCTTTGATAATTTAAATTCGGCTTTTATGTTTAAAGTGTTGGAAGAAATGGACTTTGGAGAGAATTATATTCAAGGAATCAAAGCGGTTTACACGTCACAGAAAGCAAAAAATGTATGATTTATGATTTAACTAATTCATGTGAAATTCAAAAGGGTACGAGCAGTGGTGGGATTCAAGTAATTTAACAACCGGTTCTCTGCCCTAATGATTTCTTCCAACAACCCATTTTCCAAACTGCTCAGAAAGTTAACAACTGGTTCTCCCGAAGTGGTGCAAACTGGCTGAATCCCACCACTGGGTACGAGACAAGGATGCCTCTAGTCCCCTCTGTTGTTCATCTTGGTGTTTTGAATAGAGATATTAGGCAAGATGATAAAATAAGGGGTATAAGTATCAAGAAAGAAGTTTATAAATTGAGGGCATTTGCTGTTGATCTGGTTATATTCTTGCAAGACCCAAAAAATAATGTAGAATATTTGATGAGGAAATTAAATGAGTTTGGGGCTTTTGTGGGTTTTAAAATAAACAAACAGAAAACAACAATGTTGATTAAGAATACATCATCTCAGGACAGTGATATATTGACTAAAAAGTTGGGTTTTAGGGTTGAGAAAAAGGTGAAATACTTAGGGGTTATGCTGACAAATACAAATATAAAATTGTTTCAAAATAATTATGTCCCTCTTTGGAGGGATATTAAACAGGACTTACAAAGATGGGACAAACTGCATTTATCACTATTGGGTAGAATGTCTGTAATTAAGATGAACATTTTACCAAAGATGCTTTTTTCATTCCAGACATTACCAATACTCGTAACTGATAATCCATTTAAGCAATGGCAGAGGGATATTTCCAAGTTTATATGGCAAGGGAAAAAACCAAGAATTAGATACAAGCTATTGCAAGATGTTAAGCAATAGCTTGAAAGAAGCGGTGGTGAGGCCTCTCCTCAAGAAGCCTTCCCTGGACCTGGCAATGTTGGTAAATTATCGTCCAGTCTCCAACCTCCGCTTTGTGGCGAAGGTTGTTGAGAGTGTGGTTGCACAACAGCTCTTCCAGCACCTGGATGAAACGACGTATCTGGATCCGTTCCAGTCGGGCTTCAGGCCTGGGTACAGCATGGAAACGGCATTGGTCACATTGGTTGATGATCTCTGGAGGGCTCGGGACAGGGGGTGCTCCTCTGTCCTGGTCCTGTTAGATCTCTCAGCGGCTTTTGATACCATTGACCATGGTATCATGCTGCACCGGTTGGAAGAGTTGGGGGTGGGAGGCACTGTGTTGCAGTGGTTCTCCTCCTTTCTCTCTGACTGGTCGCAGTCTGTGTTGACAGGGGGGCAGAGGTCGACACCGAGGCCCCTCATATGCGGGGTGCCACAAGGGTCGGTCCTCTCGCCCCTCCTGTTCAACATTTATGTGAAGCCACTGGGCGAGATCATCCGTGGTTTTGGGGTGAGATACCATCAGTACGCTGATGACACCCAGCTGTACATCTCCACCCCGGACCACCCCAACGATGCCCTTGAAGTGATGTCCCGGTGCCTGGAGGCCGTGTGGATCTGGATGGGGAGGAATAGGCTCAGGCTCAACCCATCCAAGACCGAGTGGCTGTGGTTTCCGACGTCCCGATATAGTCAGTTGGTGCCATCACTGACTATTGGGGGTGAGTCATTGGCCCCCATGGAGAGGGCACGCAACTTGGGCGTCCTCCTGGATTCACGGCTGTCTTTAGAAGAGCACTTGACGGCCGTGACCAGGAGGATTTTTCATCAGGTTCGCCTGATTCACCAGTTGCGTCCCTTTCTAGATCGGGACTCCCTATGCACAGTCACTCATGCCCTCGTCACCTCTTGTCTGGACTATTGTAATGCTCTCTACATGGGGCTCCCCTTGAGGAGCACCCGGAGGCTCCAACTGGTGCAGAGTGCGGCCGCGCGGGTGATTATGGGAACGTCGTGGCGTTCCCATGTAACACCCCTCCTGCGCGAGCTGCACTGGCTCCCGGTGGTCTTCCGGGTGCGCTTCAAGGTTTTGGTTATCACCTTTAGAGCACTCCATGGCTTAGGACCTGGTTATCTACGGGACCACCTGCTACCACCAATAGCCTCCCACCGGCCAGTACGCTCCCATAGAGTGGGGCTCCTCCGGGTGCCGTCGGCCAAACAATGTTGACTGGCGGCCCCCAGGGGGAGAGCCTTCTCTGTGGGGGCACCTACGATCTGGAATGAGCTCCCCCCGGAGATACGGACGATCCCAGATCTGCACACCGTCCGTCGCGCGCTTAAGAATTTTTTATTTCATCAAGCTGGCCTGGCCTAAATCTTTTCCTGTTTAATGTAAATTTTAATTTGTTTCTTAAATTATTGGGTATTTTAAATTTGTCTTAGCCAAATTATTTAATTCGCTTTTATTCTATTTTTAAATTTTTGTATCCATGTGTTTTATTCTGTGGCTGTTCACCACCCTGAGTCCTTCGGGAGGAGGGCGGTATACAAATTTAATAAAAACAAAACAAACAAACAAACAAAACAAGGAAAGAGGGGGTTTGGGTTTATCAGATTTGAAATTGTATTGTGATGCATGCTGTCTGGCCTGGGTAAAAGAGTAGGTGAGACTCCAGAACAAGAGGCTACTTGAATTAGAGGGCCACGAATCAAGGCTTGGTTGGCACAGTTATCTATGGTATGATAAAGTTAAAGTTAATGTTGATTTTAATAATCACTTTGCTAGACGTGCCATACTAAGAGTTTGGAATAAATATAAAACAAGGTTCTCTACGAAGTTGCCTCTTTGGGTGTCCCCCCAGGAAGCTTTTTAAAGAAAAGAAATGGTGGTGAAGACAGACTGGTGGACGTATGGTAAAATATCATCTTTCAATCTTGGTGATCCCACACTAACTTGAACTTCAATTAGAAGGTTATGTTTGCCATTGGTTTACATATCAACAAATGAAAGAAAGATTTAAATTAGATAAAAAGAGCTATGGGTTTGACTTCATTAAAATGAATTGGAAATCTTACTATGTGGTAGTGATGAACATATTATTGCTAAGCTTTATAAAATGTTACTGAAATTGAATTTGGAAAGTGAACATGTAAAACATTGTATGATTCAGTGGGCAAGGAATTTTGGATATAATGTGATGCTTGAACAATGGGAAAATATGTGGACGAAAGGTTTCAAGTTTACACTAAACTATAATTTAAAAGAAAATTTCTAAAGATGATATATTGCTGGTATTTAACACCGGATAAATTATCTAGAATGTATAAAGGTATTTCAAGTGAATGTTGGAAGTGTAAAAGTAAAGAAGGTACTTTTTATCATTTATGGTGGACATGAGATAAAGCAAAGAAATTTTGGAGTAAGATTCATATTTTGATACTGAAAATTCTTAAAATGAAGAGAAAGATGAAACCAGAAACTTTTCTTTTGGATCTAATGGAAAAAGACTTGGAGAAAAAAATTGGAACTTTGATCTTAAACATGTTGACAGCAGCAAGACTACTGTACGTACAAAAATGGAAGGACATTTCGATTCCCACCATGGATGAATGGCTACAGAAGCTGATGGAGTTGACAGAAATGGCTAAATTGATCGCTTTGATTAAAGAAAAGAATATAAGTACTTTTGTTGCGACATGGAGACTGCTTTTGAATTTTGTGCTTGAGGTGGAAAAAAATGAAACTTTGATTTTGGGTTTTACCAATTAGATTGATTTGTTTTTATAGAAATTGCTAGTTTATATTATTATGGAAAAGCAAAAAGTTGTGGTTTGATGTTAATGCTTTATTTTACTGCAACAGAGGGAGTCGGAAGTCAACGCTTTTTTTTCTTTTCCCTTGTCCCCCCTCACTTCTCTTTCCCTTTCCCCCCCACCGTGTCTTCCTATTTGCTTTTGTATTTTATTCTATAATCTAATAAAATGTTTAAACACACACACACACAAGAAAATTTATATTGCCGCCTACTTGCACATGGCAACTCAAGGTGGCTTACAGGACATAAAAACACAATACAAAAGAAATAAAAATAATATTAAAAAAATAAAATAAAATAGTAACCCTCCACCCCACCCCCACCCCAGCGACAACACACATTCATACCAGCCATTTAATGGGCTCCATCCCACTCTCGGTTCGACAGGCCTGCTGGCAGAACCACATCTTCAGGGCCTTCCAAACGAGTGTTGGAGTGGAAGCCAGTCTAATTTATGGAGGGGTGATGTTCCACAGGGAGGGAGCCACCATGGAGAAAGCCCTTCTTCTGGGTCCTGTCAGATGTATCTCCTTAGGGGATGAGATCCACAACATTCCTTGCCTCCCCACTCTAGTGGGTCAGGTTGATGTGACCGACAAGAGATGGTACTCAGATTACCTGGTCCCAAGCCATGAAGGGCTTTAAATGTGACAACCAGCACCTTGAATTGCACCCAGAAGCAAATCTGCAACCAATGCAGCTCCTGCAGGAGAGGTGATACATGTGCACACTGAGGTCTGCACAAAACCATGCGGGTCTTGCCAGGGTTCAGTTTCAACCCGTTGCTTTCCATCCAGCCCCTAACAGCCTCCATGTCAAGACTGACTTATACTTTCACCTACATTTTTTCTTCGCTTGCAGCTTGACAATAAAGGTGGTGGTGGTGGTGGAGGATGGAATGCAGGGGTGGGAGAATGGTATCCTGTTAGGTAAAATAATCAACCTAATGTATATACGTGCAAGGGTTAATGTTCTTATTGTTGATCCCTCCCATATTTCCTCCTTACCCATGATCCTCCTTCTGTATATATATTTGGTGCTTCTTCCCAGTTCCTCTCACTTGTCCTGGTATCCTGTGTTTAAGAAACAAAATAAAAGGTGTTAGTCAACAGCAGACTGAATCCTTTGGTTCATTTCTGGGCCTGAAAATAAAACATAACAAATTGGTAGCAGCCGATGGTCCTGAAGATCCATCAAAAACAAAACAATGCAGAACACCACCAGCACAAGAAAAGGACCAACCACTAGGTCCTTCAAGAAAAAGATAGCAGCACAAATAATATCAAACACATACAAGAATGAAAAAGAAAAATCATCCACGAGAGAAAAATCTCCCGAACTGAAGGATGACCACCTAATCACTGAAATAAGACAAGAAGAGAAGAGAGATCTAATAGAAATGATAAAGTCAACCCCGACGATCCAGTACTGCTAGCGAAACTCCACAGCGTGATAAAGGACCACGGAGCAGCAGCAGACGGAAAAGAAACAAGCAAACATCTACAAAACAGAAATGAATCGGTAAGAGAACTCTACCCCATGCATGAACCAGAAGAAAAAATCGAAAGGCTTTTCGCGCCTTTTTCGCGGCCGCCATATTGTGAGATTGACCCGCCAAAAATGGCCAACCTGTCAACCAAAGGTCTGGATTCAAATCCAGACAAAAGAAAAGAAAATCAAAAAGAAAAGAAATATCAAAATTTAACAACTAATAAAGGGCAAGCCTGGCAAGACTCAAGCAAGCCGCCCACTGAAAAGGAAGTAGAAAAAGCCATGCAGCTACTCGAAACAGCATTCGGGGGAAAGCTAAAAATATCTAAACTGCAACAAGATGAATCCGAATCTACAACAAACTCCACAATCACCAAAATTCAGAAAAAGCTAAGCTACCTAGAAAAACCATCTATAACCTGTAGAAGAAAGTACTCCACTCCCTACCAAGAAAACTCAGAAGAAGAAATAGACGCATCGCCAGAAAGAAACCCAAGCCGCTACGCGAGAGAAACAAACTACCTGACCAATCAGAAAAACAAAAATACTTACCAAGCTAGCAGAGACTCTCCGACGATCCAGACGGCTTCTAAATCCACCATCGACTACCGAAGAACCCCCGGAGCCAACGCCAGAGAGCATCGAAGCGAATGGAGCCATCCCTGGGAAGCCGCGAACCAGAGCTCCTACCTCGACGACGGCAAAAGCAAAATGAATCGTGAGCATGCGCAGTACCGCTCAGTGCCTGACAGCATAGAAACAAATCAGCACAGACTTGCTTCCAGCGTGCCTATGCCCTATTGCGAGTACAGCTATGACAGGAACCATGGACAGCGGCAAGGCATGGGTAACTATATGCATCACACAAACATTTTTGCAACTGATTTAATTAAACTTAAGGCTGATGGGACAAATTTACAAGAATGGGGACAGCAACTAGAGATTATGTATTTAAAAGAAAATATGTTATTTTTTCTGTATGACCCTCCCACCAAACCTTGGAACTGTGACATAGACTGTCTCCACCACAAAGCATACTATATAATAATAGCCACAATTTCACCATGTATTTTCCCTAGCATAGAACACAACCTTACTTTATCAGAAATATTTCAAAAACTGTACAACCTATTTCAGAGAAACAATGCTGCTTCCACTTCCAGAAAATCCAGGGAATTTTATGGGGCCAGATTAAGGGGTGGAATGACAATGAGTGAACATATACTTAAACTGAATGCAGCCAGAGTTGAACTCATCCAAAGGGGGGAGGTCATCCCAGAAAATAGTTTAAAGAGTGTGATCATAAATTCCCTTGACCCAAGTTGGGACAATTACATCACTGTATTAGACAACTTAAATATTGAACAGCTCACTCTAGAAGATCTGACTAGTACACTCATAGCAGAAGACAGAAACAGGAGAGAAAGATCAACCAGCCGGAGGGATGATGGATATAAAAGAAAGGTAGAACCACGAAACGGACAGATACACTTATGGGTGCCACATCTGTGGGTCAAACAATCACTATCAAAGGGACTGCCCAAGAGGTACTGAGTATAGATCACATTACAAAAGCAAGGAGAGACCAGAAAGAAGGGTGAACTTCTCTGGCAGAAACTCCCCTGACTATAGGGAGAAACGCAGTGAGACACCAAATTCCAGGTATAAACCTAGAAGTAGAGACAATTCTAAGGAGAGCAGACAGGATTATCAATATGGACTAGGAGATGATAACATCGAAGTTTCAGACAATCACCGTAATTGGCTTATAGACTCTGGAGCCACGTGTCACACCACATGCAATAAAGAAATGCTAGAAAAATTTATACCAACAAACTACTACATTACAGTAGCAAATCAAAAGAGGGTTTCTGTAAAAGGAATAGGCAGTGTCAACATAAAAGGGGTAGGAAAAATAGAGGGGGTGCTCTTCGTGCCCGAAATCCCCCAGAACATATTAGCCACAATAAGGCTGACAAAAGAACATGAAATAACCACATCCTTCAGTAATGGTAAAGCATACATGTATAAGAATAACGAACCCATAAAGGAAATAATTGTAAAAGGGGGATTAGCCTATCTATGTCCTAGGGAAAGAAATTATGAAAACAAATGTAATGAGGTCATAAAGCATGTATCAGGAGATAAACCAAATGATTGTTCTAATGTAACAAAGATTACAAATGGAAAGCTGTTACATGATAATTGCGCACACCTGTTGCATAGGAGATTAGGCCACGCAAGCTTTCAAACCATACAAAAAATGTCAGAGTGTTCGGAAGATGTTAAAGTAAAAAATTGTGACAATTACTTAGACTGTTCTGTCTGTAAATCATCCAAAATCAAGTGCAAACCCAAACCCAAAAAAGCCTCACGCACAACCCAATCAGTATTCCAATTGGTACATATGGACCTTGTTGGTCCTTTGAGGCCTTCAATTAAGTATAGAAAAAAATATTTTTTAACAATTGTTGACGACTTTAGCAGATACGGCTTTGTTTATACACTTAACCATAAACACGAAACATTCAAAAAAGTAAAAGAATTCTATAAAAAAATTGAGATCCAACATGGAGTAAAAATCAAGCAGTTTATGACTGATAGAGGTTCTGAATTCTTGTCTAAAGAATTTATTGATTGGACAAATGACCAGGGCATCAAACACTACAAATCCTGCCCGTTCTCACCGTTTCAGAACGGGATCGTAGAAAGAAAAAATGGTTTGTTGCAAACCATGGTTAGATGTGTGCTAGCAGATGCTGGCTTGAGTCAATCATTCTGGGCTGAAGCTCTCTTGTACTCAAATTATACTCTAAATCGCCTCTGGTCAAGTACAGTTGACAAGTCACCCTATGAAGTCATGTTTAACAGGAAACCAAAGGTGGGCCACCTGCACATCTTTGGGGTGACAGCCGATGTGTATATACCCAAACAGATAAGACGTAAAGGGGACAAAATATCGAAAAAACTGATTTTTATGGGTTACGAAACAGGCATGAAAGGTTATAAATTCATAGACCAAAACAATAATTTCGTCATCTCTAGGACTGCGAATTTCCACGAGCACAGTAACTGGTCCAAATTACATTTAAATGACTTATGTCAAAATAAAAAAGGTATAGCATTAGAAGAAAATAATCAGGAGCAAAAAAACACAAACCTAAAGCCCCAAAATAAACCAAAACCAAACCACACTAAACTGTACAAAAAGGAATGGAAGGAGGGACACCCAGTGATACACATAGACAAACTATCCAACAAAGAAACCCGATTCCTACATTCTGATGAAACACCAAAAAATAGGCCAATCAGATCAAATAGAAATGTAAAACCAAAAAAATTACAAGATTACGTACTTTCTCTAGAAACCCCCAAAATTACACCAAAAAACTATCATGATATATCCAAATTGCCCATAGAAGAAAGACAAAAATGGGAAGAGGCAATCAAAAAAGAAATGGATAGCTTAAAGGAGTTGAAGGTTTATACTCCAGTTTCCACACCTTTAGAAAAGTCACCCATAGGCACCAAGTGGGTATTTAAAATTAAGGAATTGGAGAACGATAAATTATTGTATAAAGCCAGATTAGTCACCCAGGGTTTTGCCCAAAGATTTCCGGATGATTATGAAGATACCTATTCCCCAACTGTTAGATCTGAGAGTGTGAAGATTGCCTTCACTCTAGCCTCTATCTTAGATTTGGATGCCCATCAATTCGATGTTCAGACAGCCTATTTGCACGCTGACCTCGACAAAAAAATATACGTAAAGGCACCACCCAATGAAAATCCACAAACAAACAATTTCTGGTTATTAAATAAAAGCCTTTACGGCCTACGCCAGTCAGGAAAGCGTTGGTACGACTGCTTGTCAAAAATCCTCACCGATTTGGGGTTCAAAGCTACATCTGCAGACCCATGTTTTTTTGTTAAATCGATTGGATCGTCAAAGGAATTTGTACTCATCTACGTAGATGATATTTTATATTTTGGTAAAGAAAAGGCAAAATGCAAAGAGTTCGCTAAAGAACTGGGTAATCATTTTAACTTAAAAATATTAGGTAAAGTAAATAAATATTTAGGAGTACAAATAGAAAAAACATCAAAGGGTTTTAAATTATCTCAAAAAGACAAAATTTTGGAATTAATTCAAAAATGTAATATGTGTAATTCTAAACCATCAGACACACCCATGTCAGTTGACTTTGTGAAAAATATGAACGGGGAGAACCATTCAATGACAATACCACATATAGATCTGTAATAGGGTCTTTATTGTATATATCCAATTGGACTCGTCCAGACATCACACTCGCAGTAAACCTACTCTCTAGAAATGTAAATAAACCCACTTCATTCCATTGGGAAGGTGTAAAAAGAATATTAAGATATTTAAATTCTACGATTAATTTCTGTCTATTTTTGGAACCTTCAATGACTAAGAAACCTGTTTTATCTTGTTTTGCGGACGCTGATTGGGCTGGAGACCCAAAGAGTCGAAAAAGCACATCAGGATATGTGTTCTTTGTGAATGATTCTCCTATCTATTGGTACACTGGGAAACAAAGTCTCATTGCAACTTCGACGGCTGAAGCCGAGTATATATGTCTTTCCAAGGCAGCGAACAGTCTGACATGGTTTGACGATCTCTTGACTGAAATATGGACTGAACCCAACTATCCAATACATATCCAGGAAGATAATCAAGCGGCCATTGACATTTCTGCTGCTGAGGCCGTCGGAAAAAGATCCAGACATATTGACATAAAATTCAAACACGTGAGACAAATGTCAGACATCGGATTTATAAAATTAGTTCATTGTGAGACATCTGAACAAACAGCGGATGTATTAACTAAACCATTGCCTTCAAGACAACATATGTATTTGACTAGAAAATTATGTGTAAATTTGTGAACGGTTGAATATTTTAAGAGGGGGATTTGTTAGGTAAAATAATCAACCTAATGTATATACGTGCAAGGGTTAATGTTCTTATTGTTGACCCCTCCCATATTTCCTCCTTACCCATGATCCTCCTTCTGTATATATATTTGGTGCTTCTTCCCAGTTCCTCTCACTTGTCCTGGTATCCTGTGTTTAAGAAACAAAATAAAAGGTGTTAGTCAACAGCAGACTGAATCCTTTGGTTCATTTCTGGGCCTGAAAATAAAACATAACATATCCAAACATCTGGTGGCTTCTGTGAGACATTGCTGGCATCTCAAGGACACAACGAGCAGATGTCCAAGGGTGGCTGGCTGTTTCCCATAACAAAATGAACAGAACCTATTGGTGGACGTATTGGACTGTGGGTGGCCTGTAGGGAAAGTGGGGAATTAACTATGCCTGCTTTGCGCAGGACCCCCAGAGCTGGTTCGCTTCTTCTGTGCCACTGTGGCTTATTCAGTAAAGTTTTATACTCTTGTTAAAATAATGTCCCAGGAGTTTCTTTTTCTGGATTCGCCAACTGGACAGTTGACACTCCAGGCACTGCAAGAGGGAGGTCATGGCATCATTTAACTCACCACAGGCTGAGATATACAGCTGAGTATCATCAGCATATTAATATTTCAGTCCATGGTGATGAATGATTTCACCCAACGGCTTCATGTAGATGTTGAATAGGAGCAGAGAGAGTACTGATCCCTGCAGGACCCTGCAAAGCAGTGGGCAAGGGCTGGATCTCTCGCCTCCTATTAACATTGACTGAGAGCGGCCAGAGAGGAAGGAAGTGAACCAGAATAGCACAGAGCCCCCCACTACCAGCCTCTGAAGCTACTCCAGAAGAATACCATGGTCAATGGTATTGAAAGCTGCCAAGATGCCAAGTAGAGCAAGGATGGATGCACTACACCCATCCCAGTCCTGCCAGAGATTATCAAAAAGTGTGACCAATGCCGTTTATGTCCCATATCCAGGCCTGAATCCTGACTGGTCTACATAATCTGTTTCATCCAGAAACCTCTGGAGCTGCCATGCAACCACCTTCTCAACAACCTTCCCCAAAAAGGGAAGATTAGAGACAGGTCCGAAATTATCCAACAGGGTGGAATCCAGCAATGGCTTCTTGAGAAGAGGGTCTACCCTTTCCTGTAAGGAAGTATTAATCACCACCATAGTCCACCTACCTGTCACCTCCTGGGAAGCTTTCACAAGCCAGGAGGGACATGGGTCTAAAACACAAGTGCTTACGTGCATACTCCCTAGGATCCTGTCCACTTCCTCAGAGGCAATAGGGTCAAACCATCCCCAGATAACAGGGCAAGAACCTGCCCCAGGAGCCTTCACCGGACCAGCAACCACACCAGCATCTAACTGGGAATGAAGTTGAGCAATTTTGTGTTCCAGAAAATCCGCAAATTCCTCAGCGCACCCCTTCAGGTGAACCTCAGTCTCCTCCTTCCCCAGGAGGAGACAGCTCACCTTAAAGAGGGTCATTAGTGGATTATCAGCAGATGCAATTAATGCGGAGAAGTATTTACACTTCGCCACACAAATTGCCATGGGGTGGGCCTTAATAGCAGCTCTTACCCATGTTCAATCGAGTTCATTCCTTGTCTTCTGCCAGCAGCACTCTAGATGTCTCTTCATCCATTTCATCCCTCTCAGTTCCTCTGTATACCATGGAGGACAGAGAGGTCTATGGGTGAGGAAAAGTCACATGGGCACAATCCTATCCAGAGCTTCAGTCAACTTCCTATTGCAAACCGTGACTAAGAACTTGGCTGGACTGTGCAGCAAATCTGCAGTTATAACCCCCAGTTCCTTCTGGAACCCATCTGGGTCCATTAGTCACCGGGGGCGGACAAATCTAATAGGCCCTGCCTCCTTGCAGGGGGGGGTACAGCTCTCAAGAGACTCAATGCCACCAGACTGTGATCTGACCATGATGGGGGACCAAAGACAAGTCCATCAATTCCAGGTCACATTGGCACTGCTCTGACAAGAACACCAAATTGGGTGTGTGACCACTATTCCTAGTCGGGCCCTGGATAACCTGGGACAGGCCCATGGAAGTCATGGTTTCCATGAAATCCTGGGCTACCTCTGACTCCAACCCCAGGGAAGGCAGGTTGAAGTTCCCCAGAACTATAAGCCTGGGGAAGTCCACTGCCAGCCCTGCGGTGCAGTCCAGGAGCCCGGGTAGGGAAGCTGCCATGCAGCAGGGAGGCTGGCAAAGCAGCAGCAGCAATCCCACCTGATCCCTTATCTTTTTTGTCTTTCAGGGTTCTTTGTGTAACCATGCTGGTTTCTCCCTGGATTTCTTATTTTTCTTTTTCAGTTGTATTGAGCTGGTCTGGGCTTCTATAATCATAGTTTTCAGAGTTTCCCAAGCTTCTTGAGTTGTTTTCCCCTTTAATATTTTCATCCATGGAATCCTTCCCAAGCTCTAACTTTATTAAAATCAGCTCTTTTAAAGTCTAAGGCATGTTCTATAAATTATGTTGTTTCTGTTTGCATTATATTGAATTCCAATAGGACATGGTAACTGTCCCCCAAAGTTCCGGCAACTTCAACCCCCTCTATCACTTCTTCTCTGTTAGTAAGAATTAAGTCCAGTATAGCTGTCCTCCTAGTACTCTCCTCTACCTTTTGGATGACAAAGTTGTCAGCTAGGTTGGCCAGGAACCTGTTCGATCTCCCTCTTGATGCAGAGTTTGTCTCCCAATTGAAGTCAGAGTAGTTAAAGTCCCCCATTACTACTGTGGTATGTTTCTTACATGCATTTGTTAACTGGTTAGCAAAAAGTTCATCTATTTCTTCTGCTTGGTTGGATGGCCTGTAGTATACACCTAGGGCAATGTCATTCTTTTTTCCTTTTATATTGACCCATATGCATACTAGGAGGCTTTCCTTCTTGGTTTTGTGCATTTCTGAAGAGATGTAGCGATCTCTTACATATAATGCAACTCCCCCCCCTCTTTTGTTAGGTCTGTTTCTTTTGAACAGTTTTTATCCTTCCGGGATAAAATGAAATGCTTTAAGACAGCGGTCACCAAATGGTGGTCTGTGGACCACTGGTGGTCCATGAGGAAATTTTGGTGGTCCGCAGAAAAATTTGCATTTTTTATATTGTACTAAATCAGGGGTCCTCAAACTACGGCCCCTGGGACAGATACGTGCAATGAACATTTGTGTTGCTGCAGAGAGTCTCGCCCTTCGGGGTCTTTTTGTGCGGGTCGGAGGGGGGCAGAAATTCTGACTTGGGGTCTGCTTCAGCCTCCTGGTGTGGGGCTTTGGCCAAAGGCTGGAGGGAAGTGCTGCTGGTGGCAAAGAGCCAGAGGGCCTCGTTCCAGTGGGACTGCATCATGGCCTGGAACTGGCTGACCATCCTCCTTCGGGAGGAGGGCAGTATACAAATTAAATAAACTTCAAACTTCAGCCCGCTGAGCCTCAGCCCGCTGAGTACCTGGCCTTGCACTCCCGCAGGTCTTCCCTCTGCTTGGAAAGCCTATGCTCCTAGTCCTCAGTGAGGTACTTCTGCTGAGCCTCCTTCTCGGTCAGATCCAATTTGAACTGAGCCAGCTGTTTTGCCAACTCTTTCTCGTGGTGGCTGCTTAGCTCCAACAACTGCTTCCTGTTGGGGCCCTAAGGAGCCCAGGCGGGGAGGCAAGGAGTGGCTGGGAGGGGAGGGGCAAGTAGAGGCCGGCGAGGTGCCCCTCGATGTGAGTGACATCGAGTTGGCCACACAAAGCCAGTCACATGACCACCTAGTCACGCCCACACAGCCAGTCATTAGGCAGATCATATGAGTGGTCTGCGGGATTTAAAATTATGAATTTAGTGGTCCCTGAGGTCCGAAAGGTTGGGGACCCTGCTTTAAGAGGCTGATAAAGGACATTATTTTATCCAGCCTCCCTCCAGCATTTGACTCGCTTCAGTTTGCTTACTGTCCAAATCAGTCTATAGAGGATGCTATTTCTTCTGTTCTCCATCTGAGCTTGACACACTTAGAGAACAGAAATACTCATGTGCGAATGCTGTTTGTCAACTTTAGTTGGACATTTAATACAATCATCCCTCAGCATGTTCTGACCTAGGCTTCCTTAGAAAGCATGAAGCAAAGTCTTAATCCTGGTAAAACCTCTTTTATTAACACGACTGTGAATTCCGTTCATTCACAGTCAACAAGGCTTTGGCAAACAGTCTTTCAAAGGAAAGTTTATCAACCCTGTAAAGGATATTATTGAGTTACACCCAAAGTTGTGGCTTATAAAGCAGAGTACCGTTAGAGTTTTATGCACGGAAACGGTTTGAGAGTAATTGTGAATAACATACAGACAAACTGGGTTTTATAGTATTTTACTTTTAGGGAAAAGCAAAATCATAGTCCTTTAACAATCCAAGTCTTAGCCATATAAAGTGCAATATAAGATCAATCCAGGGATATAAAATCTTCTTACCAGTTTGTAGAAAAATACAAGGAACAATCAGGAACAATATAAAAACAGTTCAATAAATATCAGAAAGCAGTAATCATGATCAAACAGTTGACCATAGAGAGATCAAAAAGAGTTACAGTGTAGCAGCAGGTAAAATGGTGTAGTAGTCCACACTTACCATAATTTAGCTCTCCTTAAATACATTGGCTACAGAGCTCAGCCAATCAGGATGCACAATGACTCAGCACAATTCTTAAAGCTACATAATACATTCACATAATACAAACATACAATGTTGGCTTATATATTTCCTGGCCAACCAATTAGGCAATAACCATTTCCTAACAAACCCTCACATTATCTCACTTGGAACGCTGCCGGAGAACCAATTTCCAAATGCAGAGCAAGGCCAAACTTGGCACCGAGTCTATTAGAGTCATGAACAGAACTTTCAAATCTTGAAATGAGATGAACTAATTACTTCCTGCAAAAGCCCACATCCCATTTGCTCCTCTTTTGTTTCCTATGGGAGGGGTCAATCATCTTCAAGGTGTGGCCTTACTCCCGAGTCTACACTGCTTTCTTAATTGTTCTTGTCTTCTGGCAGCTCTGCGCATGCGCACACTGGGAACAGGCTCCAGCTGTTCCTCTGCCTCGCTGCTGTCTAACTCCCTCTCTGCCTCTGATGCAGAGCCCTCATCCGAGCTTTCCCCAGCCCCCTGACTGGCCCAAGTTCCTCCCCAACCTCCTTACTGTCTGACTCTGCTGCCAGTTTCACTGGCCGCTGGCGAGCCACAACACAGCATCTAGTAGACAAACTGGGCCTTTTAGGCTTTAATACTACTTCGTGTAACTTGATTCTTTATATATATATGTGTGTGTGTGTGTGTGTGTGTGTGTATGTGTGTGTGTGTGTGTATTTCTCTTTAGCCAGGTTCTACCTACGTAAGCCAAGATTTTATGCAGCCCTAGTTCAGTGAAATCACATTCACTAGTTTCTGGGCTTTTTTCCCCCTTTTCTTCTGGCAGCCAGCAGACCCTTTGCTGCCCATTGATTTCACTGAACTAGGGCTACATAAAATCTTGGCTTACGTAGGTAGAACCTGGCTAAAGAGAAATACACACACAA
>WNWU01012990.1:4040-27072 GCA_012654045.1 Ptyas mucosa | reverse complement strand
GTTGGGGGCCTGGCTGTGCTCTGATTGGATGGGGGGGTTGGCTGTGCTCTGATTGGATGGGGGTGTGCTCTGTTTGGGTGGGGGCTTGGCTGTGCTCGGGTTAGTCTGAGTTGCAGGGGGATTTGAGCTGGTGAGCTGCATTGCTGTTGTTTGGCTTCGCGTTCGTGGTCGTGCCACATCTTCATGGTGGGTGTCAGTTTGCTTCATGTATGGATTGGAGGGGTTTAAAGTGGCCAATGATGCAGCTGTGGTCTGGCTTCTGGTCTGTGGTCGTGCCTCATCATCGGTGTGGGTCTGGGTTTGCTTTTTGCGTGGAAGTGTGGTGGTGATATCCTGTGTGGTTTTCGTGAGTGTGGGTCTGGTGTCATTCTTTGTGTTAGGGACTCGTTTGTCAATAAGGGTGGGTTTCCAAATGGCTGGTAGGTGGGAAGTATCATCACATTGCTCCTGGAAGCACAAAGCCAAGAACACCAGCCTGAAGATGATGAATGAGACTTCATTGAAACGTTGCCAAGACACTTCCAATTTTACGCGGGAGAAAACCCGAATAACCAAAGACCTACATATATATATATATAGAGAGAGAGAGAGAGAGAGATGCATTTCTCTCTAGCCAGGTTCTACCTACATAAGCCAAGATGTTATGCAGCCCTGGTTCTGTGAAATCTCATTCACAAGTTTCTGGGCTTTTTTTCTCTTGCTAGCAGACAGCCAACTCTGTGCTGTTCTTTGGGAGACTCAGATAGATCTATTTCTGCCTTATAAGGCTTCGTCAGTGAGCTACACCCTCATCTCATGTATCCTCCCTGTAAAGGTACAATGTTTCTTTTTCTTTCTTTTTCGTAGGTTTTATGTGCATTTCTCTGCATAACATCTTGGCTTACGTAGGTAGAACCTGGCTAGAGAGAAATGCACACATATATATATAAATATATAAAATTACAAACTATTCTAAAAAGACGAGTTCCAGGTATATTAGTAAAAAAAGAAGCAGACATACTTGCTTATCAGTGGGAGATGATGTCAGCTAGCCTGTCAGCTATTGCATCATCATCCCCCACTGATAAGCAAGCTAGGAGGGAGGAAACAGTAGGAATCAAGCCTCCATCATCCAGCATGACGACAGCAAAAACAACACAGCTGATTACAAGTGGGAGATGGCTGGAAGGGCCTATTACACGCGCAAGGGCTAAATTGATTAATGGCATATAAAAGCACGAAGCACGAAGCCGAGAACACCAGCCTGAAGATGACGAATGAGACTTCATCGAAACGTTGCCAAGACACTTCCAATTTTACGTGGGAGAAAACCCGAATAACCAAAGACATACATACATACATACATACATACATACATACATACATACATACATATATATATATATATATATATATATACGGGTGAAACTCGAAAAATTAGAATATCGTGCAAAAGTTCATTTATTTCAGTAATGCAACTTAAAAGGTGAAACTAATATATGAGATAGACTCATTACATGCAAAGCAAGATAGTTCAAGCCTTGATTTGTCATAATTTTGATGATTATGGCTTACAGCTCATGAAAACCCCAAATTCACAATCTCAGAAAATTAGAATATTGTGAAAAGGTTCACTATTCTAGGCTCAAAGTGTCCCACTCTAATCAGCTAATTAAGCCATAACACCTGCAAAGGGTTCCTGACCCTTTAAATGGTCTCTCAGTCTGGTTCAGTAGGAATCACAATCATGGGAAAGACTGCTGACCTGACAGTTGTGCAGAAAACCATCATTGACACCCTCCATAAGGAGGGAAAGCCTCAAAAGGTAATTGCAAAAGAAGTTGGATGTTCCCAAAGTGCTGTATCAAAGCACATTAATAGAAAGTTATGTGGAAGGGAAAAGTGTGGAAGAAAAAGGTGCACAAGCAGCAGGGATGACTGCAGCCTGGAGAGGATTGTCAGGAAAAGTCCAATCAAAAGTGTTGGGGACTTTCACAAGGAGTGGACTGAGGCTGGAGTCAGTGCATCAAGAGCCACCACACACAGACGGATCCTGGACATGGGCTTCAAATGTCGTATTCCTCTTGTCAAGCCGCTCCTGAACAATAAACAACGTCAGAAGCATTTTACCTGGGCTAAAGACAAAAAGAACTGGTCTGTTGCTCAGTGGTCCAAAGTCCTCTTTTCTGATGAGAGCAACTTTTGCATCTCATTTGGAAACCAAGGACCCAGAGTCTGGAGGAAGAATGGAGAGGCACACACTGCAAGATGCTTGAAGTCCAGTGTGAAGTTTCCACAGTCTGTGTTGATTTGGAGAGCCATGTCATCTGCTGGTGTTGGTCCACTGTGCTTCATTAAGTCCAGGGTCAACGCAGCCGTCTACCAGGAGATTTTGGAGCACTTCATGCTTCCTTCCGCAGACGAGCTTTATGGGGATGCTGACTTCATTTTCCAGCAGGACTTGGCACCTGACCACACTGCCAAAAGTACCAAAACCTGGTTCAATGACCATGGGATTACTGTGCTTGATTGGCCAGCAAACTCGCCTGACCTGAACCCCATAGAGAATCTATGGGGCATTGCCAAGAGAAAGATGAGAGACATGAGACCGAACAACGCAGAAGAGCTGAAGGCCGCTATTGAAGCATCCTGGTCTTCCATAACACCTCAGCAGTGCCACAGGCTGATAGCATCCATGCCATGCCACATTGAGGCAGTAATTGATGCAAAAGGGGCCCAAACCAAGTACTGAGTACATATGCATGCTTATACTTTTCAGAGGTCCGATATTGTTCTATGTACAATCCTTGTTTTATTGATTTCATGTAATATTCTAATTTTCTGAGATTGTGAATTTGGGGTTTTCATGAGCTGTAAGCCATAATCATCAAAATTATGACAAATCAAGGCTTGAACTATCTCGCTTTGCATGTAATGAGTCTACCTCATATATTAGTTTCACCTTTTAAGTTGCATTATTGAAATAAATGAACTTTTGCACGATATTCTAATTTTTTGAGTTTCACCTGTATATATATATATAATTTTTTAATATAATAATTCCGTCTTCAATTAAACAGTGTGTCGTCCTGGTACAAATATCAAGATTTACAACAATATTCATTACATTAACATTAATTCTATAATATTAAAATGATATTAAACATAATAATCATAATATTTGCTTCTTTCTCTTAACATATCTTCTTTATTTCACTAATCTTTTTCTTTTGTTTCCCTGTTTCTAACTTCCATGTTTGTTATCTAACAGTTGACATTGTTAATTTATAGTTCCTATCCCACAGTTTCTGCCATTTATCTAACTCTATTGTCACGGGTAGGTTCTATTTACCTTTACTACCAGTTCGCAATGGGATCATGCGCGCGTGCTAGCTTTGCTCATGCATGCACCTTGCTTCTGCACATGCACAGAAGCTTCTGCGCATGCACAGATCGCTTCTTTTTTTTAAAATAAATTTTATTAAGTTTTCCAAATTAAAATCAACATAAGACAAAAACATTGATTATACATAAAAACGAAAACCATACATTCCCCTCCCTCCCTCCCCCATTCATAACATTAAACATACAAACACATCTATCCCGGCAGGTAATATTCCTGCCCTCATTAATAAATAATTATGCCCACAACACAGAATAAAGTAAATAATCCCCAAATATGATTTTCATACAATTATCTTTCAAACTAAATAAATATATCTCTCCTTATATTGACTTAGGCCCTCACTTTATCTCAATCCTTTTATTCAACCACTGATACCAACTGTCCCAGCTTTGAAAAAATTCAGAATCCTCTTTTTCTTTCAACCTATATGTCATTCTGTCCGCTTCAGCGCACTCTAATACTTTATTTATAATTTGGAGACTAGCCGGTATCTCTTTTTCTTTCCACCGTTGGGCGAACACTATTCTAGCTGCGACTAAAATATGTAGAGTGAGATACCATTTTTTCTTGCTCAACCCCTCTGGGCGAATACCTAGTAAATATATCTCAGGTTTCCATTGGAGGTCCACATTAGTAATTTCCTTAATCCAACTCCTAATCCTTCTCCAATACCTCTTTGCCATTATACAAGTCCACCATTGATGGAAATACGTACCTCTGGTTTTCCCACATTTCCAACATAGCTCTGATGCACCTGGAAACATTTTTGCAATTCTTGCTGGTGGGAGGTGCCACCTATACAACATTTTGTATGCATTTTCCTTGAAAGATGTTGCCGTGGTCATTTTAATATTTTCCCCCCACATTTGTTGCCATTTTTCTAAAGGAATCAAGTACCCAAAATTCGTCCCCCAGGCGATCATAGTGTCTTTTACAACCTCCTCTCCTATCATTCGCTCGAGCAGTTGTGCATACATTTTAGTTATGTATTTATGGTCCTCTCCCAATAATATTTTATCAAAACTCTTTTCCATCACATGTATCCCATAATTATCTCTATCCTTCCTGTAACGAGATTGAACTGTAGCATAGGTCCACCAATCTAGCCTAATTCCTTTATCAGCCAAATCTTCCCTTGATTAATGACCCTTGGGCATCCACAAGCTCTTTATATCTATAAATATTGTCCTGTTTAAGACTTGTTGGATATATCGTCGCTTCTGTTGCTGAGAACCAGGTTGGGATCTTGGTATAAAATTTCCCTCTAAATATGTCCCAGGTTTCCAGCAGTATTCGCCTTAAATAATGTCTCTTAAAATATTTATACTGTTGAGCTTTCTCTCTCCATAACAGTGCGTGCCAACCATGCTGTAGGTCGTGTCCTTCTAGATCTAATAAAGACCTCCTCTTCAATAACACCCAATCCTTCATCCAGGCTAGCAGTGAAGCTTGATAATATAGTTCCCAGCAGGGGAGACCAAAGCCCCCCCTCTCTCTATGCTCTTGTAACATTTTGAGCTTCACCCTAGGCCTTTTCTCCTGCCAGATAAATTTCAGCACTACTCGATCCAAATCTTTAAAAAACATTTTATCTAGCCTCACTGGAGCTGATTGAAATAAAAATAGCCATTTGGGTAAAACGTGTGTCTTAATTGCTGCTATCCGTCCCATCAAAGACAACTGCAAATTTTTCCACTTCTCCAGGTCTCTTACAGTTTGATCATATAATTTAACAAAGTTGTCTTCCTTGTTTGTAGAGCTTCGGGCTGATAGCCAAATTCCAAGATATTTAATTTTATTTACAATTTGAACATCCAATCTAGATTCTAATATGTCCTTCTGCATCTTTGGAATATTTTTAACCAATATCTTATTTTTTGATATATATATAATTGATTGATTATTGGAGTAACTGACTATTTGACTAATTAAGCGTTGACTATCTATCTATCTAACATTTCTTTTATTAGATATATCAGATATATCTGATTTGATCATTTGATTCAACAGTCTGATTTATAAGAATCTTTGGAGATAGAATTAATTGCTTAAGATATGTGTAATTGAATATACTAATTGATTGATAAATTAGTTAATTGATAAAAGATTATAGTTAATATTATATATCAAAAAAAGAGATATTATTGTGTAAGGCTGAATTGGTAGAGACAGATTAGCAACTATTCTTTTACTATAGGTAGAGAATTGGATCTTTGGTTCCTGACACTGGAATTATTTTGTAATCCTTCTGGATAAAGAGTCAGTGTATGCAAGAGTGGGGCAGGTGGTGGAAGCTTGCAATTATGTCGACAGTGGTGAAGAAGAAGATCTTGACCCTTTCATTGGTGCCTATTTCAATGGCGACATCTCTGGCACTGAGAGGATTGGCAGATGATGTAAGACCCCCGGAAAAAGGGGTCAGAGGACAGGAACTTCAAAATATGTTACAGATGATACAAAACACTATTACAAAGAATCAGGAACAGACAATGAAGAAGTTTGAAGATGTGCAGGAAGATATGGCAAGTATCAAACAGGAAATTATGCATATTCACTCGAAATATGAGGAAGTTCAAGAAATACTAATGGCCCATGAACAAAGATTTGACCAAGTAGAAACAAAAGTGGAGAAATCAGAGAGTAAAATGGACAGATGTGAAGCACGATTAATGCAAGTGAACCAAGAATTGGAAGGGGAGATAATCCACCTCGAGATGGACTGCGCTGCCTTCTATCTCCGATTTCAGAATGTGACGGAAGTGGAGGACAAACAGCTTGAAGAAATAATTGGGGAAATAGTAGCTGGCGCACTTGGGAGAGAGAAGGAATTGGTACAGCGTGACATAGACGAAGCTTATCGAATCTATACAAACTATACTAGGTGGAATAAATTACCTCGAGAAATACACGTACGATTCAGCAAAAAATCGTTAAGGGAAGAAGTGTACCAGGGCGCCAGGGATCAGAAGATTATTTATAAGGGTCGAGAAATTGTGATATTAAAGCAGGTCCCGCGATGTGTTCGCGAACAAAGACAGAAATACCAGTTCTTGACAGAACAGTTAAGAAAATATAGGGTTCCTTACCGGTGGTTGTTCCCAGAGGGTTTAATGATGACGTGGCAGGATAAGAGGGTGAAAATCGAGACCCTTCGAGAGGCACACGATTTCTATGAAAACCAGTTTAATATAAGTGAACACGGTAGTGAAGAAGAACTGGAACAAAAGGGCTGTGAGAACCAGAAGAGCGGTAGAACGGAAAAGGGCGGGAAACTGAAAGAGACAACGAAAGGAGGAAAGAGTGATATCAGTGAAGATGAAACCTCAGGAACCCGACAAGAAACAAGACAAACATCAAAGGCAAAAGCCACAGCGAAGTGAAGAGGTGGAGAAGATTGGAAACTTGATATCGATTAATGTTAATGGACTAAATGCCCCAAGAAAATGAAATAGGATCTTTTCAAAATTACAAAAATGAAAAACTGGTATAATATGTCTCCAGGAGGTCCACATCAGGAAGAAACACATGGATATATTAAGATGTTCACGATTGGGGGAGTTATACGTATCTCTGGCAGACCAAAAGAAGCAGGGTGTGGCAATTTATGTTCAAACTTATATAGAATCTAAAAAGATATACTCAGACGAAGAGGGAAGATTGTTAATGGTAGAAGCAACAATGTATGGTAGACGTATCTTGCTGGTGGGTATTTATGCTCCTAATAGTAATCAAAGGAAATTCTATAAAAGGATATATAAAAAATTGGTAGAATTAGAATATGAACACATTTGTATTATGGGGGATTTTAATGCTATAATGGATAGAGAGATGGATTATAAATCTGGAAAAGTGGGGGGGAAAGTGAAAAAGAAAGGTAGGAAGACGTTGCCAGTAATTTGGAATCAATTAAG
The DNA here is from genome assembly GCA_012654045.1 of Ptyas mucosa. NCBI lineage: Eukaryota > Metazoa > Chordata > Lepidosauria > Squamata > Colubridae > Ptyas > Ptyas mucosa. The sequence goes on along the minus strand of WNWU01012990.1, from coordinate 19,776 downwards.
GGAAGAATTTGGACTACAGGATATGTGGCGGAACTTATACTCAACAAAGGAACAGTTTACTTTTTTCTCCTCCAGGCATAACTCATGGTCCCGCATTGATATGATATTGATGTCGTTGGAATTAGGAGAGATGGTACGAGAGGTTGAAATTTTAGGGAATGATTGGGCAGATCACAACCCTTTAGTGATTGCCTGGAAAGGAGAGCTCAGTAGAGGACGATGGATGATGAGGGCAGAATCATGCAAAGATAAGAATTTTGTGGAGTTGTTAAAACAGGAGTTGGCTCTTTTCTTCCAGGAGAACAAACGAGAGGATACATCTTTACAAATAATATGGGACACGGCTAAGGCAGTGGTGAGAGGGGTTGTGATTAAATATATGGCTAAAAAATGGAAGGAAGATAGGCAAGAGAGACTAGAGTGGATAGACAGGCTGGAGAAATAGGAAACGAGATTACAAAAGGAACCAACAGATAAGATAGCGAAAGAAGCAAGAGGATTGGCAAGACACCATATGAATTTATTGGATCAAGCTGAGTTAGCGAAAAAAATTCGGAGAGCAAAGCAAAATTACTTCGAACATGCTAATAAAGTGGGAAGATGGTTGTCAAGCAGATTGAAAAGGGAATTAGAAAGCAGAAAGATTAAATGGTTAAGGGATAAATCGGGTAATTTAGTGGCCAGTAATGGGGGGAAAAAAGAAGCGGCGTATGAATTTTTTCAGGAGTTATATCAAAGAGAAGACACTAGTCAAAAGCAATTCAGTTTCCTAGAGAACCTGCCAGGGGTACCAGATCAGATAAGAGATATACTGAATAGGAATATCTCAGAGGGGGAAATAGAGGAAAGTCTGAAAAAACAGAAGAGTGGTAAAACCCCTGGAACAGATGGACTGCCTGTAGAGGTATATAAGGCAATTTGGGAAGTGACTGGGACCCAGTTGTGTGACGTCTTTAACGAAGTGCTGAATGATGGATGAATACCAAAATCCTGGGAAGAGACGTATATCTCTCTCCTTCCTAAGGAAGGGGCTGATACAGCCTATATTAAGTATTACAGACCAATAGCCTTGCTTAATGCTGATTATAAATTGTTTGCATCCATCCTAGCAAAAAGACTACAGGTTTTTTAAAATCAGTTTATACATAGAGACCAGAATGGTTTCTTACTGCATAGATTGCTGAGAGATAACTTGAGAGTAATATTAAATGCTCTTGAATTTTATGAACATCATTCCGACAAACAGATGGTACTTCTCTTTTTAGATGCTTACAAAGCATTTGACAGCATGAGTTGGGAGTTTATGTTAACCCAGCTTCGTAAAATAGAATTTGGCAAAAAATTTACACAGGCGATACAAACATGGTGGCATGGGTCCTAGTTAATGGGGAAAAACAAAGGAGGTTACAATTAGTAGGGGAACGAGACAGGGTTGCCCGCTCCCCACGCTTTTATTTATTCTGACTCTGGAGCCCCTTCTCAGGGAAACTAGGAATAACCTGGCAATTAAAGGATTTAAAGTACAAAGGCAGGAATTTAAAATACAGGCATTCGCGGATGATCTCGTCTTCATTCTAGAAGATCCTCAGGAGTCGGGCCCAGAGTTGATAGAGATGATAGAAGAATATGGTAGAGAGGCGGGATTAAAAATGAACAAGGACAAAACTAAGATATTGGTTAAAAATATTCCAAAGGCGCAGATAGCTTCTGATGACGTCAGGGTCAGTGGGTGGAGCTTCCCACCGGTTTTACTACCGGTTCTATAGAACCGGTCCGAACTGGGGGCAACCCACCACTGTCTATTGTATAACCAAAGTTTTTTGCCCATACTATCACTGTCTCCTTCACTTGTTCTTCCAATTTCATGCCTAATAAGTAGCTGTATGTTTTCTTTATCAATTTTTCTTCTGTCCCTGTTAATATCTTGTCTAATTCTGTTAGTTCATTATAAAAACCATATAGTTTAATATTTTTCTCGGATCTAGAATGTATCTGCACTTGTGAATACCATGCCATATCAATCCCTTGATCACTTAAGTCTTGTTTAGTTTTGAGTTCCCCCTTTTCATTCAAAATATCTTTGTACCTAACAATGTTTTCCATGTTAATTACATTTGGGTGAATCAGTGCTTCCATTGTTGAAAGCCAAACTGGTATCCTCAAGTAATGTTGTTCTCTAATCTTCTCCCACACTAACAATAATAGTAACCATGTATTTTATTTTTCCCATACCACAAGAAGGCATGCCAGCCCAATTGCAAATCATGCCCCTCCAAAGTCAATAGTCTTGTATGCCTCAATACAATCCATTATTTCACCCATGTGAAATAATTCACCCAGAGCCTGTAGTACAGTGGTTTAAAGCACCCTGTTATTAACATCTATTAACATCTGCTGCTTGCAATTACTGCAAGTTCGAATCCCACCAGGCTCAAGGTTGACTCAGCCTTCCATCCTTTCTAAGGTGGGTAAAATGAGGACCCAGATTGTGGGGGCAATAAGCTGACTTTGTATAAATATACAAAAGTATGAAGGCTATTGCTTAACGCACTGTAAGCCGCCCTGAGTCTCCAGAGAAGGGCGGCATATAAATCAAATAAAAATTAAAAAAAATAAAAATAAAAATGTGAGTACCGCAGCCTGATAATACAATTCCCAATTCGGTAGAGCAAAGTCTCCTCTATTTCTTGAATCCTGCAGCATTTTTAATAATTTAATAATTAATAATAATATTAATAATTTTTAATATTATTTTTCTTCCAAATTAATCAGAATTGTTTGAAATAGGTATAGTAATCTCAGTAATATATTTATTTTTATTGTAGCTATTCTTCCTATCAATGATAATTGCAGATTTTTCCATTTCTCCAAATCTGCTTTAATTTGTTGCATCAGTTTATGGCTCGGGAGTTCATGGCTTCCATGACAGCTATGGACCTGAACCAGTTAATTCATGGCCCTACCCACACGGGGGGGAACATGCTGGATCTGATTTTTGTCTCTGGACAGTGGTTGAGTGATCTTGAGATAGGGGATATAGTTACCGAGCTCTTGTCATGGTCAGATCACTCTCTCCTTCGTCTCAACCTTTGAACCACTGCACCCTGCCTCAGGGAGGTGGAGCCGGTAAGATGGTTCTGCCCCAGGCACCTGATGGAACCTGATAGGTTCCAGACGGAGCTTGGGCCATTTCCTGAGGCTCTGGCACACACCTCGACTGGAGACCTAGTGGCTGCCTGGGATAGGGCGGCCGCCGGAGCTCTGGACCGGGTCGTGCCTTTGCGGTCTCTGACCCGGCGCTGATCTCAACTGGCTCCTTGGTTCTCCGAGGAGCTGAAGGAGTTGAAGCGCTGGAAAAGACGCCTAGAGAGTAGTTGGAGGGCCAGTCTTTTTGAATCTGACCAGACACTAGTAAGATCCCATATTAGGAATTACTTAGTGGCGATAAAAGCAGCAAAATGTAGTTATTTTGCTGCTCTTATTGCATCATCAGATAATCGCCCGGCCGCCCTCTTTAGGGTGACCCGCTCCCTGCTCCACCAGGAAGCGCGGGAAGACCCCTTGGAAGGTAGAGCCGAGGATTTTGTTCAATATCTGTATGACAAAATCACTCAGATTCGGGAAGACCTGGACTCCGACTGGGTAGTTTCAGGGGGAATGACTGAGGCAGGTCCTGAGAATGTTATCTGGGATGAGTTTGATCCTGTGACCCCTGATGACGTGGACAGGATTCTGGGTGGACTGAACGCGACCACTTGTTTATTGGACCCGTGTCCTTCCTGGTTAGTGCTGGCTTCCCAGGAGGTGACACGAGGCTGGCTCCAGGGGATTACAAATGCTTCGTTGGGTGAGGGTGACTTTCCCGCCACCTTGAAAGAGGCGGTGGTGAGGCCTCTCCTCAAGAAGCCTTCCCTGGACCCGGCAATGTTGGTAAATTAACGTCCGGTCTCCAACCTCCGCTTTGTAGCGAAGGTTGTTGAGATTGTGGTTGAGCAACAGCTCTCCCAGCACCTGGATGAAACGACGTATCTGGATCCGTTCCAGTCGGGCTTCAGGCCCGGGTACAGCACGGAAACGGCATTGGTCGCATTGGTTGATGATCTCTGGAGGGCTCAGGACAGGGGGTGCTCCTCTGTCCTGGTCCTGTTAGATCTCTCAGCGGCTTTTGATACCATCGACCATGGTATCATGCTGCACCGGTTGGAAGAGTTGGGGGTGGGAGGCACTGTGTTACAGTGGTTCTCCTCCTTCCTCTCTGACCGGTCGCAGTCGGTGTTGACGGGGGGGCAGAGGTCGACCCTGAGGCCCCTCATATGCGGGGTGCCACAAGGGTCGGTCCTCTCGCCCCTCCTGTTCAACATTTATGTGAAGCCTCTGGGCAAGATCATCCGTGGTTTTGGGGTGAGATACCATCAGTACGCTGATGACACCCAGCTGTACATCTCCACCCCAGACCACCCCAACAATGCCCTTGAAGTGATGTCCCGGTGCTTGGAGGCCGTGTGGATCTGGATGGGGAGAAAAAGGCTCAGGCTCAACCCATCCAAGACCGAGTGGCTGTGGTTTCCAATGTCCCGATATAGTCAGTTGGTGCCATCACTGACTATTGGGGGCGATTCACTGGCCCCCACGGAGAGGGTGCACAACTTGGGCGTCCTCCTGGATTCACGGCTGTCTTTAGAAGAGCACTTGACGGCCGTGACCGGGAGGATTTTTCATCAGGTTCGCCTGATTTGCCAGTTGCGTCCATTTCTAGATCGGGACTCCCTATGCACAGTCACTCATGCCCTTGTCACCTCTCGTCTGGACTATTGTAACGCTCTCTACATGGGGCTCCCCTTGAGGAGCACCCGGAGGCTCCAACTGGTGCAGAGTGCGGCCGCGCGGGTGATTATGGGAACGTCGTGGCGTTCCCATGTAACACCCCTCCTGCGTGAGCTGCACTGGCTCCCAGTGGTCTTCCGGGTGCGCTTCAAGGTTTTGGTTATCACCTTTAGAGCACTCCATGGCTTAGGACCTGGTTATCTACGGGACCACCTGCTACCACCAATAGCCTCCCACCGGCCAGTACGCTCCCATAGAGTGGGGCTCCTCCGGGTGCCGTCGGCCAAACAATGTTGACTGGCGGCCCCCAGGGGGAGAGCCTTCTCTGTGGGGGCACCTACGATCTGGAACAAGCTCCCCCCGGAGATACGGACGATCCCGGATATGCGCACCTTCTGTCGCGCGTTTAAGATTTTTTTATTTCATCAAGCTGGCCTGGCCTAAATCTTTTCCCCTGTTAAATGTAAATTTTAATCTGTTTTTAAATTATTGGGTATTTTAAATTTGTTTTCAGCCAAATTATCTAATTTGCTTTTATTCTATTTTAAATTTTTGTATTTATTGTGTTTTATTCTGTGGCTGTTCACCGCCCTGAGTCCTTTGGGAGGAGGGCGGTATACAAATTTAATAAAAACAAAACAAACAAACAAACAAAACAAGGAAAGAGGGGGTTTGGGTTTATCAGATTTGAAATTGTATTGTGATGCATAAATTTAATAAAAACAAAAACAAAACAAAACAGTTTATAATAATTATCTTCCTTAATAGTTACACATCTTGCTGTCAGGGAATCCCTAAGTATTTTACTTCCTTAGTAATCTGTATATCTATTCTCTTCATTAACTCTTTTTTCTGCATGTCTGTAAGAGTTTTAACTAATATCTTAGTTTTCTCTTTATTTTCAATTTTGCCACTTCGCCATATTCCTCTAGGTTTTTTTTTATTAATTAAGGCCCTGATTCTTGTGGATCTTCCAGAATGAAGACTAAATCGTCTGCAAATGCCTGTAGTTTATATTTTTCCTTTTTTATTTCCATACCTTTTATCTCTATGTCTTGTCTAATATTTCTGTTTAATACTTCCAGTGTCAATATGAATAATAGTGGGGACAAGGGCAGTGGTGGGATTCAATTTTTTTTGCTACCGGTTCTGTGAGCGTGACTAGGTGGGCATGGCTAGGTGGTCATGTGACTGGTTGGGCGTGGCTGGTTGGTCATGGTTTGTCATGTGACTGGTGGGTGTGACTGGGTGGGCGTGGCCAACTCGAGGGTGCACAGGAAGGCCGTTTAGGGCTCAGGCAGCAGAAACTTGGAACCACGCCGGGGGGCGGCGGGGGCTAGGCTCGCACGGGCAGCAGAAAGAAGAGAGAGAAATGGGGGAAACATGCACTCATCTGTTTCCCTCTATGACCGGCCTTGGAAAAGCCTGCCCTGTTAGGTGTTGTGTGCCAGCCATGGCAATTTCTTAAAAGGCCACCAGATGGGAGCAAAGAGGCACCTTTGATCCCACTGGTGGGTCAAGGGGCTCTGGCCCCTGAAGCCCCATTGGGGAGAGTTAATGGCCCTCCGGCCCCCTCACACACATTGGTAAGGGAGGGGCCAGGGGCCCCTATAAGAACCCCTGCACAGGGGCTGCTCTTTGGCTCTTGTTCAAGCTTCCTACGGGACTGATCCATGGGCTCAATCCAGGCATGGAAGCCTCCATGCCAGTGAACTCATTTTCTCTACTTTATTCCTAAATAAAGATTCAACTTGATTGCATCCTTGCGTGCTGCCTTTTCTTAGAAGCGCCCTCAACGAACCATCGATCATCGTGAGATCTCTCAGAAAAGTGGTAGCAGAGGATGGTTTGAGGCAACGCTTCCAAGCCAGCAGAAGCAAGATGCCTGGAGGTTCCAGCAAGAACCCCCAAGAGATGGATGGCAGGAGATCCCCGATAGTAACCAGGAGTCTCCAATCAAGGATGGCAACACTGAATCCAGTCCCCGATGCTAGCTTCGATCCAGAGGAAGGTACAGATGATCTCTATGCCCCAAGAGATCCCAGCGGAGCACCGGGGACCCCTTCGCATGCTTCCCTGCAGCTGCAAGCCACAGAGGGAAGCATGGAAGGCCAGCAGTCCACCCAGGGCTGCCAGGACACCAGAGAGATGGTCTGGGACCAGGCCACCCCCAGCGTAGACCAGCTCACTGGTGAGGAATGCAGAGAGCTGCTACGAATGCTCCTAGCAGCCTGAGGGAGGCCACGAGCCAAGCCACGTGGGACACCAGCGCAGGGGGCCTCTGCACACCAGGTAAGTCCTTCACCAGCACCCAAGATGCTCCCTAACATGGTGCCGGCCACCCTGGGGGACCCCAGGGACCCGGAGCTTTTGGCGGGAAAATTCCCGCCAAATCGCGACCTGCAGCTTCCGGGGCCAACCAGAAGCAACATGGTGGCCCCCAGGCTACCTACTCCAGTGAGGCTTGGTGGGCCTCAGCTAGGCCACGAGGCCCAGCAACCGATGGCGGCCAGCCGAAGCAGCATGCAAACTGCTCAGCCCCCCCCCCCCATTGGCAAGCCTCGAAGTCTGCCCGGCCGCACCTGCTGCAGCAGGCATCAGAGCCACGATCCAAGTCCTGGTTGCAGCCCTGGAGGCCACGATGACCATGACCTCAACATCGGGGGCAGCCAGCCTCCCTCACTATCCCCAGGAGACCAACGAAGGGGGGGCGTCCAGTCCGGAGCCCCCCAGCTGCGACCTGTGCCTCCAGAGGATCTCCAAAGAACACCCAGGGGTTCCAGCCTTCCCAACACCCCCACCGAGACAACGGAGGACTCACCTCAACATCTTCAGGGGGCCTCCAGCTGAGCCTCCCACCTCCGACGATGGCTGCCTCCTCCGGAGTCTTCAGGACCAGCGGTGGGCCCCTCCAGGCGATCCTCGGCATCTTCGGGCCATTCTGGCCCCATCCTGCAGCCTTCACACCCCCGTAAGTGTTCCAGTACCGGGAGGGCTTCCAGAGGAGTCTTCAGGGCTTCACAGGCCTGGCCCCAGGCCTGGCCCTGGAGCACAGAGAGAGTCGTCCACTCCCGTTATATAGCTTATTTAATAGTGATAGCTTGGGCTCCACCACAAGGCTTACATCAAAGTTCTATAACACCAAGCTGAAATTTGGGGCTAGCATGGCTGAACACCTGGGAAAGTTGAAGGCACTCAGGGCAGAACTGGTGCTCAGGGACTACCCTGTGACTAAGGCCAACATGATCGCTGTTATTCTGGTGTCTCTGGACAAAAGTTGGGGCAATTTTATTGTCTCACTAGAGGGAACCAGAAAGGAAGCCATGACTCTGTCCTACCTCACAGTGAGGCTCAATGAGGAAGACAGGAGGCGTAGAGATGCAGGAGAATACACCAGGGCCACAACTCAGTGCATCAACAGGAGGCACCAGAGTTCAGAGCAGGTTAACGCTCTACCCAAGTGTTTCATCTGTGGCTCTGAGAAGCATCTGAAGAAGGACTGCCCCCATTACCAGCAAGGACCCAAGCGTGGTTCCAATCAAGGAAGGGGCAGGGGGCAGAGAAGGGGGCCTGGTGGGGGCAAAGGTGGTGCTAAGGGCAACTTTGTATGCACTAGTTATCTCACCCCCGCCACAAAGGCTGATGGCCTTACTGGCCTCTGGTTACTGGACTCTGGGGCTTCATCTCACATTGCCAACATGAAGCAAGGTTTTAAGAGGTTAAGGAGAATTAACTCCTCCGTCAAGGTTGCCAATGGTAACAATGCTTTGGTTGTTGGGGAGGGCACTGTCTCTGTACCAGGGCTGGGCAATGTTGAAGGTGTGTTACATGCTCCCTCTATTGCCAATAATTTGTTGAGCATAACCAAGTTATGCGATGATGGCAGGGTGGAGGTATTGTTTTGCAAAGGGGGAGGTCATGTCACTCAGGACAAAAAGGTTATTGGGAGTGTTACCATTATAAATGGTTTGCCATATTTCTCCCCCGAGGGCCCAGCTACAGGAGACAGCTCACAGGGTGCCACCTCAGAAGGGGCCTGCACGCAGAGAGAGAGAAAGGCTCCACAGCCAGCCCCACAGCCTCTCAAGGCCAATGCGGGCAAGAAACCTGAGTCTCAGCAGGCACCTAAGGCAGATAAGCCCAAAAAAGGGCCTAAGGTGCCGGCACCGCCCAAGGCAGCCAGATCCAAGGAGGTGTCAGTGGGAAAGCCGCTTCATGTCAAATGTGCCCACCTTTTACATAGGAGATTAGGCCATGCGAGCTTCCCAGTGGTCAAAAAGATGGGGGAATTTGCTGAGGGGATTCACCTTCAGGATTTTGAGGTGTTTCTGGACTGCGCCATCTGTAAGAGGGCAAAGAGGAAGGCCGCCCCAATACCTAAGGTGTCACTGCGTAAAACCCAATACCTGTATCAACTAATACATGTTGATTTGGTTGGGCCATTTACACCGTCCCTAAGGAAAAGGCAGTATTTCCTCACGGCCGTCGATGACTTCTCGCGGTATGGCCATGTGTATATCCTCACAGAAAAGTCTGAAGCCTTTGACGCCATAAGATCACTGTACAACTACGTGGAAACCCAGTACAAGACAAAGATCACGCAGCTGCAGAGCGACCGTGGGGCCGAGTTCATGTCCCGAAAGTTCCAAGACTGGGTAAAGCATAAGGGCATACACCATTTTCGTACAGCGCCATTTACCCCTGTGCAGAACGGTGTGGTCGAAAAGCGAAACAGTATCCTACAGACTATGGTGCATAGCCTGATTGTGGATGCTGGAGTTGAGGAATCATACTGGGTGGAGGTGGTACATTACACCAATTACACTTTGAACCGCACCTGGAGCAGCATTGTGGATCAGACTCCATATTTTCTGGTCCACAGTAGGAAGCCAAGTTTGGGACACTTGCATGTATTTGGCTCCTACGCTTCGGTGCACATCCCCAAGCAGCTGCGGAAGAAGGGGAGATCCATCTCCCAGAGACTGAGGTTCTCGGGCTATGCCCCTGGCTCCAAGGCCTACCGGTTCCTGGGAGAAGGGGGCAGGAGTGTGACTTCCCAAACTGCCTCCTTCGAAGAGGACTCCAATTGGACCCAGATCCACTCAAATGATCTGGACCCATACATCAACCGGCCCAGCAAAGCTGCACCAACCATGACACTGCCTGAGACAACCACAGACCCTGCCACCGACGAGAGCGAGGAACAGGACAAAGAGGTCAGCCTACCTGGTCCAGATGGGGAGGATGAACCGTCCAGTCCTGAGGGGAAAGACACGCCATCTTCACCCGACTCTTCACCTCCAGCGACGCTTCAGAGGCCCATGATGCCCAATGCCTGGGACCAAGGGCCTCCGCATCCCGGCTGTGGACAGCCAGTTGACCAGGAACCTGCAGAAGAAAGGGTGGTGAGTGGCAGGAAGTCAGAAGGTCAAAGCGGTCCAACAAGGGGGTCCCACCAAAGAGAATCGACATTGGGCATGTTGCATCCGTCAACAGCGTCGTGGTCACCCCAAAGACTTTCTCTGACATCCAGGAGCTGCCCATCGAAGAACAGGAGAAGTGGCAGCTCGTGATGGAACAGGAAATGGGGAGCCTGAGAAAGCTCAAGGTCTTCACCCCCGGGCAACCACCAAAGGAGAAGAAGGTCATTGGCACAAGGTGGGTTTTCAAGGCCAAACCACTTGCCAATGGCCGCTACCTGTACAAGGCCCGCTTGGTAGCACAGGGGTTCGCCCAACACTACATGGAAGACTACATAGAGACCTATTCTCCGACTATCCGGGCAGAAAGCGTCAAGAAAAAATTGAAGAGTTGTTGGCCAAATGCAAAATGGCGGAGTCTAAACCAACGCGTAGCCCCATGCAAAGTGATTACTACAGTCACGATCACAAAGACAGCCCTGACTTCACAGACAACAAATTGTATAGATCTGTGATTGGCTCCTTGCTATACATTAGCAATTGGAGCAGGCCTGACATAGCTTTAGCTGTAAATCTATTGTCTAGGCACATGGAAAATCCAAAGGAATTCCACTGGAATGCTGTCAAGAGGGAACTTATGTACCTCAGGGGCACGGCCGATGCCCTCCTTATGCTGGAGCCAGAGAAGGGGAAACCGGCCCAGCTCTCCGCTTACTCGGATGCAGACTGGGCTGGTGACACCAAGAGTAGACGGAGCACCTCTGGTTTCCTCATACTGCTAAATGGCTGTCCTATCCATTGGCATGTTAGGCAGCAAAAATTTGTTTCTTGCTCCACGGCCGAGGCAGAATATGCCAGCCTATTGGACACAGCAAATGACTTGATTTGGTTCAATGCTCTGGTAACGATCATCTGGGCACCTTCTACTCTGCCCATCCAAATTCAAGAAGATAACACGGCCGCAATTGGAATCTCGGGGGCATATGCGGTGGGCTCTAGGTCCCGCCAAATAGACATCCGCTAAAAGAATGTCAGGCAGCTTGCCAGAATGGGGTTTGTACATATCATACACTGTAATACAACCAACCAGTTAGCTGACCTGTTCACAAAACCTGTACCCATCAACTGACACAACCTTCTGTGTAAGCGTTTGTGTTTGGTCCTGTAAATGACGCATCTGCATGTCTATGACACCTGCTCGCCCCCTCACTCATACTCACTGGTATCTGTCATTGGCTGGCAAGAAGGGGAATTGTTAGGTGTTTTGTGCCAGCCATGGCAATTTCTTAAAAGGCCACCAGATGGGAGCAAAGAGGCACCTTTGATCCCACTGGTGGGTCAAGGGGCTCCGGCCCCTGAAGCCCCATTGGGGAGAGTTAATGGCCCTCCAGCCCCCTCACACACATTGGTAAGGGAGGGGCCAGGGGCCCCTATAAGAACCCCTGCACAGGGGCTGCTCTTTGGCTCTTGTTCAAGCTTCCTACGGGACTGATCCATGGGCTCAATCCAGGCATGGATGCCTCCATGCCAGGGAACTCATTTTCTCTACTTTATTCCTAAATAAAGATTCAACTTGATTGCATCCTTGCGTGCTGCCTTTTCTTGGAAGCGCCCTCAACGTACCATCGATCATCGTGAGATCTCTCACATGCCCTCAGAGTCGGATTCCCTTTCTTCCAGCACTCGTTCAGGGAATCCCAGGAGCGGCAGCATATTGCATGCTTTTTACTCCAAGCAACCCGGACCAGGGGTGATATTCACTTACCTTCGCTACCAGTTTGCAAATGTGAGTGCAGCACTGGTATACTGGTATACTTAGAATATTTTGTAGGTCTTTATAGAGTTCTGCCGGTAGACCATCTGGACCCGGTGTCTTACCATTCTTTTGTCTTTCAATTGCTTCTGTTAATTCTATCATTGTTATACATTCATCTAACATAGCTTTCACTGTTTCAGGTATTTTAGGTAATTCCTTTTTTTCCAAGTATTGTTTTATTTTATCTTCTGAAACTGTCTCTTGCTCATATAATTTTTCATAGTAATTTTGCATCGCTTTCTTTTTGTCATCATTTTGATGGTGAAGGTTTCCTTCCTCATCCATTAATTGGTGTATCAATTTTTTTCCCTTCTCTTTTTTCAATTTGTATGCCAACCGTCTTCCTGGTTTATTTGCATTTTCAAAGAAATTTTGTTTAGCGTTTTTTATTTTTTGTGCTAATTCTTCTTTATCTATTAAATTCAATCTCAGACCAGGGCACTGGAACAAACCACGCTGCAGGCAATGATGGTTCGTGCAGGAAACAGGTTTATTCGTTCACCGGGCCTGTCACAGACAACACTGAGTTCAACAGTAGATAACACAAAGTCGGCGTTGGGATCTACCGCAACCCAACGCCGTTTTAAAGAGTCTGCGGCGATTGGTGCGCCAATCAGCTGCGCTTCTGGGTTTCATCCCTGCACTTCGAGCAGGCTGTTACGTCACCCAGCGCACGGCACATGGATGGAGAAGCAGCTGAGTGGGTGACCACTCAGGTTTCAGGTAAACTCCCCAACAAAAATATTTCTGGTTTTAAATCAATGTGCTGTTTTATCATCTTTTCCAGCCACGTATGTATTTTTGTCCAGTATCTTTTTGCTTCTATGCATGTCTACCACATATGATAATAAGACCCAGGTATCTGGTGGCATTTCCACATTTAGCTGATTTATCTTTAAACATCTTTGCCAACCTCGCCGGCGCAAAGTGCCATCTATAAAACATCTTATACAAATTTTATTTATATGCAGTTGACATTGTTAATTTATAGTTCTTGTCCCATAATTTTTGCCATTTATCTAGTTCTATTGTGTAGCCAAAATTTTTTGCCCATGCTATCATTGCCTCCTTCACTTTTTCATCTCCCAATTTGATGCCCAGTAAGTAGCTATAGGTTTTCTTTATCAATCTTTCTTCTGTCCCTGTTAATATCTTATCTAATTCTGTCAATTCCTTATAGAAACCATATGATTTAACATCTTTCTCATATCTAGAATGTATCTGTACTTGTGAATACCATGCCATATCAATCCCTTGATCACTCAGTTCTTGTTTAGTTTTGAGTTCCCCCTTTTCATTCAAAATATCTTTATATCTAACAATATTTCCCATGTTAAGGGACTTCCGGTGGGACTGCGACATTGCCGGACGCTTCTTTTTGAAGCGCCAGCCCAGGGCTTCGTAGAACTGCAAGAACAGCGACTATCGGCTGTCTTGAGGTTTGAAAACTTTCCCCCTGGTATGAGGGGGGAAAGTGAGTAGACGGGTGGGGTAGAGCTCCCTGAAAGTGCCAGATTTCACCCATAATCTGGCGCTTGAAGATGAGAGCTCCCCGCTAAGCCTGTCAGTACTCCGGACCCTGGATGCCTCTGCTTTGCAGAGCTAGATGTCGTTACCATCCCAGCACCAACTTTAAATAGATACTCTTTGAATCAAGCTGGCGGAGCACAAGCAGTATGAATCAAACAGCAAGTATTTTTTTTCCTTTTAACTCCAAAGATTTACTTTCTTTAAAAGATTCTTCCTAAGCTGAAAGTGAAAGCAAGATGGCGTTTGAGTTTTAACGGGGCGTGAAGAAGTGAAAGCTAAAAGTAATTATTGACAAGCCCCTGTTTGAAACGTAAAACTCCTTTTTGAAAAGTGGATGTAACAAGAAAGGAATAATAATAATTGAAGCAGCAATACAAATTACAAATTGTAAAGGATCCCTTTTTTTTCTTCTTGAAACTCTTTTTTTCTTTTTCTTCCCCTTTTTTTTCTGTCCTTCTGGAAGGGAAGGAAGAAGGGGGGCAAGATGGCTGGGCTTTTTGAAAGCAAAGGAGGGTTATTTAACCCTCAATGGTCTGATTTTGAGGAAGCTTTGAGTTCAATTACCTCTGCTTTATTGAAAAGAATTGATACTATATTTCAAGCTTCTCAAGCTGGAAACAATGAAATACATGGAAATACTGAGTTGCAATCTAGCAGTGGGGGATTGAATGAAGAGTTGGGAGATGCAAAAAAACAACAACAGATTATAGCAGATTTTACTGAGGAGAGAAAGATGAATGCTGTGCAAAATAAGGAGCAAGAAGTGTTGGAAGCTGATGAAATTTTGGTTCCACGAATTTTTTTTTATAAAACTCAATCTGCACTTAAAGAGTTGTTTCCAGAAGAAGCTACATTTCTGCAAAAATTTTATAATATGCAATCCCAAAAACCGCAAAATTCTACTGGAGCTAAAAAAGGCAGAGGGATCAAAGTTAAGAAGAAAGTTCGTAAAAAGGAAAAGAAGAAAGACTGGAGAAATGGAAAATAACCCTGCTTGATGGGATGATGGTCCTTAAAAAGTATTGTTTAACTGTTTAAAGATTTTGAATTTTTTGGAAAAAGAAAAAAAAAACAGACAGCGGTTTAATGCCAGTTAACTAAGCGATGAGCGACGATGAGGAGGCAACCTACAGCTGTATTGGAATATTTGAGAAGAATAAACAGATCACAGCAATGCTGGTGTATTGGGTTGTGAAATATGCCCTGACTTGAATGATTTGGATTATTTTATTAAGGACTGCAACAAATTTGGACTTAATTGCAATCGCAGAAGTTCTATTGAATATAGCAAATTGAAGTTTCCTGCTTGATGGTAATGAATATAAGGCAAAAGGACTATGGACCTAGGGCAATTGCAGTTGATCTGGTGGTTTCCCTAATATGTCTGACGAATTTATTAATCTAATTTTTGACTGGATTTGATGGATATCATTTCAAATATAATTACAATTACAAAGTCACTCGGGGGGCTTTTTTTTTTATATACAGAAGCAATTTTTATTTAGGTGGGTAGACGCAAATGAAGATATCTTATATGCTGTTGGAAGATGTGAAGACAAGAAGATTAGCAATTGGTTCAATCTAGTATGAAGAATTTAAATGATTGATAAAGCTCTTAAATGATGTTCTTAGTTGATTTGTTAATATGTATTGATATAAGAGGTTTGATTATTAATTAAAAAATTATTGTTAATATTATTTCTTATTAAGTGTTTTAATTATAATTGGACCTTGATGGTTTAAAAGTGAAGGACGGAAGAGTTTATATAGTAATTTTTTTAAATCTGGGGGTTTTTGAGTGAGGGTTTCCTTTTTTGTTGTTGTTGTTGTTGTTGTTGTTGTTGTTTTGTTTTAAATGAAAGAAGTTATAAAATATTTTGTTAAATTGTATAGACCTAATAATTTGTTAAGTAACAATTAGCCAAATTGAGTAATGATAGGTTTGATTAGATAATACTTAATTGTTTTAATTGCTGTAATTATAAATGGAGATAATTTTGTTGAATTAGATGGAATAAGGAGAAAAAAGACTTGCTTTCCTTTTATCTATTTGTTTAATGATCATGATTATAATAAGTGTGAAATGGAGTTTAATTTAGAGAATTTAAGCTGTATTTTATTTTGTACTTGCTCTGGGAAGTCGGGG